>CM075670.1:271336241-271833741 GCA_037962975.1 Clitoria ternatea | reverse complement strand
ATTTATAATCTCTTCATACTTTTTACCTGTCAAAACTGAAATGTAATTTTTAAGTTTGTAAGCTACCACTTCTGCCTCTGGCTTTTTCAAAAAATACAAGAGTCATCGAATGTGGTGGCCATGAACACACATTTGTAATAATGGCCATCGAATGTAATGGCCATGAGTCATGACTCATGTATTTTATTACAAAGCCAGGAGAAGTGGTAGTTTGCAAACTTACAAATTACATTTCAGTTTTGGCAGGTTGAGAGGTTGAAGAGATTATAAAAAGCCTTTGGTTTCAAGCTTATTGATGTGCTAAATCAACACAAATTTTCCAATTCTCTAAGGTAAAAATGTTTAAGCAAGCTATCCCCGCCCCTATCCTTGAGCAGTAGCAGCAACCTACCCCCAACATCCCTCAGCCGCGGCAGCCTGTAGTTTATTCAGAGTCGAGGGTAGACGCGGTTGAGAGAAGTCTGAAGTATCAACAAACTAGGTTAGGACACCATTTAACCACTATGTTTTACATGGTGAATTTTTATGGTGTCATTTAACTTGGTATTCTTCGGAGGCAACCATACTGTAAGGATGGTTTGTGGGGATAACCTCAAAATATTGGAGCGCTAAAGCTACAATGGGTGTTGTGTTGAAGGCCGCAAGCACGGTAGAAATAACCACGAAGTCGAAGCTATCGCCGTAGACCATTCTTGCAATATGGTTGCCTGCGAAGAATACCAAGTTGAGTGACACCATAAAAATTCACCATGTAAAACATAGTGGTTAAATGGTGTCCTAACTTAGTTTGTTGATACTTCAGGCTTCTCTCCACCGTGGCTACCCTCGACTGAAACTACTAATATACTACAGGCTGCCGTAGCTGAGGGATGGTGGGGGTAGGTTGCTGCGACTACTTAGGGATGGGGGAGGGGATAGCTTGCTCAAACATTTTTATCTTAGAGAATTGGGAAGTTTGTGTTGATTTAGTGCATCAACAAGCTTGAAATCAATGGTTATTTATAATCTCCTCGTACTTTCCGCTATCAAAATTGAAATGCAATTTTTAAGTTTGCAAGCTACCACTTCTCCCTCTGGCTTTTTTTAATAAAATACATGATTCATCGAATGTTATGGCCATGAACACGCGTTTATAATAATGGCCATCGAATGTAATGGCCATGACTCATATATTATAAAATGAGAAATTACCAAAAAAAAAATAAGTGGAATTGTGAAAAAGAGAAAAAGAAAGTGACGTGAGAATCATGAAAATAAAAATTCATAAAAATGTCTATAAAGCTTGTTTATAGCTTTGGAGACAAATTTCCGGCGACACGATAATATGGGTAAGTGGTAGGTAAAGTACCATGCCTGTGCTTGATTTATAATTTCAATTTAGTAGCCACAACACCCAAACGATTACGGTCATGACATCCATCAAAGCCTTCAACAATACCAATTGAACAACTAAGATAACATGGATACAAATACATATTTATAGGTTAATGTAGGTATAAAACTAATTTCCTATAATTATGTTAAAATAAATATTAATAAACATTTTAACATTTAAAATTGTTAAAATAGAACAAAATAATTAATTAAATGATTTAAAAATAGTTTAAGATTTCATCACTCTTAAGATATATGCGAATATTAATATATGATATAGATCCTTTAATATAATTATAATATTATTAGTTATACTATTGTTAACTTTTTATTTTCAAATGTATTTTTAAAATATATTTATTATAAATATAGTTAAATAATATATATATAACCCTTATAAAATATTAAAAATTACCTAATATTTTCTAAACAATTTATTACATATGAAATAACATGCAATAACACCAGTTGTACTCTTATAACTACAATACAGGTCGTCTTTTGTTCCCACGCGTAAGAACGCCACAGGTTAGATGCTGTTGTATCAAAACTCCTAAGATAATATATGCATTTATATTAAAATGGTAACATACATTTACAATCCATCTCTGTATAAGGACAATTATTTTGTTCATTTTTTCACATTTCATATTGAGAGATAGTAACTTATATCATGTCTCAGCAAAGCTGCAATACTCCATTTCATCCTTCACCACTCTACCCCCGCACCCTCCCTCACCCACTCTATCAATCACTGATTATCGTGAGAGATTATCCTCTATTAAGAAGGCTATGGAGAATTAAGATACAAGGCTGAACCAACTTGTAAGCACCATGTTTTACATGGTAAATTTTAATGTTTTGATTGAACTTGGAGTATTGACGTTGGCGGGCAATCACACTGTGACCTTTAAGTGTGTTGATAGTTAGACTTTCATGATAATTTTTACGGTGATAGCTATGATAGTTACCACCATAGAGATACCTTGAAAGCCTAACTGTGAACACACTTAAAGATCACAGTGTGATTGCCTTTTGTTTGAAGCCCCACATTGTTTGTATGTTTTCTCCCATTTTTTTGGCTGCCTGTTGTGTTGTTTTGTTCTTGTGGCTGATAAATCTCCTTAAGTTGTGCCGACAGATCAAATGCTCAATTGGGTTTTGAAGGGAACGATATTCTTTTGTTAGGGCCTTTTGGCCTTTGCTTGGGGAGGGGGTGTTTGAGCAAGCTTGTGCTATAAATCTTTGCACAAGTCAGACCTATCTGTCATTTAATGGGGGTAAAGTGACTGTATTCGGGGGTTGTATAAGCTTTAAAGCGCTAAAGGATCTGTGAAGAAACAATTTTTTATGTCATGAAAATCGTATACAACAAAACCTCTCAACATACCCATTATAAATTCCAACTTCCCAACCTTGATCAAAGTGTCCATTCCCAACCTTTTTGTAGTAAAAAAGACTCAACACCAATAATAAGGTATCCCCACACTCAGCCTTACTATCCTTTTACAACAGTAGCAAGTTACCCCCAACAACTGCAATGTGTCCTACAGAAGCAAGGTACAACCACCCCTACCTTAACCATCCCTCAATAGCAGCAGTAGCAAGGTACACCCACCTGTACCTGTTTCATCCCTTTGTAGGAGGGGCAAGGTATCCTACCCTCACAATCCGACAACAGCAGTAAGGTAGCCTAACCCGTACTCCTTCTATCCTTAGCAGTAGGAAGGTACCTTCACCCTACTGTTACCCCTGACATCTTAAAGCAAGCACAACAAGGTACATCCACCCCTACCATCGCTCAACTGCACCAACAAGGTACTCACACCTCTATCGCCCACCCCCATCATCCCTAGTGGTAGTAGCAAGGTATGCTACCCCCCATTATCCTATAGTAGCAAACTACCCCACCCCTTCACCCACATAACTATACCTTAGCAATAGTAGCATGTTCTCCACACCCTCCCCCCTACCTGCACCAATCCTCAGTAGTAGCAATAAGGTACCCTTCCTTTACCTTCACCATCCCTCGACAGTAGCAGCAAGCTACCCCTACCCCTGTCTCTTCTTGCACCATCCTTCAGCAGCAAAGCAAAGGTACTTCTCCCCACTAGCGCCCCCACCTGCGCTATCCTTTTGCAACGGCAGCATGTTGACCTTGTATTATTAAGAATTTGAGTCGAGAGTAGCCTCCGTTCATAGAAGTCTTAAGTATTAGCAAACCAAGCTTGATCAGCATGTAGTCACTATGTTTTACATTGTAAACTTTTATGGTGTTATTTAGATTGGGAAAGGCTTAATGACTATGCTGAACTTATGCGGGAGCTTTGTCCTTTTCAAATAATGTGTGGACTTTAATCAAGAGCAACTGAGTAGAAGATATACTATGTTTGGTGCAACGCCCATTGTAATCTTTATCCGGATTTTCATAACTTATTGTATAAGAAAATATACTTACATACCTTGATATCCTTTCCAATCTCCATCCCTGAGTAGTTGTAATAGGCTACCCCATTGTCACAATCCTTTAGCTGTGACAGCCTGTAGCATGTTTAGAGTTTAAGTCGAGAGTAGCTATGGTTGAGAGATGTCTGAAGTATTAACAAACTATATTACGACACCATTTAGCAACTATGTTTTATGTAGTGAATTTACTTGGTGTCATTCAACTTGGTGTGTTAACACACGAAAACAACCATTTTGCAAGGATGGTCTACAGGGATAACTTCATATTCGTGGTTATGTCTATCGTGTTTGCTACCTTTAACATATTAACCATTGTAGCTTTGGTGCAAAAATTTGTCAATGGTCTATACCTTGACATTTTAGACTCTTGGTAATAGCTTAATGACCATGCTGAACTCATGGGGTGGATTTGTCCTATTCAAATTATACGTGGGCCTATCTTTGTTTTATGTATTATTGGAGTGGGACAGAGGTCTATGAAGGAAACTTGGTCATGGAGATTTTCCAAGTGTTCCAAATTTTGATGTATAGATTGTATACCTTGAAATATTTGAGCGTCAGAGTTACAATGGTTGTTGTGTTGAAGGCAACAAGTATGGTAGAAATGACGACGAAGCTATCTTCGCAGACCATTTTTGCAGTATGATTGTCTGCGTGTGTCAATATGCCGAGTTGAATGACACCATAAAAATTCATTTTGTAAAACATGGTAAATTGTGCCCAAACCTAGTTTGTTATACTTTACATTTCACTCAACCGTGGCTACTATCACTGAAACTTTGCATACACTATAGGCTGTTGAGGGATGGTGACGATGGGGTAGCTTGCTCAAACACTTTAAATTTAAGTAATTGAGAAATTTGTGTTGCTTCTGTGCATCAATGAAATCAAAGGTTTTTTTATAATCTTTTCGTCCTTTTTACTTGCCAAAACTAAAATGTGCATGCCTCGTATTTTTTAAAAAAGGTTATTTCATGTGAAAAAAACATAATCAAAAGATAAAAACAGTTTTCTTATGTTAGATTTTCAAAGTTTGTTTTCACTTTCAAATATATGAAACAACCTGGAAATTATACTATGCAATTCATATCCACAACATAACTTTATATGAATATTTGCTGTAAAATAATACATTTTACTTAGAAATAATTGACCCCTCCGATTTGCAATCTCTTCTTTATTTAAGGGTTGCTTTTGTGTTTTTTATTTCATATTCTCTTATAACTCTACATTTTACTTAGAAATAATCAACCCCTCCAATTTGCAATCTCTTCTTTATTTAAGGGCGGTTGTTGTGTTTTTCTTTCATATTCTCCTTTAACTCTGCATTTTTCCTAGAAGTAATCGACCCTTTTCATTTGCAATCTCTTCTTTATTTAAGGGCGGTTGTTGTGTTTTTTCTTTCATATTCTCTTTTAACTCTTGGTTAGGAGATGGTAATCTGTTTGTTTCATATTCATTTTTAACTCCACTTCATGCTCCACCCCCATCCACTCTATCAATTACAGATTATCATGAGAGATTATCCTCTACAGAAAAAGCTCAAGAGGATCAGGATGTAAGGCTGAGTCACCTTCTAAGCACCATGTTTTACACGATTAACATTTATGGTGAAATTCAGCTTAGAGTATTAACGTTGGAAGTTAATCACACTGTGACCTTTAAGTATGTTGATAGTTAGGCTTTCATGGTAATTTTTACGGTGATAGCTATGATAGTTATCACCATAGAGATACCTTGAAAGCCTAACTGTGAACACATTTAAAGGTCATAGTGTGATTGCCCACCAACGTCAATACTCCAAGTTCAATCAAACTATAAAAATTTACCATGTAAAACATGGTGCTTACAAGTTGGTTCAACCTTGTATCTTAATCCTCCATAGCCTTCTTAATAGAGGATAATCTCTCACATAATCAGTGATTGATAGAGTGGGTGAGGGAGGGTGCGGGGGTAGAGTGGTGAAGGATGAAATGGAGTATTGGAGCTTTGCTGAGACATGATATAAGTTACTATCTCTCAATATGAAATGTGAAAAAATGAACAACATAGTTGTCCTTATACAGAGATGTATATTATCTTAGGAGTTTTGATACAACAGCATCTAATCTGTGGCGTTCTTACGTGTGGGAACAGAAGACGACCTGTATTGCAGTTATGAGAGTACGACTTGTGTTATTGCATGCTATTTCATACGTAATAAATTGTTTAGAAAATATTAGGTTATTTTTAATATTTTATAAGGGTTATATATATATATTATTTAACTATATTTATAATAAATATATTTTAAAAATACATTTGAAAATAAAAAGTTAACAATAGTATAACTAATAATATTATAATTATATTAAAGGATCTATATCATATATTAATATTCGCATATATCTTAAGCAAGGTTGTCAGACTCGAGAGTCTACCTAGACTCGTTTTGGCTAGGTAGACTCGACTCGCTAACTCGACTCGTAAACTCATAAGAGTTTACCTCATGCTAAAAATTATACAAAATTAATATTAGGCATGCATCCAAACAATATATAACATACTAAAATAGTTAAAAACTAAACATTCAACCATCTAATTATCAACAAGTCATAACAAACACAAACTTCATGTTTGAACAATGTTTCCAACCAATGTTAGACCTCTTTCCTGGGATATTCTTTCTTGCTTGAAGAGGAGCTTGAACAGTGTTACTGTTGGCCTTTGAGCCACCATCTCCAGCAGTTCCAGAGATGCTAGATATAGAGGAACAAGAGTAGGATGAGAAGAAAGAAACAATTGGTCTTTAATCAGAATGAAGGAGTAAGGAAAAAACAAAAACACACACCTTTCCAGGATGGTTTTCGTCGCGGTGCCATTGGACAAGGACATGTAGGGGGTGTCGCGGGTGTAGTCGAACAGGGGCAGGGTCGCACGCAAGATGTGAAGAAGAACAATGGTTGCAGTCACGAAGAAGAAGAAGAACAATGTGTTTTTTTTAACTAACTATTTTGTACCAATTGAAATAGTCATGTCATTATTAACTCTTTGAAGCTCAGCAACTTAACTTTACCACCTGCTTCTAGGTGCTTGTTTTCTTCAATTTTAACTCTACCTGTATTTCATATATCTCCACCTAAAATATGTTATTTTAGTTTAAATTATTTACTAAAATGTAATGATTTACTTTTCTTGTTTCATTTATTACAATAAATTTACAATTAAGGTGATATATTCTTTACATACCATGAAACATGTTATCTTTATTTTCTTTATTTCATCTTAAATACTAACAATTTCTATTATAAAATTCAAGAATTATTTTTTCTATCACTTAACTTTAGAGATTTTAGATTCTTTCACAAACAATTAAGTAGAATTTCGAAGGCTAGTACAATTTTGCTTAGGGATTATATTTTGAATTATCTATTTAAATTAAAATGGTGTAATAATAATTTCATAACATGGTTATTTTTTTTAGTATGTTATTACTTTAAAACTATTGTATGATACAAGTGTTTTAAAATATGTATTCTCAAGATTTAAGTTGTATGAAATATTTTAAAATGAACATACTTTTTCTATTATTCTATCTGATTTTTTAAAATAAAATTGAGCACAGTGAGCTAAACATTTTGTTTTGACATAAATTATTTATCATGATCAATTTTATTAGATATTTCTAAAGTGGATTTAAATTACTTCATTTTTTATTGTTAAATCTAGATAACTAACATTTAATCGGTGTAAAACTAATTCCCTATAATTATTTTAAAATATTAGTAAACATTGTAATATTTAGTATTGTTAAATTATAACAAAAAATTAATTGAATTGTTTAAAAATAGTTTTGAGTTTTTATCATTCACAAGATATATACGAAATATTAATATATGATTTAGCAACTTCAGTATAATTATAATATTATTAGTTATACTGTTGTTAATAACTTTTTATTTTTAAATGTATTCTTAAAATATATTTATTATAAATATAGTTAAATAATATATATCTCATAAAATATTAATAATATCTTAATATTTTCTAAATAATTTATTATACGTGAAATAGCATGTACTAACGCAGATCATACTCCCATAGCTGCAATGTAGGTTCTCTTTTGTTCCCTTGCGCAAGGACGTGTCGGGCTGCATGCTGTTGTATTAGATGACACACGACTATTATACGTATTTACATTAAAATGATAATATGCATTCGCAACCCATATAAGGGTAGTTATTTCATTCTTTCTCATTTCATAGTTTCTTTTAACACTTCAATATTTAGAACTTATGTCTCATCAAGGTTCTCAACACTCCACCTCTACCCTTCCAACTATTTCACCCCCACGTACTCTCCATAGAGAAGGCTCTCGAGGATTAGGATTCAAGGCTGAGTCAGGTTGTAAGTACCATGTTTTACATGGTAAATTTTTATGGTTAAATTCAACTTGGAGTATTAGTGTCGGCATGCAATCATACTGTAACCTTCAAGTGTGTTGACAGTTGGGATTTCTTGGTAATTTCTACAATGATAGTTTCATTTAATATGATAGTTATCATCTCTCTGCTGTAAGCTTTATATTGATAGGTGGGATGCATGGAAGGAACTTCGAAGAAGTGCTGAAAGTATAGGGTGGTCCTTGCCTACTCAAAGGGTATACGGACCTGCCAATGAAAATCAATTACATATGAAATATCTGTTCTTTGGGATAGCCCTGGTTGTGCGTTCTTTTTTTTGGATTGGTACATGTTATTGTATAAGAAAATTTATCTGTGGTTACTAGTAGAGTGCATGCGCATTTTGCAGTTCCCAATAGGTCTAGTATTATCAACTACGTATGTTGAAATTTGCATTTTAGATTTTTAGTTCAGAAGAATCTAGTATATTAGTCTAGTATGGATCTCAAATCTCTGGTGGTCTCCTTTGTGGTTATGTTTGTGTACTTGGTAGCTACACAAATTCCAGTGCCTCCTTGCAAATGAGTAGATCTGTGATCAGACATTTGGGAGGCTAGAGCCTGATATTTTGACAATGGTCAGTTTTCACCCCAGTTAAAGTATGTGTTGTTGGACTTTTTTGGATGAATGGTTAAATTAGTGAGAGAACAAAATTTCTTGACGACATGGCCTGAACAGTTGTTTTTCAGTTCTCACTGGACAGAATGTATCTTAGCTAGCAAAAGTATATTCTTTTAGGTATCTAAACTCAGCTATGTTGGATTGAGTATCATATATTTTTGATGATCTTTTAGTTGAATCTCGATGGATAAACTATTTGCCACTCATTTACAAGCATTTTGCATGGGGTTGTTTGGAGGGAAGAGGAGGGGGACTAACTTTTTATTTTTTAATAAATGTTTTAAATTGATAATTTTGGAAATAAAATAGGAAATGATATATTTAGCACAAACCCGATGTTTTAAACACATTTATGATTATAAATAATATATAATCCTCTCTAACAACCCCCCTAACTTATTACTAATTCCTTTTTTTGTAGCTGAGTTTGCAACATTAATGATGGAATTATGACTAAGAAACCTTGAAACTTCTGTTCATTGCCCTTTGTCTGAACAGTGTAGTTTGTTCACATTGTATCTCCATTTGATTTTTGTTCTCACAAAAGAGTTCGAGCTTCGGAACTGATTGCTTCCTACCATCTTTTTTGTTTTAAATACAAAATTATCACATTATTTTATAAATATTAACAACATTAATTGTATTTTTTGAAAGGGTGTTTTTCTTTTTCCGACAGTTATAAAATAAGTATTATTTAGAGGGATTTGTCTTCACTTTCTTAAATCTCATCTTTCCTCTCCTCACCTCCCCTTTCATTAAAATATCTCTCTTAATTGAACCAAACAATCCACTACAATTTACAAACGTGTGGAAGTAGAAAACGGAAGTGATGGCTTAATTTGCGTATAATCATTAATTGGGTGTTGATAATAACAGTGGTGAAATACCATCTGGTTCCTAATGTTACATCAAGGGGTTGTTTGTTAAAAACAACATAACTCAAAGTTAAACATTAGTAACATATGGCAAAAGGTAATTTGCAAATTGCAATTCCCAATTCCTATTATGTATTGGGAAATAAGGATAAGCTTCCTACCTCTACCTTGAAGTAGGATTAAGAAAAGAATGTCGAAAGTTTTACTATTCCTAAGCAATGCGCAAAAACAAGTTGTCCGCCAACAAGGCTGCAACCAAGATTAGGAAAAGGTCATAAAAATGATAATGACTTATTCACAACTGTTGGGTGACTAAGATATGTTAATTCGTCCATAATCAAGTCAAGTATTCTTTCATTATTTAATTATATATTTTTATTAAACATTTTGATTTTAATATTTATTTTAAATTTAAATTCATTAATTGTTGATAAGTAACTAAGTCATACATTAACTTCCTTATATGATTTTGATGGTTTAATAAGTGATTCTAGAAAATTGAACTACTATATCTATTTAAATTCATAAGTTGATCAAACACTATTATGACTTTATAAACTTTTCAAATATTTGTTTATTATATGATAGAAGCGGATATTTTTTAACCTAACCCTGAAGAATCTGAATTCGGTCAGGTTTTTATCGGATCGGCCCACGTAAGCCTGCACCTTGTTTTTAATTTTTTTTACATGAAAAAAATGTACTTTATATATGTTTTTTACTTGAATTATATCTTGTAGTTAATAGTAGTATTTTTTGTTATTTTATATAAATATAAAAAATAGTTTTTTTTTATAATTTTTCATTAAAAAAGTTAGTGTAGACATATCAAAAACCGTATAAACTTGAAAAGTGTAGACATATCAAAAACCGTATAAACTTGAAAGTACTCGCTTTTTTTTTTGGTGAAAAAAGTACTCGCTTAAGCGGATGCCCTGTTGAACCAATATGGGTTGTACTCAAACTTACAAATTGTACTCAAACTTACAAACTTTATCCGTTTTCAAAATAGGCACAAGACATAATTCAAGTAAAAAACATATATAGAGTACATTTTTTTCACGTTGGTAAAAAAATTAAAAACAAGGTGCAGGCTTATGCGGGTCGATCCAACAAAAACCTGATCGAATTCAGGCTCTTTAGGGTTAGACTAAAAAATATCCTCTTCTAATTCAGACTCATATTTTTTTTTATCAACTTATTTGTCAAATAATAAACAAATATTTGAAAAGTTTATAAAGACATAATAGTTTTTGATCAACTTATGAATTTAAATAGATATAGTAGTTCAATTGTCGAAATCATTTATTAGACTATCAAAATCATATAAGCAAGTTCATGTATGATTTAGTTACTTATCAACAATTAATGAATTTAAGTTTAAAATAAATATTAAAATCAAAATGTTTAATAAATATATATAATTAAATAATGAATGAATACTTGACTTGATTATGGGCGAATGAAAGTCATCATCATTTTTGTGACCTTTTCCTAATCTTGGTTGCAGCCTTGTTGGCGGACAACTTGTTTTTGCGCATTGTTTAGGAATAGTAAAACTTTCGACATTCTTTTCTTAATACTCACTTCAAGGTAGAGGTAGGAAGCTTATCCTTATTTCCCAATAGATAATAAGAATTGGGAATTGCAATTTGAAAATTACCTTTTGCCACATGTTAATCTTGAGTTTATATACGTTTTTTTCCTAATATTTATTCTTTAACAAGCTATTTTGTTTTAACCATAGGATCTATTTTTAACAAACAGCCCTTGATGTAACATTAGGAACCAGATGGTATTCCAGCAGTGTTATTATCAGCACCCAATTAATGATTATACGCAAATTAAGCCATTACTTCCGATTTCTACTTCCACTCGTTTATAAATTGCAGTGGATTGTTTGGTTCAATTAAGAGAGATATTTTAATGAAAGGAAAGGAAGGTGAGGAGAGGAAAGATGAGATTTAAGAAAGTGAAGACAAATCCCTCTAGATAACACTTACTTTTATAACTGTCGGAAAAAAGAGAAAACACACTTTCAAAAAATACAATTAATGTTGTTAATATTTATAAAATAATGTGATAATTTTGTAATTAAAATTAAAAAGATGCTAGGAAGCAAAAACAAAAAGCAAATGGAGATACAATGTGAACAAATTATACTGTTCAGACAAAGCAATGAACATAATTCCATCACTAATGTTGCAAAATCAGCTACCGAAAAAGGAATTAGTAGTAAGTCAGGGAGTTGTTAGAGAGGATTATATATTATTTATAATCATAAATGTGTTTAAAACATCGGGTTTTTGCTAAATATATCATTTCCTATTTTATTTCCAAAATTATCAATTTAAAACATTTATTAAAAAGTAAAAAGTTAGTCCCCCTCCAAAACCCCCTTCCCAAACAACCCCATGCAACATGCTTGTAAATAAATGACAGTAAAGTGGCAAATAGTTTATCCATCGATATCCAACTAAAAGATCATCAGAAATATATGATACTTAATCCAACACAGCTACGAGCTCAGATACCCCAAAAAATATACTTTTGCTAGCTAAGATACATTCCGTCCAGTGAGAACTGAAAAACAACTGTTCAGGCCATGCCGTCAATAAATTAATTTGTTCTCTCAACTCATTTAACCATTCATCCAAAGAAGTCTAACAACACATACTCCAACTGCGGTGAAAAAACATGTACCCATCCAAATAAGAAAAAACATGTACCCATCCAACTCATTTTGTGATAGAGTAACATGTACCCATCCAAATAAGAAAAAACACAAGCATAGCTAGCCCAAATAACAGATATTTCATATATAATTCATATTCATTGGTAGGTCCGAATACCCTTTGAGTAGGCAACGGCCACCCCATGCTTTCAGCATCTTTTCAAAGTTTCTTCCAAGTCTCCAGCAATTAACATGAAGCCTACAAACCCCAAAATACTTGATGGAGAGAGAGATGATACATATCATATTAAATGCAGTTATCATGGTAGAAATTATCATAAAATCCTACCTGTCGGCATATTTGAATGTCATAGTGTGATTGCCCGCCAAGGTTAGTACTCCAAGTTGAATTAAACCATAAAAATTTACCATGTAAAACATGGTACTTACAAGTTGGCTCAACCTTGTGTCTTGATCTTCCAAAGCTTTCTCAATTAAAGATAGTCTCTCACAATAATCTGTGATTGATAGAGTGGGTGGGGGCTTGGGAGTGGAGGTGGGGGTGGTGGGTGGGGTGGGGTGTTGGGAACCTTGCTGAGACATGATATAGAGATTGGGAGTTCTGAATCAACAGCACAACATACAACAGAGAATACTGTGAAAGAATCAACAAATTAGCCACCCTTATATAGAGATTGGGAGTTCTGAATCAACAACACAGCATGCAACAGAGAATACGGTTTGTCTTCCTTTGACAGGATGTCGTTTTCCTGAGAGTAATAAAAATAAACTTGATGATGAAGCGGATACAAGCTGGTTTCTACAGAAAGTATTTTTGACTCATTCCCAATAAGCAGAATGTGATGATACAATTTAAAAGTGAAGTATCGAAACAACATAATCCCAATTTCATATATAATTCATATTCATTGGCAGGTCTGAATAACCTTTGAGTAGGCAACGGCCACCCCATGCTTTCAGCATCTTTTTGAAGTTTCTTCCAAGTCTTCCAGCAATTAACATGAATCCTACAAACCCCAAAATACTTGATGGAGAGAGATGATAGCTATAGTATTGAATGCAGCTATCATGGTAGAAATTATCATAAAATCCAAACTGTCGGCACATTTGAATGTAACAGTGTGATTGCCCGCCAAGGTTAGTACTCCAAGTTGAATTAAACCATAAAAATTTACCATGTAAAACATGGTACTTACTAGCTGGCTCAGCCTTGTGTGTTGATCTTCCAAAGCCTTCTCAATTGAAGATAGTCTCTCACGATAATCCATGATTGATAGAGTGGGTGGGGGGTGGGGGTGGGGGTGGGGGTGGGGTGTTGGGAACCTTGCTGAGACATGATATAGAGATTGGGAGTTCTAAATCAACAGCACAGTATGCAACAGAGAATATTGTGAAAGAATCAAGAAATTAGCCATCCTTATAAAGAGATTGGGAGATCTGAATCAACAGCACAACATGCAACAGAGAATACGGTTTTTCTTCCTTTGACATGATGTCATTTTCCTGAGCGTACCTAAAATAAACTTGATGATGAAGCGGATACAAGCTGGTTTCTACAGAAAGTATTTTCGACCCATTCCCAATAAGCAGAATATGATGATACAATTTAAAAATGAAGTATGGAAACAACATAATCCCAATTTCATATATAATTCATATTCATTGGCAGGTCCGAATACCCTTTGAGTTGGCAACGGCCACCCCATGCTTTCAGCATCTTTTCAAAGTTTCTTCCAAGTCTTCCAGCAATTAACATGAAGCCTACAAACCCCAAAATACTTGATGGAGAGAGAGATAATAACTATCATATTAAATGCAGCTATCATGGTAGAAACTATCATAAAATCCAAAACTGCTGGTACATTTGCATGTCACAGTATGATTGCCTACCAAGGTTAGTACTCTAAGTTGAATTAAACCATTAAAATTTACCATGTAAAACATGGTACTTACAAGCTGGCTCAGCCTTCTGTCTTGATCTTTCAAATCCTTCTCAATTGAAGACAGTCTCTCACGATAATCTGTGATTGATAAAGTGGGTGGGGGGTTTTGGGTGGGGGTGGGGGTGGGGTGTTGGGAACCTTGCTGAGACATGATATGGAGACTGGGAGTTCTGAATCAACAGCATAGCATGCAACAGAGAATATAGAGAAAGAATCAACAAATTAGCCACCCTTATTGGGCGATTAGGAGTTCTGAATCAACAATACAGCATGCAATAGAGAATACAGTTTGTCTTCCTTTGACAGGATGCCATTTTCCTGAGAGTAATAAAAATAAACTTGATGATGCTGCAGATACAAGTTGGTTTCTACAGAAAGTATTTTCGACCCATTCCCAATAAGCAGAATGTGATGATACAATTTAAAAGTAAAGTATGGAAACATCATAATCCCAATTTCATATATAATTCATATTCATTAGCAGGTCCGAATACTTTTTGAGTAGGCAACGGCCACCCCATGCTTTCAGCATCTTTTCAAAGTTTCTTCCAAATCTTCCAGCAATTAACATGAATCCTACAAACCCCAAAATACTTGATGGAGAGAGAGATGATAACTATCATATTAAATGCAACTATCATGGTAGAAATTATCATAAAATCCAAACTGTCGGCACACTTAAATGTCACAGTGTGATTGCCCGCCAAGGTAAGTACTCCAAGTTGAAAAAAACCATAAAAATTTACCATGTAAAACATGGTACTTATAAGCTAGCTCAGCCTTGTGTGTTGATCTTCCAAAGCCTTCTTAATTGAAGATAGTCTCTTACTACAATCCATGATTGATAGAGTGGGTGGGGGTGAGGGTGGGGTGGGGGTGATGGGTGGGTCGGCGGTAGGGGTGGGGTGTTGGGAACCTTGCTGAGACCTGATATAGAGATTAGGAGTTCTGAATCAACAGCACAACATACAACAGATAATACTATGAAACAATTAACAAATTAGCCACCCTTATATAGAGATTGGGAGTTCTGAGTCAACAACACAACATGCAACAAAGAATACGGTTTGTCTTCCTTTGACAGGATGTCGTTTTCTTGAGAGTAATAAAAATAAACTTGATGATGTAGCAGATACAAGCTGGTTTCTACATAAAGTATTTTCGACCCATTCCCAATAAACAGAATATGATGATACAATTTAAAAGTGAAGTATAGAAACAACATAATCCTAATTTCATATATAATTCATATTCATTGGCAGGTCGGAATACCCTTTGAGTAGGCAACGACCACCCCATGCTTTCAGCATCTTTTCGAAGTTTCTTCCAAGTCGTCCAGCAATTAAAATGAAGCCTACAAACCCCAAAATACTTGATAGAGAGAGAGAGAGAGAGAGAGATGATAACTATCATATTAAATGCAGCTATCATGGTATAAATTATCATAAAATCCTACCTGTCGGCACATTTGAATGTCACAGTGTGATTGCCCACCAAGGTTAGTACTCCAAGTTGAATTAAACCATAAAATTTTACCATGTAAAACATGGTACTTACAAGCTGGCTCAGCCTTGTGTCTTGATCTTCCTAAGCCTTCTCAATTGAAGATAGTCTCTCACGATAATCCGTGATTAATAGAGTGGGTGGGGGGTTGGGAGTGGAGGTGGGGGTGGTGGGTGGGGTGGGGGAGGGGGTGGGGTGTTGGGAACCTTACTGAGACATGATATAGAGATTGGGAGTTCTAAATCAACAGCACAGCATACAACAGAGAATACTGTGAAAGAATTAACAAATTAGCCACCCTTGCGTAAAGATTGGGAGTTCTGAGTCAACAACACAACATGCAACAGAGAATACGGTTTGTCTTCCTTTGACAGGATGTCGTTTTCCTGAGAGTAATAAAAATCAACTTGATGATGCAGCGGATACAAGATGGTTTCTACAGAAAGTATTTTCGACCCATTCTAATTAAGCAGAATGTGATGATACAATTTAAAAGTGAAGTATGGAAACAACATAATCCCAATTTCATATATAATTTATATTCATTGGCAGGTCCGAATACCCTTTGAGTAGGCAACGGCAACCCTATGCTTTCAGCTTCTTTTCGAAGTTCCTTCAAAGTCTTCCAGCAATTAACATGAAGCCTACAAACCCCAAAATACTTGATGGAGAAAAGATGATAACTATCATATTAAATGAAGCTATCATGGTAAAAATTATCATAAAATCCAAACTGTCGGCACATTTGAATGTCACAGTGTGATTACCCGCCAAGGTTAGTACTCCAAGTTGAATTAAACCATAAAAATTTACCATGTAAAACATGGTACTTACAAGCTGGCTCAGCCTTGTATGTTGATCTTCCAAAGCCTTCTCAATTGAAGATAGTCTCTCACGATAATCCGTGATTGATAGAGTGGGTGGGGGTTGGGTGTGGGGATGCAGGTGGGGGGTGGGGGTGGTGGGTGGGGTGGGATGGGGTGTTGGGAACCTTGCTGAGACATGATAAAGAGATTGGGAGTTCTGAATCCACAGCACAACATACAACAGAGAATACTATGAAAGAATTAATAAATTAGCCACCCTTATATAGAGATTGGGAGTCCTGAATCAACAACACAACATACAACAGAGAATACGGTTTGTCTTCCTTTGACAGGATGTCATTTTCCTGAGAGTAATAAAAATAAACTTGATGATGCAGTGGATACAAGCTGGTTTTCTACATAAAGTATTTTCTACCCATTCCCAATAAGCAGAATGTGATGATACAATTTAAAAATGAAGTATGGAAACAACATAATCCCAATTTCATATATAATTCATATTCATTGGCAGGTCCGAATACCCTTTGAGTTGGCAACGGCCACCCCATGCTTTCAGCATCTTTTCGAAGTTTCTTCCAAGTCTTCCAGCAATTAACATGAAGCCTACAAACCCCAAAATACTTGATGGAGAGAGAGATGATAACTAGCATATTAAACACAGCTATCATGGTAGAAATTATCATAAAATCCCAACTTTCGGCATATTTGAATATCACAGTGTGATTGCCCGCCAAGGTTAGTACTCCAAGTTGAATTAAACCATAAAAATTTACCATGTAAAACATGGTACTTACAAGTTGGCTCAGCCTTGTGTCCTGATCTTCCAAAGCCTTCTCAATTGAATATAGTCTCTCACGATAATCCGTGATTGATAGAGTGGGTGGGGGTTGGGTGTGGGGATGCAGGTGGAGGGTGGGGTGGGGTTGGTGGGTGGGGTAGGGTATTTGGGAACCTTGCTGAGACATGATATAGAGATTGGGAGTTTTGAATCAACAGCACAACATACAACAGAGAATACTATGAAAGAATTAACAAATTAGCCACCCTTATATAGAGATTGGGAGTTCTGAATCAACAGCATAACATGCAACAGAGAATACGGTTTGTCTTCCTTTGACAGGATGTCATTTTCCTGAGAGTAATAAAAATAAACTTGATGATGCAGTGGATACAAGCTGGTTTCTACATAAAGTATTTTCGACCCATTCCCAATAAGCAGAATGTGATGATACAATTTAAAAGTGAAGTATAGAAACAACATAATCCCAATTTCATATATAATTCATATTCATTGGCATGTCTGAATACCCTTTGAGTAGGCAACGGCCACCCCATGCTTTCAGCATCTTTTCAAAGTTTCTTCCAAGTCTTCCAGCAATTAAGATAATGCCTACAAACCCCAAAATACTTGATGGAGAGAGAGATGATAACTAGCATATTAAACACAGCTATCATGGTAGAAATTATCATAAAATCCCAACTGTCGGCACATTTGAATATCACAGTGTGATTGCCCGCCAAGGTTAGTACTCCAAGTTGAATTAAACCATAAAAATGTACCATGTAAAACATGGTACTTACAAGCTGGCTCAGCCTTGTGTCTTGATCTTCTAAAGCCTTCTCAATTGAAGATAGTCTCTCGCGATAATTCGTTATTGATAGAGTGGGTGGGGGGTAGGGGTGGGGGTGGTGTGTCGGGATCGTTGCTGAGACGTGATATAGAGATTGGGAGTTTTGAATCAACAACACAGCATACAATAGAGAATACGATGAAAGAATCAACAAATTAGCCACCCTTATATAGAGATTGGGAGTTCTGAATCAACACAACATACAACAGAAAATACGGTTTGTCTTCCTTTGATAGGATGACATTTTCCTGAGAGTAATAAAAATAAACTTGATGATGCAGCAGATACAAGCTGGTTTCTACAGAAAGTATTTTCGACCCATTCCCAATATGCAGAATGTGATGATACAATTTAAAAGTGAAGTATGGAAACAGTATAATCCCAATTTCATATATAATTCATATTCATTGGTAGGTCCGAATACCCTTTAAGTAGGCAACGACCACCACATGCTTTCTGCATCTTTTCAAAGTTTCTTCCAAGTCTTCCAGCAATTAACATGAAGTTTACAAACCCCACAATACTTGACTGAGAAGGAGATGATAACTATCATATTAAATGCCGCTATCATGGTGGAAATTATCATAAAATCCTAACCGGTGGCTTATTTGAATGTCACAGTGTGATTGCCCGCCAAGGTTAGTATTCCAAGTTGAATTAAACCATAAAAATTTAACATGTAAAACATGGTACTTACAAGCTGGCTCAGCCTTGTGTCTTGATCTTCTAAAGCCTTCTCAATTGAAGATAGTCTCTCACGATAATCCGTGATTGATAGAGTGGGTGGGGGGTTGGGGTGGGGGTGGGGGTTGGGTGTTGGGAACCTTGCTGAGACATGATATAGAGATTGGGAGTTCTAAATCCATAGCACAGTATACAACAGAGAATAATGTGAAAGAATTAACAAATTAGCCACCCTTACGTAAAGATTGGGAGTTCTGAATCAACAGCACAACGTGCAACAGAGAATACGGTTTGTCTTCCTTTGACAGGATATCATTTTCCTAAGAGTAATAAAAATAAACTTGATGATGCAACGGATACAAGCTGGTTTCTATAGAAAGTATTTTTGACCCATTCCCAATAAGCAGAATGTGATGATATAATTTAAAAGTGAAGTATGGAAACAGTATAATCCCAATTTCATATATAATTCATATTCATTGGCAGGTCCGAATACCCTTTGCGTAGGCAACGGCCACCCCATGCTTTCAGTATCTTTTCGAAGTTTCTTCCAAGTCTTCCAACAATAAACATGAAGCCTACAAACCCCAAAATACTTGATGGAGAGTGAGATGACAACTATCATATTAAATGCAGCTATCATGGTAGAAATTATCATAAAATCCCAACTGTCGGCACATTTGAATGTCACAGTGTGATTTCCCACCAAGGTTAGTACTCCAAGTTGAATTAAACCATAAAAATTTACCGTGTAAAATATGGTACTTACAAGCTGGCTCAGCCTTGTGTCTTGATCTTCCAAAGCCTTCTCAATTGAAGATAGTCTCCTACAATAATCCGTGATTGATAGAGACGGTTGGGGTTGGCTGTGGGGATAGGGGTGGGGTGGGGGTGGGGTGGGGTGTTGAGAACCTTGTTGAGACATAATATAGAGATTAGGAGTCCTGAATCAACAACACAACATATAACAGAGAATACTGTGAAACAATTAACAAATTAGCCACCCTTATATTGAGATTGGGAGTTCTGAATCAACAGCACAACTTGCAACAGAGAATACGGTTTGTCTTCCTATGACAGGATGTCATTTTCCTGAGAGTAATAAAAATAAACTTGATGATGTAGCAGATACAAGCTGGTTTCCACATAAAGTATTTTTGACCAATTCCTAATAAGCAGAATATGATGATACAATTTAAAAGTGAAGTATGTAAACAGCATAATCCCAATTTCATATATAATTCATACTCATTGGTAGGTCCGAATACCCTTTGAGTTGGCAACGGCCACCCCATGCTTTTAGCATCTTTTCGAAGTTTCTTCCAAGTCTTCCAGCAAGATAACTATCTTATCAAATACAGCTATCATGGTAGAAATTATCATAAAATCCCAACTGTCAGCACATTTGAATATCACAGTGTGATTTCCCACCAAGGTTAGTACTCCAAGTTGAATTAAACCATAAAAATTTACCATGTAAAACATGGTACTTACAAGCTGGCTCAGCCTTGTGTGTTAATCTTCCAAAGCCTTCTCAATTGAAGATAGTCTCTCACGATAATTCGTGATTGATAGAGTGGGTGGGGGGTGGGGGTGGGGGTGGGGTTTTGGGAACCTTGTTGAGACGTGATATAGAGATTGGGAGTTCTGAATCAAGAACTCAGCATACAACAGAGAATACTGTGAAAGAATGAACAAATTAGCCACCCTTATATAGAGATTGGGAGTTCTGAATCAACAGCACAACATGCAATAGAGAATACGGTTTGTCTTCCTTTGATAGGATGCATTTTCCTAAGAGTAATAAAAATAAACTTGATGATGCAGTGGATACAAGCTGGTTTCTACAGAAAGTATTTTCGACCCATTCACAATAAGCAGAATGTGATGATACAATTTAAAAGTGAAGTATGGAAACAACATAATCCCAATTTCATATATAATTTATATTCAATGGCAGGTCCAAATACCCTT
This sequence comes from Clitoria ternatea, assembly GCA_037962975.1. Taxonomy (NCBI): domain Eukaryota; kingdom Viridiplantae; phylum Streptophyta; class Magnoliopsida; order Fabales; family Fabaceae; genus Clitoria; species Clitoria ternatea. The sequence goes on along the minus strand of CM075670.1, from coordinate 271,812,706 downwards.
TGAGTAGGCAACGGCAACCCTATGCTTTGAGCATGTTTTTGAAGTTTCTTCCAAGTCTCCAGCAATTAACATGAAGCCTACAAACCCCAAAATACTTGATGGAGAGAGATGATAACTAGCATATTAAACACAGCTATCATGGTAGAAATTATCATAAAATCCCAACTGTCGGCACATTTGAATATCACAGTGTGATTGCCCGCCAAGGTTAGTAATCCATGTTGAATTAAACCATAAAAATTTACCATGTAAAACATGGTACTTACAAGCTGGCTCAGCCTTGTGTCTTGATCTTCCAAAGCCTTCGCAATTGAAGATAGTCTCTAACGATAATCCGTGATTGATAGAGTGGGTGGGGGTTGGGTGGGGGGATGCAGGTGGGGGGTAGGGTGGGGGTGGTGGGTGGGGTGGGGTGTTGGGAACCTTGCTGAGACATGATATAAAGATTGGGAGTTATGAATCAACAGCACAACATACAAAAGAGAATACTATGAAAGAATTAACAAATTAGCCACCCTTATATAGAGATTGAGAGTTCCGAATCAACAGCACAACATGCAATAGAGAATACGGTTTGTCTTCCTTTGACAGGATGTCGTTTTCCTGAGAGTAATAAAAATAAACTTGATGATGCAGTGGATACAAGCTGGTTTCTACATAAAGTATTTTCGACCCATTCCCAATAAGCAGAATGTGGTGATACAATTTAAAAGTGAAGTATAGAAACAACATAATCCCAATTTCATATATAATTAATATTCATTGGCAGGTCCGAATACCCTTTGAGTAGGCAACGGCTACCCCATGCTTTCAGCATCTTTTCAAAGTTTCTTCCAAGTCTTCCAGCAATTAACGTGAAGCCTACAAACCCCAAAATACTTGATGGAGAGAGATGATAACAATCATATTAATGGAGCTATCATGGTTGAAATTATCATAAAATCCTAACTAGCGGCATATTTGAATGTCACAGTGTGATTGCCCGCCCAGGTTAGTACTCCAAGTTGAATTAAACCATAAAAATTTACCATGTAAAACATGGTACTTACAAGTTGGCTCAGCCTTGTGTCTTGAGCTTCCAAAGCCTTCTCAATTAAAGATAGTCTCTCACAATAATCCGTGATTGATAGAGTGGGTGGGGGTGGGGTGGGGTGTTAGGAACCTTGCTGAGACATGATATAGAGATTAGGAGTTCTAAATCAACAGCATAATATACAATAGAGAATACTGTAAAAGAATTAACAAATTAGCCACCCTTACCTAAAGATTGGGAGTTCTGAATCAACAGCACAACATGCAACAGAGAATACGGTTTGTCTTCCTTTGACAGGATGTCATTTTCCTGAGAGTAATAAAAATAAACTTGATGATGCAGCGGATACAAGATGGTTTCTACAGAAAGTATTTTCGACCCATTCCCATAAGCAAAATGTGATGATACAATTTAAAAGTGAAGTATGGAAACAACATAATCTAAATTTCATATATAATTTATATTCAATGGCAGGTCCGAATACCCTTTGAGTAGGCAACGGCAACCCTATGCTTTGAGCATGTTTTTGAAGTTTCTTCCAAGTCTCCAGCAATTAACATGAAGCCTACAAACCCCAAAATACTTGATGGAGAGAGAGATGATAACTAGCATATTAAACACAGCTATCATGGTAGAAATTATCATAAAATCCCAACTGTCGGCACATTTGAATATCACAGTGTGATTGCCCGCCAAGGTTAGTACTCCAAGTTGAATTAAACCATAAAAATTTACCATGTAAATCATGGTACTTACAAGGTCGCTCAGCCTTGTATCTTGATCTTCCAAAGCCTTCTCAATTGAAGATAGTCTCTCACGATAATCCGTGATTGATAGAGTGGGTGGGGGTTGGGTGTGGGGATGGGGGTGGGGGTGGGGTGGGGGTAGTGGGTAGTGTGGGGTGCTGGGAACCTTGCTGAGACATGATATGGAGATTAAAAGTTCTGAATCCACAACACAGCATACAACAGAGAATACTGTGAAAGAATTAACAAATTAGCCACCCTTATATTGAGATTGGGAGTTCTGAATCAACAGCACAACATGCAACAGTGAATACGGTTTCTCTTCCTATGATAGGATGTCATTTTCCTGAGAGTAATAAAAATAAACTTGATGATGCAGTGGATACAAGCTGGTTTCTACATAAAGTATTTTCGTCCCATTCCCAATAAGCAGAATGTGATGATACAATTGAAAAGTAAAGTATGTAAATAGCATAATACCAATTTTATATATAATTCATATTCATTGGTAGGTCTGAATACCCTTTGAGTAGGCAACGGCCACCCCATGCTTTCAGCATATTTTCGAAGTTTCTTCCAAGTCTTCCAGCAAGATAACTATTATATTAAATGCAGCTATCATGGTAGAAATTATCATAAAATCCTAACTGTCGGCATATTTAAATGTCACAGTGTGATTGCCCGCCAAGGTTAGTACTCCAAGTTGAATTAAACCATAAAAATTTACGATGTAAAACATGGTACTTACAAGCTGGCTCAACTTTGTGTCTTGATCTTCCAAAGCCTTCTCATTTGAAGATAGTCTCTCATTATAATCCGTGATTGATAGAGTGGGTGCGGGGTTGGGGGTGGGAATGAGGGTGAGGGGTGGGGTGGGGGTGTTGGGAATTTTGCTGAGACATGATATAGAGATTGGGAGTTCTGAATCAATAGCACAGCATACAACAGAGAATACTGTGAAAGAATCAACAAATTAGCCACCCTTATATAGAGATTGGGAGTTCTGAATCAACAGCACAGCATGTAACAGAGAATACGGTTTGTCTTCCTTTGACAAGATGTCGTTTTCTTGAGAGTAATAAAAATAAAGTTGATGATGCAGTGGATACAAGCTGGGCTCTACAGAAAGTATTTTCGACCCATTCCCAATACGGAGAATGTGATGATACAATTTAAAAGTGAAGTATGGAAACAACATAATCCCAATTTCATATATAATTCATATTCATTGGCAGGTCCGAATACCCTTTGAGTAGGCAACGGCCACCCCATGCTTTTAGCATCTTTTCAAAGTTTCTTCCAAGTCTTCCAGCAATTAACATGAAGCCTACAAACCCCAAAATACTTGATGGAGAGAGAGATGATAACTACCATATTAAATGCAGCTATCATGGTAGAAATTATCATAAAATCCCAACTGTTGGCACATTTGAATGTCACAGTGTGGTTGCCCGCCAAGGTTAGTACTCCAAGTTGAATTAAACTATAAAAATTTACCATGTAAAACATGGTACTTACAAGCTAGCTCAGCCTTATGTTTTGATCTTCTAAAGCCTTCTTAATTGAAGATGGTCTCTCACGATAATCCGTGATTGATAGAGTGGGTGGGGTTGGTGGGTGGGATGGGGGTGGGGGTGAGGTGTTAGGAACCTTGTTGAGACATGATATAGAGATTGGGAGTTCTGAATCAACAGCACAACATACAACAGAGAATACTGTGAAAGAATCAACAAATTAGCCATACTTATATAGAGATTGGGAGTTCTGAATCAACAGCACAGCATGCAACAGAGAATATGGTTTGTCTTCCTTTGACAGGATGTCATTTTCCTGAGAGTAATAAAAATAAACTTGATGATGCAGCGGATACAAGGTAGTTTCTACAGAAAGTATTTTCGACCCATTCCCAATAAGCAGAATGTGATGATACAATTTAAAAGTGAAGTATGGAAACAGCATAATCCACGATGGAAAAAAATAATGTTAAAAGATCAAAAGTGTTTTAATCGCAAGGGGTTAAGAATAAATAGTATAATAAACAATTCAATCTTACCAATAACTATTTCTCAAAACAACGTTATTGAAATAAAAAAGCCACGAGTTCAATAAACTTAATTATGTGTATATATATATATATATATATATATATAGAGAGAGAGAGAGAGAGAGAGAGAGAGAGAGAGTAGTTTGGTGAATGTGTGTTCATATTTTTGCTTACTAACAATGATCATGATAGTGAAATTTAATATCGTAGATAATTACCATATTCCATTGGAAAAACAGGAATTGTTATAAGACTCAGGTGGGAAGTAATGTCATACATGAAATCACATAAAGTAATAAATAAAATAATTAATGTATATAATCAATCAATGTACCAAGAATTAAAAAAGGAGCTATATATTCAGTTGTAAAGAAATATATGGTCAAAATATTATTATTTAATTGGTTTATATAGTGAGTCAAAGATAATGAAGGATTATTGCATCATATTGCCATGCTTGTAAGGTTCGATTTTCTAATGTTAATGCCTCTAACAAACTTGACACTATCATGTACATTGGGCCCTTTGTGAACACCCCTTTTATATTTATTTTCACTCTTTTGGCAATTGAAGGGACATCACACAGAGGTCAAATGGTGTATGCTTCAAGTAAGAACAAAAATGATAAAATGCAGTGAATGGGAACAAGAAACCTCTTAAAACTCAAAATCAATACACAAAAATAGTAATACCTATTTAAACGAATATCCCCCGAGCCTTATCCATGTTATCTTAACTGTTCAATGTTGCTATTGTTGAAGGCTTCATGCGTGTCACAAGGGTAATCATTTATGTGTTGTGGCTGCTAAATTGAAATTATAATTGCATTGGGTTTGGTAATTTTGATTTTGTATATCCAGCTGTAGGAAGCAAGCATAAGCTATAGAGCTAGATGGCACTTTACCTACTACTTACCCATTATCATTTCGTGGGAAATTTTTCTCCAATGCTATAAACATCATTTTTAGACATATTAATTTTTATTTTCATGATTCTCACGTCACTTTCTTTTTCCTTTTTTTTTCACAATTCCACTTTTTTTGGGTCAATTTCTCATTTTATCTAATCTCTTATTTATGTGTGTGTTTTTTAACTAAGTATTTTTCACCAATTGAAATAGTCATCTCATTATTAACTCTTTTTAACTAAGTATTCCTGCTCAACTCTTTTAAGCTCAGCAACTTATTTTTAAAAAAAAGTTTACTTTGCGGTAATTTACCACCTGCTTCTAGTTGCTTGTTTTCTTCAATTTGAACTCTACCGGTATTTCATATATCTCCACCTAAAATTTGTTATTTTAGTTTAAATTATTTACTAAAATATAATGATCCACTAACTTGTTTTATTTATTACAATAAACTTACAATTAAGATGATATATTCTTTACATACCACGAAACTTATTATCTTTATTTTCTTTATTTCATCTTAAATACTAACAATTTCTATTATAAAATTCAAGAATTATTTTTTCTATTACTTAACTTTAGAGATTTTAGATTCCTTTAAAAACAATTAAATCGAATATCGGAGGCTATGTATTGTCATGACCAGGATCACAGCAGGACGGCCGACCCTTAAAAATGAAATAAGTTTCGAAATCCTTTCAAAAAAACAAGGAGTCGCCACCAATATTTTTAAGGGTAAAATACCGGAAAAACCTTTATTAAAGCATTGGTCATAAAAATGAAATTTCAAGTTCGGGAGTCTAATTACAGGTAAGGAAGGTATTAACACCTCACAACTGTCCGTTATAAAACGGTTACCTCAAGATGATAGCGCGCATTATAATTAGCCCAAAAATTATTTTAACTTTTTCAGAGAAGAAACGTATGAAATGACAAAGCATACAAACATAGACAAAAAAATAGACACGAAATTTTTAAACATGAGATTAACAGGACGTCTCGTCCAAATTAACCTCACTCTTTTTTTTTAAAAGAGATATTATTAAAAAAATGAGATTAACAGGACGTCTCGTCCAAATTAACCTCGCTCCTCCTTTTAGTAACAAGACAAAAATAGAAACTCTAAAAAATTAAACAAAGAAAGATAGGCCCGACAGGAACTACTTCCCGCTCCTACGTATTCTCGAGCTTTCGAGAAATCAGGGTCACGTAGTTCTTTTATTAAATTTTTATTTTTTAAACTTTAATTATGACTTAAAGAAAATATTTTTTTAATTTAATTTATTCTTATAATTTTTTTTTGAAAAAAAAGTAAGTTCAAATCCTAAGAGTAAATCCAAGTCATATTTTAACTTTAGTTTGTTTTTGGATAAACTAATAGCAAGTTACTGCAAAAAAAAAAATAAAAATAAATTAGATATATTAAAAGAAAGGAATAAGCTAAAATAAATAAAATAACAAATTAAAATATTAGATAAGACATGTAATACAAACAAGAGGGATGAATCTTTCACATGTGTTAAAAATAATAAGAATAATAAAAATATAAAAGGTCAATAAATAAATAAAAAAGGAAAAAGCTAATAATAAAAAAAACAAGCATAGAAGTGGATGGTGGGTGTTGAACTCATTCCCTTATGAGACTCTCATTATCACCAGACCGATGGGACCTTTCATGGAAAAGCATGCCAAACACATGTATTTAATTTTAAAAGAGTGGGAGTCATTTGTTAAAAAAAATAGCATGGGCCTTGACCTTCTGAAGCCCACTCTCATTAGGTTAAATGTGTAGAAACCCTAATTCTAATCATGTGTCTCCATTTTGAAAATGCATGAGAGAGAAAAAAGCTAAAGTGAGATAAAGAAAAGGAAGAAGGAAGACCAAGAGAGGAGAGAGAGGGGCGGCGACCAGAGAGCATCCCGTGGTGGTGGCCGCCGACAGTAGTGGTCGGCGCGGTGGTGGCCGGCGGCCGGTGGCAACGGTAGTGGTTTTTTTTTAAACCTCTTTTATTTTTTTTGTGCTTCTTATGTTGTTGATGGAAGTTTTGTTAGTGGGGAGTATTTTTTTGAAGAGATCTTTAGGTTGTTGTTGGTAAGAGAGGGTGGAGGAAATGGTGGTTTGGGTTGTTATCTTTTTTTTTTGAGAGTAGGTTGTTGAATGATGATGAAGAAGATCAATATGAAAAAGGTTGTTGGAGATGGTTTTAGGTTTTTGGCTTTAATTTATGATAGTTTTGGTGAAGGTGAAGAGGATGAAGTGATGAATATGAGGTGAGAGGTTGTTAATGATTCTTTTAATCTTTGTGATTTGAAGAAGATGAAGAGAAGGTGATATTTTGAAGTTGGTCTCCTCCTTTCGTTCATGAACCCCCTTTTTGTTGTTGATGCTCTATGTTTTTTTCTTTAAAAGCTGATGGATTATTTTAATCCCTTTCTTCTTACCTCTCCCATACTCATAATGGAGTTATTGGGAATGAAGCTTTGAGTGGCCAACATTTACGGAAACAAGGAGAAGTTTGGGGGATGGGATTTTTATTATAATAATGGAAAAAGATGGTGTTCACATGTATGGTAAAATACAATTATGCTTAGGGATTATATTTTGAATTATCTATTTAAATTAAAATGGTGTAATAATAATTTCATAACATGGTTTTTAGTATATGTAATTCCTTTAAAACTCATTGTATGATATAAGTATTTTAAAATAAACATATGGGTATTATCCATGTATTTAGGAAAATACGTATTCCCAAGATTTAAATTGTTATGAGATATTTTGAAAAGAACATACTTTTCCTATTATTTTATCTCATATATTTTTTAAAATAAAAATTGAGCACAGTGAACTAAGCATTTTGTTTTTGACATAAATTATTTATCTAATTATCATCATCAATTTCATTAGATATTTCTTAAATGGATTTATATTACTTGAATTTTTATTGTTAAGTCTATATAACTAACATGTCAATCTTAATTTTTACATTTAAATTAAGATATTGTCTTAATTATTTTAATATATAATTTATATTTAGATGGATTTAATTTGCTTTAATTATTGTATAATAAATATTTTGGTATAAACCTATAAATAACAATTTATATTTCCAATGTATCATATGAAACATGCAATTTCAAGATTCAGTTTTTCAGGATTAAATTAATAATTTGTGCAATAAATTAAGTATAATAAAATCCAGTTATCAAGATTCAGGAACAAGGAACACACCTCTTCAGCGGGACCAAAAATCTAAAATGCAAATTTCAACATACTTAGTTAATATACTAGACTCTACTGGACTAAAAATCTAAAATGCAAATTTCAACATAGTTATATAATATACTGGACTCTACTTTCAAAATCAAATCCTGATGATGTACTTTACTAGTTACTACAGACAAATTTTCTTATACATGTACATGTAGCAATCCCAAAGAAAGAAAAACATAATAAAGGTTGTCCAAAATAACGTTAATACAATAAACTGAATTGCACCCCGTTACTGTTCCATCGAAGTTTTGATAGTCGTTGGAGCTCTTGACCGAGTGAAGGTAGTGGGAGACATGGCTTCTACTGAAAAGTTGCACAAAAATGGAATAAATCCAAGGGAACAAAGAGAAAGCTTTTTTTGTTTTACACACTATTTTTTGCCAGAACGTTTTGATCGATTATCACATGTGTTGTTATGTCTTTTGCTCGATTTTTCATTTTTTTAAATTATTTGTAATTGGTAATTAATAAAAGTATGAAAAAATACGGGCATCGCTTTAAACTTAAAATATGAATATAAAAAAGTATTAGAATTAATTAAAAAAGAGTACTGATACTATTTTTAAAATGTTTTTTTTTTCACTTTATTATTGGTTAATCAAATCCTGATGTACTTTACTAAGGTAATGTGTTTGAATGGGGCATTTAAAAAAGATAAATACGAATATGGGCCTGCTTTAGGGTTATTTACGTTGTCTGGGGCTGTTTGTGTGTCGACAGAAATTATGACGACACATGAAAAGTAGTGTCGTCAGAAATTATGACGACACATTCTGATTGGATGGCACGAGGCTGTGTCGTGAACTTTTCTGACGACAGAACCCACCCTGTTTAATTTTTAAAATTTTAAAATAAAAAATAATTTAAGTTATATTATATATATATGTTTATTAAGTTAGATTTAAGTTATATTTAACAAAATTAATAATGATTTAATATGTGTTTATTAAGTTACGTTTAAAAAATAAGTAATGGTTTAATATATAAACTATATTTGGGGTTAGTAAATTTAAAATCATAGTATTTAAATTATTATATCTTGGTTGGATTAATTAATTCTTTTATACTGTTTTAATTTTTTTAGAATTTTTACAATTTTTTTATACTGTTTAATTTTTAAAATTTTCTTGTATACTGTTTTAATTTTGAAAAATTTATTTTTGAAATTAATTTAAGTTTAAAAAATATAATACTTTATTAAGTTCGATTTAGAGTGTGTCGTATTAAGTTATGACGACACATGCTGTGTCGTAAAAACTTTTGACGACACAGCCACGTGTCACACCAAGGTCAAGTCGTCAAAAATATTAACGTTTTTCAAGTCGCCTAAATTTATTCTGACACATAAAAAAGTACCAAGGACACATAAATTTTTAGGAAACTACCCCATATATGTAAATATTTATGTCAAATAGCCCCGGTCATAAATTTTTTCCTACTTTACTAGTTACTACAGACAAATTTTTTTATACAGTAATAAGCAGAATGTGATGATACAATTTAAAAGTGAATTATGGCATGTAAAGCTTTTATCTACTGCATCGCACAATTCAGCTCAGTACTCTTAGTTGGTTCAAATTTGGAAGGGAAAATAAATTGCTAGCTGGAGATGTTTGCGTCTTTGAGCTTCTCAAAGATGATCCACTTTCTTACTCATATTTTCAGATGCCACAGTTAGGGACCCTTTTCTTTTTTGTTTTAAACTCACTTGTGTAGATTTAAGTGTTCGTCTATTAACTAAAACAAGTGTAAAATATTATGCATTCACTTCAAACAAGCTAGGTAGACATAACTTTTTATTAACTTATATTAATGTTATATTTATTAAAATTTTAACATATTAATTAATTATAAAATGATTTACATATATATATATATAATTATCAAGGCTAAATTTTTATAGATAAAATTATCTCAACAATTCATAACCAAAAAGCATATATACTAATTTGATCAGTAGAAAAATAAGTTACTAGTATATTTAAAGATCTAGGACTTAGGATTTAGAGTGTTGGCCTAGCCCATACCAAAATCCCAACATTAAAATGGAATTAAATGGTAAAAAAAAGAGGCTTCTAAAACCAAAATTTATGTTGCTTTTGAGAGAACTCTCAACTTTGAAGCCAAAATGCTTCTCATGAAACCATTCTTTCTTAATGGAGAATACAGTATTTGTTAGACTTATTGTAGTACTTCTTCAATACAGTGATAAATTGTTGAAATTTTTTCCCTAACCATATATTGTCATAATGATTTGGGTGTTTCTTAATATAATAATCTTTCAATTAATTTTAATTTTTTAAAAGGAGTTTTTTAAAATTACCTTTAATATTTATTAGGACTCACAAAATTTATTTTTTAATTAATATTTATTTTATTAATAATTAATAAAATTATTTTGATGTAAATTAATTAACATTATTGATCTTTATATTAAGATTTAAAAAATATTTAAAATTTTCTTATATTAATAGAGGGGCCATCTATATAATACGTGGGTCGGTTACGGTAGAATAAGTTACAATAACCAGTTAAATGTTATATCTTAATATAATATATCACTATATTATATAACACTACATATTTTAATTTATAATATAGTACTAATTTTATCAATATATATATAATACTGATTATGTAATAAATAAAATATTTATACAATAAAAAAGTTCAAAATATTTATTATGTAACAAAATTTATAAAAGAGTGTTTGGTACGTAGTTAGTTTTTATTTCTAGATATGCAAAATAAGGAAGAAAAGATTCTCATGTATTTATAGAATGTAGTAAAATTATCTACATTAAAAATAATTTTTATGAACAAGTTTTTAAATTTTTTTATGTTAAAATTTAATATAAATTTATTAAAATATATTTGTAAATGTGTGCAGGGGACGCCTCGCGTTGGCCCCATTTTGTTTGCATATGTATATAACTAAATTAAAAATAGAAAAGTAGAATACATGTTTGTTTTTGTCGATTAAATAAAAATAAAATAAATCGTGTTAATTTCCCATAAAGAACAATGTACGACAATGTTTTTTTTTATAATTATTATTTCTTAAAAGTTGAGAAGTAAATAAATAAGATTAGTCCAAAAGTCTAGTTCAATAAGTAAGTGCATGCTATATATATATATATATATATATATATATATATATATATATATATATATATATATAAAAGGTAATTTAGGAGTGTGACGGACACAACCAAACTAGTAATTCAAGTAATTTGTTGCATCACAGTTAGTTGGTCATATGATGAAATTGTTGCATTACTAGTACCTTTTTTTATGAATCTTTTTATTTGTTTAATTTATATAGTATGAATAAAATAATTATTTAAGTTGTTTAATTTTTTAAAAGATGATATATGAGCTTCCTCTTGATCCAGTTGAGATGTTTCTGGTGACTCACCGAAAACAATTGAGTAAGGAGACTTCTCATGATGAGCGCTCACATAAGATAATTGTAAGTTGTAGTGAACTTTGATTCCCTTTCAAATTTAACCAACTCTACATTATATAGTTTTTAATGTATTAATGAACAAAATGAGTACAACATGCATCTGGTTGAGCTCAAGGCTAAAGACAAGCCTTTTGATGTGGTTGCAAGGATTCAATTGTGGATAAACATTGTTGGTGGGAAACACCACGATCAATGCCTCCTTAGCCCATAATGTTCATGGAAGGTCATAATTGAGGATGCAACCGCCCCCTTTTCATTGGCGCAGAGTTCACACATGAAGATTTAAAGATGGCATGCCTTCAAGAGGAACTATAAGGTGTTCGGGGCTAGCTAGCACAATATAATCAGTTGTAGGACATTGGGAGCCAATGCTAACACCAACATCATTATTATTCAACTCCCCCCAACCCAACAACATCCCTTTTAAGACCAACCACCACTCATTTATTAATTTTTTGTTTTACTTGTCTTTTATTTTATGTAAACATTCTATAGATGTATTTTTTTTTATTTAGTGTATTTTATTTTATTTATATTATATATTCTCATGTACTAAAAATAAAAAATAATTATATTAAATATTAAATAATGATAATAATAAAATAAAGTAAAATAAAAGAGATAGTATGTGATAGAATTAGAATTGAACGTGACATATATATAACACCAGGTGAGAATGGGAGAGTGGGTTCCTAATGGTATGTGGATTAAGCTCTAACCTACGTAATGACTCACTCCCAAGGAAAATTATGCTACAACAAATTTATACTAAGGTATATTTAATTAAGAATTGAATTAATGATTATAATATTCCAAATATTTTATAGATTAAGTGAGTCACTTGTATTGATTATAGATTATTATTTTCAATTTCACCATGATTTGATTGAATCAATATATTTATTGATTTAATCACCAGTTTAATTTTAAAAATATTGATTATTAGTTTAAATTTTACTGATATCATAACTTTATTGGAGGGTTATATGTCTCTTAACTTGGGCGAACCACGTTTTTTCTTTCTTTGAGTTCAACATATAATAAGGAATAACTTGCCATTTCTTTCAAATTTTTGGAAAACAATTACAAATTAATTGTAAATAAAAAATAGGTTATGTGGGTTAACCCAATTTTAAAGTGAATAAAAATTTTTAAATCTAACTCAAGGCACAAACTTATCGAGTTAGTTTAAAGATTATCTCATAGTGAAAACCAAACTTAAAAATCTGGAATAAAAAAAACTCTCGTTTTATCCTTTTGTTTAAATTTTTTCCACATGACGTTATTTTTCTTTTTGAAAAAAATTATGCTATAACATGTGAAAAATATTTATAAAGTGGCTAAAAAATAACAGGCATTATAACCCAAACCTAGCATGTGCCCGCACGCATACAATTTTCTTTCCAGGGCCGTTCTGCCCAAGCATCTTTTTACGGCTATTAGGTTGGCGAGAGGCATGCACATGTCATTCTCAATCAAATGCTTCGCGCGATAAAACAGAATCAGTTTTAGCAGGCAGAGGCTAAGAGCTTGATACAAAATCTCAAAGGGCAATTTCCCAATCTTCCCACTATAAATGCCAACTTCCCAACCTTATGAAAATGTTCATTCCAATTCTCTACACCCAAAATGCCTCAGCAGCGGCCAGTTACCCCCGCCACCACCCTCGCATCCCCCAACACCATCACCGTCACCATCCCCATCGCCACCACCTTGACCCCCCTCCAACCCGTCGCCACCACCCTCCCATCTCGCGTCACCGTCACACCCCTTAACCCCCTGTTGTATATTCAAAATATGAGTCGAGCATAGCCTCCATTAAGAGAGCTCTAAGGTATCAGCAAAAAAGACTGAGTCACTATTTAAGCACTATGTTTTACATAGTGAATTTTTATGGTGTTATTCAGCTTGAGCGTTAACACTGATAGCCAATCACACTACGAGGATGGTCTGCAAGGATAGCTAGGACTTCGTGATACTTTCTACGGTGATTGCTGCCTTCAACATTATAATTATCGTAGCTCTGACCCTTTAAGTATGTGAGGGTGTATGAACTGTACATCAATACTTGGGAGTCTTGGAAAAAACTTGAATCGCATGCTTCAGCCATGGGGTGGCCCCTTCCTGTTCAAATAATAGATGGACCTGTCGATGAAAATCAATTATGTAGAAGGTATGTCTTGTCTGGTGCAGCCCATGGTGTCTTTTTCTGTGTCTGGGTTGGTTTATGTTATTGTATAAGAAAATATGTCTGCAGGAAGTAATAGTTTTGTTGTGTTTTTTCTTCCCTTTGAATTAGTTTGATTTTGAAGAAGTATATTGTGTCCCTAAATCTTAAAGTATTAGAAGAATATGAAAAGAGACAATTGGATCATGTTAAATGTTTATTGGTTCGGGTTCTAAGAATGGAACAATTTAAACATTAATAAGTAGGGGTATGTTATTGACGTAGTGTGAGTATATGTACAGTGGCGGACCTTCATTAGGACCGGGGGAGCCATGGCTCCCTCAAATATTTTTTATTTTTTAATTTTTTATGTCTTATTTTAGGTATTTATATATATATATATATAATAATTTTTCTTGAATTCATTATTATTAGGCTTGTCCAATTTTGGCTTTATCCATACGAAACGGTGGCACCCAAATTTAAAGGTAAGGACGGGTCGGTTTGTAACAGATCTTTGGGTAAAAACGGGTCATTTAAAAGGTTATATTACCCAAGCCCAACCGAATACATTAACATACTGCAGTTTTTAATTTTAAATATGTTACTGGATTAACATTACATTAACATACTGTAGTTTTTAGTATTAAATATTAGTTATTGGATGCATTATGTAAATACTCATCAAACAAAATTAAGATTATATTAAATACTCTTGACCACGGTTTGTAAGTACTAAACAGCGGTGTGTGTGCTATATATGATTATGAATTAAAGAATTAGAATGTATATTTCAATGATATATTCATTTTGGGTTTATGTTTTTACTTGATAAATACTTGATAAAAACTTTGAAATGTTTTTATACGCAAGGTGTTTGTTAAAATTATTTTATATGCAAAGGTTTTTGGTAAAAAATAAAATAAAATTTTCCTAAGAAACTTAACTGAAAAACCGAGAACCACAATTAACCGAGCCTGAACAAACCGACCATAGTATTTGGTGAAAATGAGTTATTATTTATGTTTCATGGATAGCAACAGGTGGACTTAAAACTAACTGAATCCGACTGATGGACAACCTTAATTATTATACATGGTTGTTTTGACTAGAAAAAATAAAAAATATATTATTATTAATATTTTAAAAATAAATTATATAAAAAAATTTAACGCCCGACATCTCCAACTTTTTTATTCAAGTTCCGCCACTGTATATGTATAAAGGCCCAATAATGTTATAGTTAAAAATGAAATTTTTGGTTAAGGAATTAAATGAATGTATATGGAGTTGTCGAGAACGCATAGGTAGGTACGTGGCAACGCGACATTGTGGGATATTTACTATTCAGGTTGTCAAGGTATGCTCTAATTCAGAGTAGGTTATGATTCTTGTGAGGGATGCTTTGGCAGTATAGCTTTTGAAATGATCACCAAGGCAAAAATTATGGGAGATACATGTTGTCAACCTTCAGTTTGTGATAAATGTTTTCAGGACCTATTTTATTGATTTTCTGGCCACTTGTTGATTGATGAGTACATAATAAAAAATATAGTGAGCTTTGATAATGTTCATTGATGTCATTCTCAGGATTTATGATAAAACAAGGTTCATCACTTCATATGATAAACCCCATCAAGAAAAAGATGAACTATTTCCCTGATTTGGTTCCGCATGATTGCTGTGTGTTCCCTTATAATAAAGGGATAAAATAATAAAGTAGTAATTAATTTGTGGACAACAAATGAGGCAGTGTGGACAAAGGAAAATCACATATTTGTGTTCACACAGAAAATAACTGGAACTAGAAATGTTCAAGGTTTGTTATTCAATGTATGTCACTTGCCTACAACATTAGGCCATGGCCTTATTTATACAACATGATAATGAGTGGGCTTCACATACGATGCCACTAACATAACAAATATTTATGGTGGGGTTCTTCTCCCTGATTACGGAATATGAGGCCCACGGTGGGGGCTACCCTTGTTTCCTGGGGGAACAGGAGCCCCCCAGCCACGAGTCTTGAGCGATCGGTCAAGCGAAGTGGCTATATAAGTATGGTTGCGAATGAGGCTTTTCCGAATGAGGGCCTTTCTGAGTGAGGGATGTTTAAGAGAATAGCTTCCGAGTGAAAAAAAAAGCTGTCTTCGAATGAGTGCTTTTCCGAGTTTGGATCGTTCAAGAAAACTATTTCCGAGTGAGGAGAGCACTGGATCCGAATGAGACACTTCTGAGTAAGGCAAGTCCGAGAGAACTACTTCCAAGAGAAGGAGAGCTCTGGATCCGAATGAGACACTTGAGTGAGGCAAGTCCGAGAGAAAAACTTCCGAGTGAAGGAGAGCTCTGGATCCGAATGAGACTCTTGAGTGTGGCAAGTCTGAGAGAAAAACTTCCGAGTGAAGGAGAGCTCTAAATCCGAATGAGACACTTGAGTGTGGCAAGTCCGAGAGAAAAACTTCCGAGTGAAGGAGAGCTCTGGATCCGAATGAGACACTTGAGTGAGACAAGTCCGAGAGAACTACTTCCGAGTGAAGGAAAGCTCTGGATCCGAATGAGACACTTGAGTGAGACAAGTCCGAGAGAACTACTTCCGAGTGAAAGAGAGCTCTAGATCCGAATGAGACACTTGAGTGAGGCAAGTCCGAGAGAAAAACTTCCGAGTGAAGGAGAGCTCTGGATCCGAATGAGACACTTGAGTGTGGCAAGTCCGAGAGAAAAACTTCCGAGTGAAGTGAGGCTCTGACTTCGAGTGAGATCTTTCTGAGGTATGACCAAGAGAACTACTACCGAGTGAAGGGGTTTTGAGTGAAGGGAATCCTGGCTTTGGAGACTTTTGATTGAAGCGTGTCTGAGAGAACAATTGTCGAGTGATGGAAAGCTTTGGCTCCGAATGAGTGTTTCTTGGGTAGGGTGAAGAAGGATCGAGAATGTCTCACCTAGCCATGTAGAGTGGATTGTTGCCAACTGTTTGTAGGATTTTAACCGTTGTTTTGAAGCATTAATTATTTTAATAATTGTGATGTCTTTTCGAAGGGTCTAATAAATGCGTATTTGGGAAAAGGAATATCTAATGATTATGATGTCTTTTCGAAGGGTCTAATAAATACGTATTGGGAAAAGGAATATCTTTTGGCTTTTTAAGGAAAGGAGCGTTCTTTGGTCTGAAGGGGTCTATGGATGTAATTATAATCAAATAATCGTGGCTACTAGATTTTTGTTTGTTGGATCATTTTGTCTCTTGGTATTCCTCTTTTTTCTAGCCTTTCGATTGTTTTGCTCTGGAACTTAAAAGATTTTCATTGGTTGCTTTGGTTTCCAGATATTGCCACGTGGTGGTCATCCGTTTATCTGTCGATGGGATGGCTTTCTTTGACCGTTAGATCTAGAAGGTTGTTGTCTATTCGTAGGGTTTAAATATAAGGTTTATTTTTCCTTTCAAAGTTCTTTTATACTCATCGTATTTCTTAAGCTTCCTGAGTTTTCCTCAAGCTTTGTGCTCTCAATCTTCTTTGGTCTTCAGGTTTCCCTGTCTTCGTCTCTTGTCCTTACCTCATTCAGGTTAGTGTTCTTTGTTTTTTTCCTTGTTTTCTCCTTTTGCATCAATGGCTTCTTCTTCTGGAATTTCGTATTCTTGGGTGCGAGAAGAGGTTCTTGCTATTTCTTCTTCTTTCTAGGATAAAACTTCCATAGCTAGACTATGGGAAGAGGGTTTTTCTCACTCTGAGTTAGCATCTAACGTAGAGTGTGTAAGTTGTTCTGAGTCGGGGAGGGTGTGTCATCGTAGTACTGACACTAGCGAGTTAGATTTCGTGTATGTATATGAAACGTTTTTTTCTCGTCTTCATCTATCTTTTCCCTTTGTTTTGCAGGTGACATGGCTCCTCACCATCTTTCAAAAAAGGAGCTCAAGAAATGTTACGAGGAAGCCTTTTTAAAGGGAGTCGGGAAAACAATTTCGAAGAAGGATGGATCTTCCCTACTGTAACCGTAGCCCAGCTTATCGTTCAAATTCCAATTGCCGTTACCTCTCTGACAACTGTTTCTTCATAGCTGGAAGCTGAGGCTAGACGGGAGAATAAAAAGCCTCGTTCTGATAATACAGCTACCAAGGTTAGGAGGGAATCGTCTTCTGTCCCTCAGGCTTTACCTTTTACCGAGATGATTTTGGTTTCCGATGCTGAGAGGGAAGAGGTTCCGTCGCTAAAGACTCATAGTCGATCGATTAAAAGAGCTCATGCTACACCCTCCTCTTCAAACCTACCTTCTCTTGGCTCGGCTGAGTTGATAGACAGTGCTATCCCATGTCTTTCAGATGATTCTGAGCGTTTGTGGGAAGCATTCGTTGATGGGTCTCTGATTTCGGAGAGGAATCCTGCGCATTCCTTGTGGGATGTTCGGTTTCCTATTGGCCTTTTTGTCGATCAGACAATTTTCTTCAAGGAAGACGAAGAAAAATACACCTCCAATAACCCTATTGCTATGTGTCGAGCAATGAAGATGTTTAGTTTACGTCTTTCCTCCATGTCACGGGGTCTGGAAAAACGTTTGTGTGATCGGGAAAAGTTACTGGCAGAATTGGCTTTCAAAAAAAGGAAAAAGAGACGTTAGAGGAGAAGAAGCAGAAAGAAATTGACCAGGTTAGGGATCTCAGAAAGTTGGTGGCCATGATGAAGGAGGCCGTGAAGAGGTCAGAGGATGATTTGAAATCCGCTCGGGATGAGAGGGATTCTACAGAGTCTCGATTGTCGATCTCTGAGGAAAAATGTTTGTATTAGGAGAACAAGGTTGCTGAGGTTGAAGAGTCGTCTAACGCTTTAGCCCTTCAGAAACAGGAAATGAAGGTGGCACTCCAAGTGGTAAATTCAAAGTTGGAGTCCCTGAAAGTAAAATCACAAGAAGATCTGGATGCAGGTCAGCAGGATGTGGCAATTCAATATGTCGAGGCCTTTGATCTTTGCAAGGAGCAGATTTTAGCTCTAAACCCTTCCGCTGAGTTAATTTTTGAAGGCCTTGATCCGTTCAAGGTTGTGGTGGATGGGCAAGTGGTGTTTCCACCCGAGTCGGTAGAGAACCTGACAAATGTTAAAGCTGGCCCAAGGATTCTTGAAAACACGCCGAGTATGGGGACTCCGGGTGTAGATGCGCCTGAAGGAACATCTTAGGGATATAGGTTTTTTGTTTTCTTTGTAAAAGATTTCGAGCTTTTTAATGAATTTTCTTTGCAAGTTTCTACCTTCTCCATTCCTTGTGTTATATTTGCTATGATGATCTTTACTGAGTAATAGTCCCGAACTCGAGGCATATCGTATTTTAGATTTTTATCGAGGAATCGTTTTCATACTCGGTTTTCTTGATTTGTGCTGGAAATCGCTTCGTATTCGGATTTGTTAGATCTATACCAAGGGATTGGTTTCATGCTCGGTTTTGCCGAAAATCATTTCGTACTCGGGCTTTTTGATGTATACCGAGGGATCGTTTCGTACTCAGACTTTTCAGATGTATACTGAGGAATCATTTCGTACTCGGTTTTTCTGAGAATTGTTTCGTACTCAGTTTTTTGATGTATACCGAGGAATCGTTTCGTACTCGGACTTTTTAGATGTATACCGAGGAATCATTTCGTACTCGGTTTTTCCGAGAATCGTTTCGTATCTCGGGCTTTTTGATGTATACCGAGGAATCTTTTCGTACTCAGTTTTTCTGAGAATCATTTCGTATTCGGACTTTGAATTGTATACCGAGGGATCATTTCGTACTCGGTGCAAAAAATCGTTTCGTATTTCGGAATTTTTAGATGTATACCGAGGGATCGTTTCGTACTCGGTGCCGAAAATCGTTTCGTATTTTGGACTTTTTATTGAGAGTGAAACCTTAAGGTCTAAGAAAAGTTCTTTAGTGCCTAAATGGTGCTCATACATAATACTTAACTGAAGTAGAATTACAAATGGGTTGCATTCCATGTCCTTGGTATTTCCTTTCCTGATAATTCTTCAATGCGGTAAGCACCTTTTCCGAGTACTTCTTTGATTCGGTATGGTCCCTCCCAAGAGTATGCTAGCTTGCCTTCTTCTCGTGCTCATCTATTGTTTTCTGCGGCACGAAGGACGAGGTCCCTCCTTTTGAAGGGTCTGGGTTGGAGGAACGAATTCCATCTTTGAGCAGATTTTTGCTTACCCGCTTGGATCTTGACGTAAGCTATGTCTCTTTCTTCCATGCCAAGGTCTAAATCTTCTCGTCTCTTGTCGTCATTTGAAACTTCGTCATAGGCCAGTGGTCGGAGTGTGGGTTCTCC
Organism: Clitoria ternatea; assembly: GCA_037962975.1. Taxonomy (NCBI): domain Eukaryota; kingdom Viridiplantae; phylum Streptophyta; class Magnoliopsida; order Fabales; family Fabaceae; genus Clitoria; species Clitoria ternatea. Next base: position 271,792,771 of record CM075670.1, on the reverse strand, counting down.
TAATTCCACGGGTATCATGGCATCAGCTCCATAGGTGAGTCGAAAAGGCGTCTCATGAGTTGAAGAATGTGGGGTTGTATGGTATGCCCAAAGAATTCCATGTAATTCTTCTGCCCAACGTCCTTTTGCCTGTCCGAGCCGTTTCTTGAGCTGTTGGAGTATAACCTTATTTGCTGCTTCTGCTTGACCATTTGTTTGGGGATGTTCTACCAAAGAGAACTTCCTTTTGATGCCAAGATTTTCACAGAATTCAACAAAGTGTTTATCTGTGAATTACCGACCATTATCTGATATGATAGTGTGGGGAAGTTCGTGTCGACAGATAATGTTTCTCCATGTAAAGGACTGTACTTTAGCTGCTGTGATGGTGGTTAGAGCTTCAGCTTCAATCTATTTAGTGAAGAAATCTATGGCCACAAGGAGGAACTTTATTTGTCCGTTTCCCGGGGGAAAAAGGGCCTAGAATGTCTATTCCCCATATGTTAAACGGCCGTGGGGAAAGGATTCCGTGTAGTGGTTCCGGGTGGCTGTGGTTTCTGTGGGTATTTCATTGACACGGGTCGTACTTCTTGACCAGGTCGTAACAGTTGGAGCGCAGGGTGGGCCAGAAGTATCCTGCTCGAAGGACGCGGGCTGCCAAAGGTCAGACTCCTCCATGGAGCCCACAAATCCCTGAGTGTATCTCCCGCATGACATAGTCGGCCTGTTCTTCATCCAGAGATTTGAGAAAAGGTACTGTGAAACCCCTTTTATATAGTTGTCCATCTATCATGGTGTAGTGGGCTGCCTGGACCCGTAATTTCTTGGCTTCTTGTTGTTCATTTGGTAGGGTTCCCTGTGTTAGAAATTCAATAATAGGGGTCATCCAAGATGCTTTAATTTGAACTTCATTTACCTGGTGGGTTTGTTGGTTCTCTTGGATTATTGGTTCTTCTAGTACCACCTGGATTATTGTTTTTAGATTCCCTGCATTAACCGTACTAGCGAGCTTAGCGAGAATGTCTGCATGTTCATTTGCTGCTCGGGGAACATGGACTATTCGGAAATGTTTGAGTTTCGCTACCAAGGCATTTACTCGGGCAAGATATTTTCCCAATGATATGTCTTTGGTTTGGTAGGCTCCTTCAATTTGCCTGGCAACGACTTGGGAGTCGGTTTTTGCTTAAATGCACCGAGCCCCCAAATCAATGGCTGTCTTCAACCCGAAAATGAGGGCTTCATATTCTGCTTGGTTGTTGCTGGCTTTAAATCGGAATCGTAAGGATTCTTTAACTGTTAATCTGGTTGGTGATTCTATCACGACTCCTGCACCACTGCCCTTTGTGTTAGAGGAACCATCAACTGACAGGGTCTATAAACCGTGTTCGGCATCGTATTCTTCTTTATCTTCTCCTAGTTTGACTATAAAATCTACGAGTATTTGAGCTTTCATGGGTCCCCTGGTGATCTGTCCTGGACCGGGGTCAAGAGATCCGATCTCAAGCCAGTCACGAATAGTATGTCAATACTCTCTAGTAGACCGGATGTATGTGTATCCGATGTATGTATCCGTCGTCCTTGAATGAGGAGAGCGGATTGGGCGTTCTGGAGATCCTTCACACCGACCTAACGCGTTGAAGTGGGCGAATGGTGGTGTCACCTGCAAAGATTCTCCGACGCTCAAGTCAGTGATTATATTCCAAGTCAGGAATGTATTCAGAGAGTAATCAGTCGTAAAAGAGCTGAAGATGAAGGTGTAGAAGATCCCTAACTTCAATCATGAAGTTAGTTCATATACCTGATTGGCTCGATTAACGAGGACTCGTTGGTGGGGAACCACCAACTCCCATTAGCATTATTATATTGTGCACTTACCTGCATGATTGGGTCAAGTGGCTATTTTATATTGAGCGTAGAGAATGTAGACTAGGATTAGGGAACAAGTTGACCATTTCCGTGAGCAGAATTTGGCTCGTAGTGCAGGGAATTATTGATCGATCCCTGTAGCAGCAATCCTTGTCTTTTGCATAGTGACGTGTGTATTATCCGATGTCATGGTGTTATCCTGGATAACCGGTATAGGGAGAACGCCTGATACGGAATTACAGTCCGGATGTATACCGATGACACCGGTTACACGTAGATGTCTTATCAAAGACGTTGAAATATGTATAGCAGATCGGATACCGGTATTGAGACCGGATCATATGTCCCCTAGCTTGTGTGAGGGACTGAATAGTTGTTCACATAAGCTACTCAACCTGCGAGAGGTCTTAATATCGGTAAACTTACGCGTGTAACAGTTCCTTAGCATCTGTTGTCATTCGTAAAGAACCGTTCTGAATTTAATAGAAAAGACCTTTCGGTACTGTCACAACGGATTCAGACAAAGATTCGTTGTGTGAGAATTTCAAGAGTTTATTGGAATTGAAAGCTCTTGAAGTTCGTGTAACGGCTGTAAAGCGTGAATTGCGTTGCATGATTAGACATTAATGCTTTTAATCACGTGGGCAAGCAATTATTGCATCTGAGATGAAAATCTCATTAACCGTCGTTTTGGGCTTAATGGGCCTGGAGTTTTCAAAACTTTTGGGCCCAGTGGATAGCCCTTTATTGAGTCGCTATCGTTTTGGCGCCCAAGAATTTGGAACGGTTGTGTCGTTTCATTTGTGAACAGGTGCGTTTCATTGAGAACGACACAACTTCAAGAGGAAGTAACCGGTCCTCTTTGTTTCTTATAAAAGGAATACTTAGTGGATTCTGAGTTCCACTTGCTTTTGCTCTTTCAACGAAACTCTGCAGAAATTTTGCAAGGAAGTTTATCGTCTACATTGCGAGGGTTTCTCTGTTCCTCAAATTCATCACTGTTATCTGAGGTAACTATCTCTTCCTTGTCGCTTTAGTTTCGTTTTGAGTTGCTACTCGTAATTATAGAAAGTAGGCTTCATCAAAAGGGGGGGGGGAATCAGTTTCCCTCAACCCTAACAGTCGTGGGGAAGAATCCTTGTGATTCTTCCTAAGACTGAACCGCGTCGCTCAGAAAGGGGATCTTATTCACTGCGGGAAGTGACTTTTCCCTTCTCAGAGTCGCCCTCTGATTGTAGTTGCTTTAAAAATGCAGTGAGTAATGATTGCAACTTTCTGACGACATTTTATTCCTTATCGTAGATTAAGGAGTTCGGTCTAGATATTTTCAATGGCAACTGGAGAAGGATCTTCTGGAGACAGCGCCATTTCAAAGACAGCAGAAGGTCTCTACAGCGTAGTTGCTTCGAGACTAAATTGGGAGGAAGTTCAGGCTAAATGGCCTTTCTGTTGGGTGTCCAGCGAGTTTAAGGAATTGGCCTCCCGACATGCAGATGAAGAGGGATCTCGGATTCAACCGAGGTTCACGCTGAGTTCGGATGAAGAGACGAAAAAGTGGTACAGGGTTTACGCACCACTTCCGACAGAGCGGATATGTCATGTCGTCCCCAACGATCGTTCAGTGTACATGTACGACTTTATCTTCCATAATCTGGGAGTTCGTTTCCCTTTAACCGAACTCCAGATGGGTGTTTTGAGGTTTCTGAACTGTGCACCCTCTCAACTTCATCCCAACGGTTGGGGCCTCATCCGAGCTCTCAAAGTGCTTGGGGAGCACTTCAATTTCACGCCAACAGTAGCGATGCTGTTCTACTACACCCAGGTAGTTAGAAGGGCGAATAAGCAGGGCGGAGTTGGTCTGGTGACACTCCGGACTCTCTGTTCCTTTGTGAACTTTGAGTCTTACACAGATTCTGCCAAGGTTGACGGGAAGTCCTTCAAGACTTACTTCACTCGCATCTCCATCAAGAAGGGTAAACCAAAATTTTGGAAGGATGAAGAGGACGTTGACAAATTTCCCTTGAGCTGGACACACGAGCATTTCCTCTTGAGCTCTCACGCGTACTACACTGATCAATCCGATCTGTCTCGTGAGACATCGAGAGTGTTGTTCGCGCTTGAATCGCACACTACAGGTCGTCACGTCTTTTCGTATAGGCGTCTGCTAAGTAGCTCAAGCGGAGTCCGGGAGGAATATTTGCGTACTTCTCGTTTTATTTCATCTTTTCTCCTTTATCAAATATGTATAGAATATTTGTAGTTGCTGACATCTTGTGTTTGTTCATGTAGGTGAAATAGAACAGCAAACTCCGGAGATGGACAAATTAAAGAAATTCAAAGCGGCTGGTAAATCCGTCTCCCGTGAGAATGAAGTAAAGCCCAGGCCCTCAACTAAGGATCGTCCTGAGGTAATCATCTTGACCTCGGATGTTAAAGGGGACATCCCACTGGTTGAGGGCGGTACGTCCGATGTTGGTGCAATCTCGGGTCAGCCTCCCGTTACTGAGAGGAGAAGAAAGATCCAGAATGATCCTGCAAGGCGTCAGTCCAAGAAGCAAAGAGTTTCGGAGGATCCTGCTGCCGGGGTTTCTGGATCAGAGCCGACCTCCTTCCCAACTACCTCGTTTCTCACCCCCTTCCTCTCTTATGAAGGTTCTACTCCAGCCATTCTTCCTCCTCCGATGTACAAACTCCGGCCTACACTCAGTCCTAAAGAAATCACGGAAGCGTGTGAGGCCGGAAGGTGGCAGTTAGCCGAACTTGCTGGAATGCTTTCTTCCATCAGCGAGTTGGCTAGCAACGCCGATAAAGTTGAGGAATTGAGCGACGAATTGAAAGAACTCAAGCTTTCCTCGGAAAAGGACAAAGCCGCCGTGAAGTTAATGGAAGATCGTCTTCACAAGTCTAAGGAGTTTGGGGATCTCATCACTAAAGAGAATCTCAAACTCAAAGTCGATCTTAAAAACTTGGAAGGCAAGGTGGCAGAGAAGGAGGAAGAACTCCGCAGCAGCCAGGATAAAAATAAGGCTGATGCTGAAGAGTGGTCTCAAAGGGAGAAGAAGTTCCTTCTTGAGATAGAGGGACTGAAGGCTAGGAATGCGGAGCTCGAGGTGTCTAGTGAAGAGCTGTCCAAGTTACGGGGAGAATTGGCTACAGCAAAAGCTGAGAGAGAAGAAGCTGTTGACATATGCAGCCGGGCTGTCGAAGAATCCTTCGGCCTAGCTATACGCCAAGTTTTCTACCGCAACCCCACTGCGAAACTTGACCTTTGTGGAATGGATCCGTTCTATGAATTCCATGGGGGAAAGTTAGTCGCAGTGGTGGATGGTCGTCACGAAGATCCACCGATGTCCCTGTATGGTTTGCCTCCTCTTCCTGAGGGTCAAACCATGGGACCGGATTATGTTTTTCCTATGCCCGAGGTTCCCTCTACTGAAGAAAGGGTTGAAGCTTCTGGAGGTGAGACTCCTGCGGAGGTTCCAAAGGAAGGGAGAAAAGAGCCTGGTGCTGAGGAGGCACAAAAAACTGAAGAACAGATTCCTCCTCAGTAGTTTTGTTTTCATTTACATGTATAGTTGTGTACCGGGATCAACTCCGGATTTTAAACTATTGTACGTAATTTCATTTCAATGAATGAATTTTGGTTGAAGAAATTTGTCTTCATTGTTTCATGTATATATAAATCGTTACTAATCCGTTCAGTGTAATTAATCTTAAGGCCAGATTGAAATAATAACCTCGGAAGATTAAATAACAAATAAAATTTAGAACGGATAAATATATACATGTCCCCAAGTTCGTATTAAGAAGAAGGTGCCTGTCTCTGGGGCATGATCCTTAATTTTTTTGGGGAAAGATGGGTCGATCCGCTGTTTAGCAAAGTAGTGTAACAGGACGGATGACTGCTTCTAACCCGTAATATTCTTACAGGAGATGATAATATTGTTCCAAGTTTAGGGAACTGCAAGGAAGTGGTGTTTGAGTCCTTTATCATAAAGATGATGATGGGAGTTTTTTCTACGCCAGGAGTTACGTCGTTGTATCACAGAATAGGTGATAAAGAGTATCCGTCCTGGGAGAATACCACTAGAAAGCGAAAGTGCGAACTGACTTTCGGAATTTTCCATCATAAAGGTGATTATGAGTATTGATCATGCCAGGTGTTTTATCATTAAATCACTTCATAAATGATTGAGATCATCCGTCTTGGGGATGTGTACGATACCAGCAGCTACATCATCAGGTCGCATATTAGGTGATTGAGATCATCCGTCCTTTGGGTGTGTATGACGCCAGGAGTTACATCGTCAGATCACAGCATGGGTGATTGAGATCATCCGTCCTGGGCAGGTACACCGCGTTAGGAGTTACATCGTCATATCACATAATGGGTGACTGAGGTTATCCGTTCTGGAAAAGTACACATCGTCAAGAGTTACATCGTCAGATCACAGATTAAGTGATTTAGATAATCCATCCTGGAGACATTTTTCGATCGTAGAAGTACGGATTGAGTGAATACTTTTATCGTAAGAATGATGATGAGAATTGTTCATACCAGGAGTTACATCGTCGAATCACTGAATAGGTGATTGAGATCATCCGTCCTGGTGAATTTTTCCAATCATGGGAGTGCGGATTCAATTGGCAATTTTCGCTCCATCCGAAATCCGAGTCTTACCTCTACTAGCCCCCTAGCTGATGTGAGAAAGCAGTGGACTTGCTCATATGAGCTATATTGATTGTATTACGTCTGGATTTCGGGTTTGTACCGAAGTGAAAATATCCGCTCTGGGAACCATGTTCCGTAGTGGTGAAATTTTAAGGGCGGATTCGACAATGGGAATATCAGAAGTTTATCGAACTTCGCAACCCTTGGTATTCGAGTAATGGTGGCCACGTTTCTAATGATTGGACATTTAATGCCTTAATTCACGTGGGCGCGCCATTATTGCGTTAAATGCGCATGTCTTAATAACCGTCACGTAGGGGATTGTTGGGCCTAGAATTTGGATTTAATAGGCCCATTTAGAAAGCTCTGTGACGAAACGATGGCATTTTCGCGCCTTGATGTACTAAACGACAATTTTGTTCCACTAAACGGGGAGTCGTTTGGGGGTAAACGACAGGTTGTGTTTAGTGGGTATTTGAAAAATTCTCGTGCCCTGAAAAAGGCATATTTGGCAATCTCAGTTACCATTTCTTCTAATTCTCTCGACGAACTTCTGCAAAAGTTTCGAGAAGATTATCGTGTTTGCCTCTGTGAATTTTAATTCACTATCCTCATCCATCCTTAGGTAACCACTTTCTTTCCATACTTTGTGTCTTGTTTCAATTTCTGAAAATGTCTAGGAAAGGTGTTAGTTTTAGTGGTATCAGCCCTAGAGGAAGAGGAGGAAGGGCCTTCAATCAAAACCCCACAGTTCGTGGTGGGAGGATTCCAGTGGTCTTTCAATCGAAGCCACTAAGCTCAGAGAGGGAGGCGTCGCCGTATCAGAGACGAAGGGCGATTATACCCTCTGCAGAATCCTCCTCTAGTGAGAGTGCTGAGAGCGGTGACCTGTATGTATCTGATGATGTGGATTTTTACCGCAGTGTAAAAGCTTTCACAATGGTGGTGAAGAAAGCGACTGGGAGGAAATCATCTGAAGGGGGATCTTCTTCCGAAAAGTATATCTTGAAGACCCAATCCGGCCTCTGCAATGTGGTTGCACACCGGATAGACTGGGTGAAATTCCAACAGAAACGCCCTTTCAGCTGGGTGGCTGAGGAATTTCGTGAGACACCGTCCGTCCACGCTCGGGAGGATGAAGGGGAGCTGGAGCCGCGGTTTACCGTATGGAAGAAGGACAAATACAAATGGTGCTTTCATGTATATGCTCCCCTTCCATCGGTTCGGATATGCCACACACCGGATGAGAGGTCCTTATTCATGTACGATTTTATATTTCTGAACTTGGGTGTGCGTTTCCCCTTGACGAAGTTTGAGATGGGAGTCCTGAGATTCTTGGACTGCGCCCCCTCGCAACTTCACCCTAATGGATGGGGATTGGTCCGCTCTCTTGAAGTGCTTGGGGAGCACTTCAACTTTAAACCGACGGTGGCCATGCTTTTCTACTTTACTCAAGTGGTCCGTCGTGCGAATAAGGAGAAGGGAGGAGTGAGCTTGATATCCCTCCGGACTATCTCCAAGATCATCAACTTTGAGGCGTACACTGACTCCGCCAAAGTTGATGGGCGTTCATTCAAGTCCTATTTCACAAGGATCAGCGTCCATCCGAATGAATCCATTTTTTGGTTGACTGAAGAAGGGATTCCAAAATTCCCAGTGACTTGGACGCACGAGCATTTTTTGTTGACCTCCCAAGCGTACTATACCGAGGAGGACGAACTGAGCCCAACTTCAATCTCAGTTCTTTCGGCTCTGCAGTCTTACACAGCCTCACACCAATTTTTCTCCTGCAGGCGTTTGTTAGGACCAAAGTCTACTCGCGAGGAGTATTTACGTAATTTCCCTGCCGTTCTTCATGCGTTATTATGTCATTTCTTGAAACTTTTTCGTCTCTGATTGTGTTTTTTAATTGTGCAGGTGAAATTCAGAGCGAGTCACCAGAGATGAATAGACTAAAAGGTCTCAAGGCCGGAGAGACTTCCGTTGCGGCTGAAAATGACATTCAGGCAAAGCGGAACTCGAAGAAGGCTACTGCTGAGACGATAATATTAACTTCGTCTGCTGGTGACGATATTCCTCTGATCGAGGGCGGATCTGAGAAAGTGGTCGAGAAAAAGAAGAGGAGTAGGCGTGACCCTTCGAAGACCTCGGACCGTCAACCCTCGCCCAAAAAACCAAAAACTTCAAGAGGGGCTGCTGAGCTTGTGCCCTCTAAAGAGAAGAGAGCGGAAGAACCCACTCCGGATGCCCCCGGCAGTGTAATCACTTATGGGGCGAAGCCAATAACAACTTACTTCGCGCCCAAAGCCCCCTGCTCTCTTGAAGGTAATTCCGGTCTTGTTCAAAATCCGGTGTATGAGAGCTCCGTTCCTGAGGGCGTTCCCGAATCCTCACCCAAGGTGAAACCCTCGTTGAAGAGTGAAGAACTGATCAGAGCTTGCGACGACGGACAGAAGCACTTGGCTGATTTATCCGAGCTCCTCAAGTCGGTTCGCGAGCTCACAGAAGAAAATGAGAGGCTCACCTCGGTGGTTGGCAAGGACAAGGCAATCATCCTCCAATTAGAAGGAAAATTAAAAACTTCCGAAGAAGAAAATCAGAAGAAGGATGAAGAAATTGCCAAGTTGAAGAGTCTTGCCAAGGAGCTGGAGGGTCAAGTTTCTGATCAGAAGAAAATCAATGCTGACCTCAATGCTCATCTCTGCACAGAGACGGAACGCTCTTCAAAGCTGGAAAAGGGGTTGAAGGAGGCTAAGGTCGTCCATTCTCTAGGAGTGGATGATTGGACACGTAAGGAAAAGGAGCTGCTATCAAAGCTGGCGGATTCGAATGGCGAAGTCAAGACCCTGAAAGCAGACCTGGACGATGCTGTAAACATGTGTGACCAGGCAGTCAAGGAGGCTTTCGGGTTGGCAATTCGTCAGGTGTTATACCGGAATCCCAAGGTGTCACTTAATTTGAACGGTATTGATCCGTTCTATGAGTTTCACCAAGGGAAACTGGTGGCCATCGTTGACAATCGTCAAGAGAGTCTGCCTAGAACTCCTTATAAGTTTGCTCCCTTACCCAAAGGTCAATCAATGAGACCTTCCCTCCTGAAGCCCTCGAGTACAGGATCGAGCTCTCGCACTGAAGGAGGCAAGACCGGAGACAAAGGTAAGGGGAAGGAGGGAGACCCAAGCCAGAAAGAGTAGCGCCTTTCTTGTTTGCTTTTTCATTTTATTGATTTGAATTCGCTGTGTTCCGGGATCAGCTCCGGATTATTACACGAATTGTAATTCTTATTGAATCAATAAAAGAGTTTTTTACCTCCATTCTTGTTTAGTGAAAAACAACTTTAATAGAGGGATTGCATGTGTATTGTATTATTCCGGAGTTAAGTAATGAAGATCGGATTGTAAAACAAAATCTCCATATCGGACATATACATGCGAAATGAATTTCATAATAAAACCACCGCTTGTGAGGGAACACATCAGTGCCTCAAGAACGGCTTAAGGGGAATGATTGTGAGATCGTTTTAGACGAGAGTTCATTCCTCAAATTATTCGTTAAACCGTTGATGTTGTCCCCCAGTTTCATTGGGTGATGATCCACTTTGAATAAACTCTGAGTAAAATTTTCTCGTGAGAGTTTTTAAGAGTGAGGATTTAGAATAGACATTCCTCCTCAAATATTTCCGACTGAGAGATTTCAGGTAAATATGCCTTAGATTGTGGCGTACCCGAGTGAATCGTTTGTGTCGGAGTTTACGTGTTAGTTATAAAACTTCCAAATAAAAAACTTCATAAGAGAGTATTAATTTGGAGTTCAGTATAACTTACTTGTTGTGTTTGGAGTTCGGTTTGATCCTACTGTCCATGTAATATTTGGCGTTCGGTTTAATCCTACCAGCCGTTCTTCCATTGGTCTTTGGTTTTATCCAATGACAATTCTTCACCGACGTTCGGTTAATCCTACTAGTCGTACTCAGAGTTCGGTTTAATCCTACAATCCGAGCCTTCGATACGGGGTTCAGATCAGGGTTAATCCTGAACCTACTGCGCCCGTCACTTGGGGTTCAGCGTGGTCTTGAAGAAGAACCAGCTTACTGCGCCCAAGCCTTCGCATGGGGTTCGGTTTGTGGCCTTAAAGAAGGACCAGCCCTACAACCCATGTAGTCTTCGAATGGGGTTCGGTTTGTGGCCTTAAAGAAGGACCAGCCCTACAACCCATGTAGTCTTCGAATGGGGTTCGGTTTGTGGCCTTGAAGAAGGACCAGCCCTACAACCCATATCCTGAGGTTCGGTTTAATCCTACAACTCAGGTCTTCACCGACGTTCGGTTTAATCCTACTAGTCGTACTCAGAGTTCGGTTTAATCCTACAATCTGAGCCTTCACCGGTGTTCAGCCAAACTTACTAACCGTACCCAGAGTTCGGTTTAATCCTACAATCTGGGCCTTCAATATTTACACACTCGAGGAGTTACATCGTCAATTACAGAATGGGTAATTGAGATCATCCGTCCTGAGTATGTTCTTGTGTGTTGCGCATATTCGAGGAGTTACATCGTCAACTACAGAATAAGTAGCTGAGATCATCCGTCCTGAATATGCTTCTGTACACCGGATAAACTGAAAATCACAGCATAAGAAAAACTCGAAAGAGTTAAATCGTTATGAGAGATTCTTATTAAATCAAAAATAAGAATTACAAGGAGAGCGTAGCTGTGAAAATAAATTCTCCAATATTCAACCCAAGATAAGGATAGGAGAGTGTAGGAACAGCTAGCTATAATAGACGCGCAAGTTTTGGGTGTTCCATTTGTTTCGGATAGGAGTGCCATCAAGGTTTTCAAGGCGGTAAGAGCCTTTGCCAGTAACTTTGGATACCCTGTATGGGCCTTCCCAGTTTGGGGCTAATTTGCCTTGATGGGCGAATTTGTTCCCTATACTTGCTTTCCTCAAAACCAAATCTCCAACGTTGAAAGTCCTTGATTGGACTCGTTTGTTGTACCGGAGAGCAACTTTGGCTTTGATGGCTTGATCTCGGATGAAAGCGTCTTCTCTGAGTTCTTGTATGACATCCATTTCAGACGCCAAGTTAGCATTGTTGGTTTCTTCAGAGAAGCATTTAACCCTGGTGGAAGCAATTTGCAGTTCCACAGGTATCATTGCCTCGACCCCGTATGTTAGCCGATATGGGGATTCATTGGTGGATGAATGAGGCGTTGTCCGATATGCCCATAGGACATGACACAGCTGGTCTGTCCATCCGCCCTTGGCTTCGCCAAGGCGTTTCTTTAGTCCCTTTAGCACCTCCCTGTTGGCCACTTCAGCTTGACCGTTAGTTTGGGGATGTTCGACGGATGAGAATATTTGGGTTATTCCTAACCCTTCAAGTAAATCTGTGAATTTTCTATCCGTGAACTGGGTGCCATTGTCTGTGACAATCCGTGCTGGGACCCCGAACCGTGTTATGATGTTTTCATACATGAAACGGCGAGTTCGGGCTGAAGTAATATGCACCACCGGCTCTGCTTCTATCCACTTAGTGAAATAATCGACCCCTACAATGAGATATTTGATGCCCCCAGGAGCAGTTGGAAAGGGGCCCAGAATATCCAATCCCCATTGGTAGAAGGGCCATGGAACAGCGGATGTGAAGAGTTCTTCCGCCGGTGTGTGGTGAAGATTAGAGAATTTTTGGCAAGCGTCGCATTTTTTGACGAAGTCAATGGAGTCTTGCTTCATCGTGGGCCACCAGTATCCAGCTCTGAGGATTTTTCGCATTAAGCTTCTTCCTCCGGCATGGTGTCCACTTTGTCCTCCATGCACTTCCTCCAATACACCTTGCACCTCATCCTCTTTGAGACAAATTAAATAGGGCACAGAGAGTGCCCTTCTGTAGAGATTACCATCAATCATAGTGAAATACGGTAATTCTCTCCTTAACCTCGTCTTTTCCTTCTCATCTGTGGGTAGCTGTCCGTCGGCCAAATAACGGATGTAAGGAGCCATCCATGTATCTCCGTAAAGGGAGTCAGTCATTATGGCGTTTAGAGAAGGGAAAAGAGGGATGCTGGGCGACGTTAGCGTGCTTTGAACCAGAGTAGTGGTGCTACCCGGTCGTTTAGTGCTTGCTAACCTGGAGAGTATATCCGCTCTAGTATTCTCTTCACGTGGAACATGCTTGAACTCCACCTTCGAGAACTTCTCAGTCAACTCCTTGACACAGTTCAAGTACAATTGGAGTTGAGGTTCGCGAGCTTGATAATCTCCTAAGATCTGCGAAATCACCAGCTGTGAATCGCTACAGAGTGTCGCCTCAGAAGCTCCGATGTCAATTGCAGCTCTTAGCCCGGCCAAGCAAGCTTCGTACTCAGCTTGGTTGTTGGATGTTTTGAAATTGAAACGGAGGGAGATTTCCAGGTGTACTCCGTCATCACTTTCGAGAACTACACCTGCTCCAGAGCCCCTTTGGTTTGATGAACCATCAACGTAAATGGTCCAATGGACTCGAGGGTAATCCGGATCAGTCCCTGTCATTTCCACAATAAAGTCAGCCAGGACTTGAGCTTTAATAGCGCTGCGGGGTTCGTAGGATATATCAAACTCAGAGAGTTCAATAGACCATTTGATCATCCTCCCAGCGAGATCGGGCTTGATTAAGACAGAACGGAGTGGCAAATCCGTTCTCACTATAATTGGATGGGCGTGAAAGTACGGACGCAACCGTCGTGAGGCCCAAACAACAGCGAGGGCGGCCTTTTCAATTTTTTGATACCGGATCTCAGCACCTTGCAAGGTCTTGCTAGTGAAATAGACCGGTCTTTGTCCATCAGGAGTTTCTTTTACCAAGGCAACGCCCAAAGCTTCATCTGAAATAGCCAAGTACAGAATGAGTGTGTCTTCGGGGTCAGGCTTTGTGAGAATGGGAGGTTTGGACAACACCTCCTTAAGCTCTTGGAAAGCTTTTTCTTGTTCCTGCCCCCACTCGAATTTCTTGGACTTTTTCAGTATTTTGTATAGAGGGAGTGACCTGTGAGCCATCTTCGGCATGAACCGTGCCAAAGCTGCTACTTTGCCATTCAGGGATTGGACTTCTTTGAGATTCTTAGGACTTTGCATGTCTAGAATCGTTTGGCACTTCCCTGGATTGGCTTCAATACCACGTTGAGTTAACATGAAACCCAAAAACTTCCCAGCAGGGACAGCAAATGTGCACTTCATTGGGTTCAGCCTCATGTTAAATTGTCTCAAACGGGTGAATACTTGGCGCAGGTCATCAATATGATCGCCACCAACCGGTGTCTTTGCTATTATGTCGTCGATATACACTTCAACAAGTTTGGTGTGCATACCTTCGAAAACCTTGTTGATCATGCGCTGATATGTCGCCCCAGCGTTTTTCAGGCCAAAGGGCATGACTGTATAGCAAAAGACACCACGATCATTTATGAAAGCTGTCTTCTCTTGATCCTCTTCGCACATCGGAATTTGGTTGTAACCAGAGTATGCGTCCATGAAACTCAGGTATTGATAACCAGAGGAATCATCCACCATCCGATCTATATTAGGAAGAGGATAAGGATCTTTTGGACAGCAGCGATTGAGGTCCACGTAGTCAATGCACATTCTCCATTTACCATTGGATTTAGGGACCATCACCACATTCGAAAGCCAAGAGGAATATCGGATTTCCCTGATAAATCCGGCCTTCAGCAATTCCTCAGTTTGTTGGCAAGCTGCCTTCTGTTTCTCTGGGCCCAAGCGTCTTTTCTTTTGGGCCACAGGTTTCGTCTCTGGATAGACGGAAAGTTTATGACAGCAGAATTCAGGGTCTATGCCTGGCATATCGGCTGCAGTCCATGCAAAGAGGTCTTTAAACTCTTGCAAGAGAGCCAGCAGTCGCTGCTCTGTTTCAGCATCTAGCTTGTCATTGATATGGGTGATCTTTTCTGGAGAATCTCCCAAGACAATGTCCCTGGAACTTCCATCCGGTGTGGGCTTTGATGGGTTGAACGGATCAATGTTCAAATCCGCTCTAGGGTCCAGGTCGACAAGGCTTACAGATCCAGCCGATGTTCCAGCATCATTGAGTTTCCTCTTTTTATTGGAGGCGTCCAGCTTTGTCATGTTGAGGCTAAGGTTGTAGCAGTACCTAGCCATCTCTTGATCATCCCGGATAGATGACACAGCATTATCCTTGTCAATGAACTTGATAAGGAGGTGAGGGGTTGATACAACTGCCTCCATTGCATTCAGAGTAGGACGGCCTATGATGCCATTAAATGGTGATTTGACATCAATCACTAGCACCCGAGACTTAACCGTCCTGGCTCCTGGCTCGCCTTCAAACGAGATAAGGGTGTCAAGATACCCTTTAGTTGGTTGCTTTGCGCCATTGAAAGCTGTTAGTTCCTGCGTGTAAGGCTGTAAGTCTGAGTCTTTAAAACCCATTCTTTCAAAGCAACTATAGAAAATAACATCGCAGGAACTTCCCTGGTCAACAAGGATTCTTCGGACGTCCTTGTTGGCGATCACAGCGGTGATGACTACAGCATCGTCACCACCAGGAACGGTTGGGCCAAAATCCTCGTTAGAGAAAGAGATTATGGGAGCCTCAATTCCTCCTCTGTAAGGGCGATTGTCTTTGACTTTCCCTTGCACGGATAGAATCATTCTGTGATGATTCTTTCGGGCTGTAATTGAAGCTCCTCCTCCAGCGAACCCTCCAGCAATCATGTCAATAACTTCACGTCGGCCCTGACGTTGTTGCTGGGGCATGCTGTCTTTCTGTGCTGCATTATCGGTCATTACACCTTTTTGCTTCTCTGCAGCAGAGAACTTTCGAACCGGACTGGGGTTGTTGTCATCCCCATCGTCGGGATCTCTTTCTCTTTTCTCATTCCGTTCTGCCCTGTCAAAGGATTTTTCTTTGAACAGGTATTGCTTCAATTTGCCTTCTCTAATTAGCGTCTCAACCGCGTTCTTTAGAGCTTGGCATTCATCAGTGGAATGACCATTTTGCTCATGAAAATCACAGTACTTTCGTGAATTTCCTGGTCTTTTCATAGGGGCTGGTCTCCTGATGCCATAGGTGCTGAAAACTGGCCATCCGACCTCTCTCAAAATCTGAGATGGTCTGGCAGATAACTGTGCATAATGGCTGAAAGAATTAACGTGCCTTTCTCGAGGTCGAGGAGGGCGGTTATCCACCTTAGGATTGGTGAATGGCCTCTCCATGCGTTCTGACCTCATCTTCTCCTTACCCTTCTGGGTTTGGGGAGATGGTGTTGGTGGCTTTTTCTTTGCAGCCATTGCCTCCAAGTGCATCTCTATGCTCACATACTTTGAGGCTTTTTTCCTGAACTCCTCAAAAGTTGTCGGGGGGCTCTTTGCTAATGAAAGAGCGAAAGCTGATCCTGGCTGCAATGCCTCAATCACGATATGCAGCTTGATAGATTCTGTGAGGTTAGGAACCAGGGCTGCTTCCTTATAAAACCTCTTCAGAAAATCTTTTAAGCCCTCTGTTTCACCTTGCTTAATCTGAGCCAAGGTATGAGACGTCTTGGGTACGTCTCTGGAGATGACAAAGTGGGTTTCAAAGGCAGCTGCCATTTCCGTCCAAGAATCTATGGATCCAGAAGGTAGGCCTTTAAACCACCCGAGGGCTTCCTCAGACAATGTTCGAGGGAACATTCGGCACATCACGTCTTCATCAGCCCCCAAGTACATGGCTTCAAACACATAAGCATCAAGGTGCTTAGTTGGATCAGTTTCACCATTATACTTTCCGATGGAAAGTGGTTGAGTGGTTTGAAGGTGCTTGGGGATGCTGATGCCCATAAGTCTCCTTGAAAAAGGAACCTTAAGATTGTAAGACAATGGGGGTGCTGTTGTTGAATCTCTCTTCCTTCGGGAAGCTGCATCCTCAGAATCGCGAGTTTGTTCTCCCTCCTCAAAGGTTGGGATCTTTGAGTACTGAAGAGTGGTGGACTTTTCACCATCAGTTGTGTGGGGAGTGTTTCGCGTGCGAGATGACTCTTTATCCTCGCTTTGCCTTTTTTCTCTTCGCAGTTCAGCGAGTTCCCTCTGAAGTTGTCTGATTAACTCATCGCGAGGATCAGGATCAGACACAGTTACTATCTTCTTTGAGTTGCCCCCATGAGAATCAAGGTTGAGCTTTCTGTAGGCATTAGGATTGGTTCTTCCTTCAGCTTGATTCTCCATGGAGTTTTGTGCTTCGCCTTGCATGGTGGATTACCTGCTCTGTCAAAGGATATGGGAATAACTTTATCGAGTCCCACTGGGCGTGCCAATGATCTGTCCTGGACCGGGGTCAAGAGATCCGATCTCAAGCCAGTCACGAATAGTATGTCAATACTCTCTAGTAGACCGGATGTATGTGTATCCGATGTATGTATCCGTCGTCCTTGAATGAGGAGAGCGGATTGGGCGTTCTGGAGATCCTTCACACCGACCTAACGCGTTGAAGTGGGCGAATGGTGGTGTCACCTGCAAAGATTCTCCGACGCTCAAGTCAGTGATTATATTCCAAGTCAGGAATGTATTCAGAGAGTAATCAGTCGTAAAAGAGCTGAAGATGAAGGTGTAGAAGATCCCTAACTTCAATCATGAAGTTAGTTCATATACCTGATTGGCTCGATTAACGAGGACTCGTTGGTGGGGAACCACCAACTCCCATTAGCATTATTATATTGCGCACTTACCTGCATGATTGGGTCAAGTGGCTATTTTATATTGAGCGTAGAGAATGTAGACTAGGATTAGGGAACAAGTTGACCATTTCCGTGAGCAGAATTTGGCTCGTAGTGCAGGGAATTATTGATCGATCCCTGTAGCAGCAATCCTTGTCTTTTGCATAGTGACGTGTGTATTATCCGATGTCATGGTGTTATCCTGGATAACCGGTATAGGGAGAACGCCTGATACGGAATTACAGTCCGGATGTATACCGATGACACCGGTTACACGTAGATGTCTTATCAAAGACGTTGAAATATGTATAGCAGATCGGATACCGGTATTGAGACCGGATCACCTGGGTTCATACCGAATATCGTATTCGGACAACTCTACTGACCATGCTACCATTTATCTTGCTAGCTCCGGTTTTTGAAGAATTTTTCCAAGTGGTTGGTCGGTTCAGACCACTATTTGATGACTGTGGAAATAGGGGTGCAAACGCCTCACGACTATTACCAAGCTATAGGCGAATTTTTCTACTCGTTGATACCGTACTTCCGCCCCTTGCAGCCTTTTGCTGGTGAAGTAAATGGGCTTTTGAACCGAGCCTTCTTCTTGGATTAGGACTAAACTGACAGCTTCAGCTCCAACGGAAAGATAGAGGATCAATTCCGACCCTCTTTCTAGCCGTGTCAGGATTGGTGGGGAAGCCAGATAAGCCTTAAGGTTTCGATCACAGTCGGTAGTCCATTCGAATGAGTCTGTTTTCTTTAACGTTTTATAAAATGGCATGGATTTTTCTGCAAATTTAGAAAGGAATCGGGAGAGGGCTGTAATTCTCCCGGTGAGGCATTGGACTTCTTTGACATTCCGGGGACTTCGCATCTGCAGAACGGCCCTGCATTGATATGGGTTGGCTTCAATACCCCGGTATGTAAACATATAGCCTAGGAATTTTCCCCCTTGAACTCCAAAAGAACATTTCTCGGGATTAAGTTGCATATTGTGCCTTCGTAGTTTGGTGAAGGTTTCATTCAAGTCTTGTATGTGGGAATTGACTTGTTTAGACTTTACTACCATGTTATCTACGTAGACCTCCATATTTTTGCCAATTTGTTTGGCAAATATTTTGTCCACCAGCCTCTGATAGGTAGCTCCTGCGTTTTTCAACCCGAAGGGCATCATTCGATAGCAATAGTTTGTTCCTCTGGTGATAAACGCGGTTTTTTCTTTGTCCTCTAGGTGCATTCGGATTTGATTGTAACCCAAGTAACCGTCCATGAAGCTCAACATCCTGTAACCTGAGGTACCATCCACCAGACGATCAATGCTGGGTAAGGGGTAAGGGTCTTTAGGGCATACCTTGTTTAGATCTGTGAAGTCAACGCACATCCTCCATTTTCCGCTTGTCTTTTTAACCATTACCACATTCGACAACCAGGTAGGATATTTGACTTCTTGGATAAAGCCAGCTGATAATAGTTTTTTCGTTTCTTCTTTGACCACTTGCCTTCGATCTGGGCCCATTTTTCTTGGTTTCTGGGATATTGGTTTGGCTCCCAGCTCCAAATTTAGCGAATGGCAAATGATGTCAGGATCGATACCTGGCATGTCGGCTGGACTCTAGGCGAACAAGTCAGAATTTTCTCATAAAAGATTAACGAGTGATTCCTCCAGGGCTGGTTCAAGAATTGCACTGATTCGTGTGAATTGGCTTGGAGATTTTCCAACTTGTATGAGCTTGAGGGATTCAACTGGTTGGGGCCTCTCATATTCCCGTTCGTCGCGAGGATCAAAGTTAGTTTCTACGTCATCTTCAATTATGAACGCAGATTTGGGTTTGAGACTTTCATGGTAGCATTCTTGTGCAACCTCTGGATCGGCTCTAACCACCCCTACTCTTCCATCTCCAAGCGGGAATTTCATAGTGAGGTGCATTGTGGAGACGACAGCTCCCAAGGTGTTTAGTGAGGGTCGTCCGAGTAGCGCGTTGTAGGAACTGGGGAAGTCTACTACCAAGAATTTGACTTTTATAGCACGACTATTCTCTCCATCCCTGAAGGTGGTTATAAGGTCGATGCATCCCATGACCTGCACAGAATCACCAGAAAAACTGATGAGTGTACCATCATACCTTTCTAGATTTCGAGTGGATAAACCCATTTGCTTGTATGCTTTCCAGTGTAAAATGTCCACCGAGCTTCCTTGGTCTATGAGCACTCTTTCAACAATACAGTCGGCCACCCCCATAGAGACCACCATGGGCTCGTCACGATTCGGGCCATTATTTAGGAAATCTGACTTGTCAAAGATGATGACTTCTGAATCTGAGTGTTTTTGTAACAAGTTTACCTGGCCCGATCAGTGAAGTTGGCGGGAACCTGGGAATCCTCCAGCAATAGGGTGTATAACTCGTTGGGGAGTGTTTTCCCCGTCTCTCGGTCTCGGGGACCTGGAGCGAGATCGAGATCGAGGATCTCTTGACCATCTCCGAGTATGTAGTTCTACTTGGTCAGGGTGTTCTCTTTCCCTCATTCGGGATTTACCTTTGGACGAGTGATCCTTTTCCTGATCGACAAATCTTCCCAAGTGCCCTTGTTGTATGAGATGTTCTATTTGATTCTGGAGGGATCGACAATCTTTAGTGGCGTGGCCGTGGGTCCTATGTAATTCACAGAACCTAGTGGTGTTTGATCCCTTGGGTCCTTCTCCTGGAGGTGGAAGTGTTAAGAGTCCCGTGTTATAAACTTCATGCAGGATACGGTCTCGGTGATCGTTCAACGGGGTAAAACTTGTGTAAATGGGAGTTGTGTAGACGCCGATCCGTTTATCCCAATCGGGGTTGAATGACTTTTTCTTCATTTCCGCACGGTGAAAGTTTTGGTCTGGAAAACGCTCTCGATCGGTATCCTGGCGAGTGTTATGGTCGGAAAAATGCCCTCGATCAGGATTTTCGTTCCTATCAGCTTCTCGTTCATCGACGGCGATGTAGCGTGAGGCCCTCGCCCTAAAATCATCCATGTGTAGTGGTGGTTTTTTGGTCAAGGAATCAGCAAACTTACCCGGGCGTAACCCAGTTTGGATGGCATGTAGGGCAACTTTCGGGATGAGATCTCGGATTTGGAGGGTTTGCTCGAAGAAGCGGGCCATGTATTGCTTCAAAGTCTCTTTTGGAAGTTGTCGTAAATTGACTAGGCTATGTGACGTCTGTTGTACAGACCTGCTGGTGGAGAATTGATTGAGGAACTTTTTACTTAAATCGGAAAAGTTAGCGATGCTTTTCGGCAGTAAGTGGGAAAATCACCTGAGTGCCGATTTGGAAAGGGTGGTGGGGAATGTTCGGCAAAAAAGGGAATCAGAGGCTCTAGTTACCAGCATGGTGTTGACATAGATGGTCAAGTGGTCCTCAGGATCGCCCCTTTCATCATATTTTTCCATCAACGGGGGCTTCCATTATTGAATCGATCCATGGGTGTGCCGCGAAAGGCAGCTGAACATTAAGTTTCGTGGTCTCTGTCTGGAGAGAGGGTTGCTCCACAGTTCTATGGTGGGTGGACCGATCGCCGTTATAGCTGGAGGCTTCCCTTTCTTTCTCCTTCTGTCCTTGGAGTGCGGCGTTTCTTGCTGTAAGTTAACCACCGTTCTTTGCAGTGTCTCCACCATGTTAGTGAGACTTAACATCTGGTCTTCCTCTTCAAGAGGAATCCCTTATTGCATACTATCTTCTTCCCTTCGTGTGTTTCTAGTGTTGACCGTTTTCTTCCTTCCTGCAATCTGGATTTTCACGTTGAGATGGTGGTTGTAGGATCCGTTTTACCGGGCCCTACGGTGGGCGCCAAAATATTCACACAGAAAATAACTGGAACTAGAAATGTTCAAGGTCTGTTATTCAATGTATGTCACTTGCCTACAACATTAGGCCATGGCCTTATTTATACAACATGATAATGAGTGGGCTTCACATACGATGCCACTAACATAACAAATATTTATGGTGGGGTCCTTCTCCCTGATTACGGAAGATGAGGCCTTCGGTGGGGGCTACCCTTGTTTCCTGGGGGAACAATTTGCATATGGTGCACATTGGTTTTCATGGCCTATAAATTGGCCTTGGAGCATTGCAGCAAAGGCATCAAGAGAAAAACAACTACAATTGAGAGCGATTATAGGAAAACAATTGAGAGAGTGTTTTGTGAAGCCAAAACAATTAGTTAATTGCTTTGATGAGTTGTTGAGTGAGGGAAAAATAATTAGTGAGTGAAAAAATAGTGAGGTTAATTAGGATGTTTGGGAAACACTTGAGTGCCACTATTTTGGGTTAATCTCAGGTTTGTGCCTCTAATATTTTATTAGAGAAATCTCTCTTGTACGCCTACTAATTTTATTAGTGAAAGAAATTTCAGAGTTTGTCTCGTGGACGTAGCCCAAATCAAAAGGGTGAACCACGTTAAATTGCTGGTGTCATTTTAATTATTTATTTGCTTTGCTCGTATTTAATTTGTTTTGTAACCACCTATTTTATCGGCCCGTCATTCCGCTGTGCCGGGAAAGTATTAGTTAATCTATGCCTAGTTTTTCCTAACAAATGGTATCAGAGCGGTACCAGGGAGAATTAATATCTACTTATCGTATGCTCTGTGGTTGCCACTAAAGTGGACCCTCCACATCAAAAAATAAGTTAGATTATTATTTACCCTTTAAAAGTCTAGGTGGGGCCATGAAGGTGAAGATGAGCAAAATGATAAATGGCATGAATTACCATATATAGAGAAACAAGATGAAGGATCTCCTCTTTGTGACGAAGATGCATCTACCAGTGTTTAGTACAACTAAACCTAAGGACAAGACAGATGAAGAATGGGAATTTGAGCATGAACGAGTCTGTGGCTTTATCCGACAATTTATCGAAGACAATGTGTACAATCACATTTGTAGTGAGACTCATGCTCAAACACTGTAGAACAAACTACAGAAGCTATACGCTTCTAAAACTGACAATAATAAATTATTTTATTTGACAAGACTACTCCAGATGAAGTACCGGAGGGTACATTGATGGCAGATCATTTGAATGAGATATGGGGGATCATGGAGCAGCTGTCAAGGATGGACATTAAATTTGACGATGAAGTACTTGCTCTTTTGGTGCTGGCTTCCCTACCAGAGTCTTGGGAGACTTTGAAGATTTCAATCACAAATTTTGCACCAAATGGTGTAGTAAATATGGAAAATGTCAAAAGTGGTGTCCTAAATGAAGAAATAAGAAGAAAACCACAAGGATCCATATCATCGCAGCAAGATGTTCTTGTTGCAGAGACAAGGGGAGGAATCAGACCAAAAGTTCCAAGTCTAGAGGTAAAAGCAGAGGAAAGTCAAATAGGTATACAAATGTGAAGTGTCATCACTACAAACAGAAGGGCCACATAAAGAGGTTTTGCCGGATATTCAAGAAATCTCAGAAGAAGAACAAAGGTAAGGAGAATGTCCAAGACGACAGTAGTGATGATGAACAAACCAATGTTACCGAGGAGTTCCACATCATCTATGAAGAAGACATAGTCAACCTTGCAACCCATGAGACCAGTTAGGTAGTTGACAGTTGAGCTACTATTCATGTGACATATCAGAGGGAATTTTTCTCATCTTACGCACTGGGTGATTTTGGTGTTGTTAGAATGGGAAATGAAAATTACTCAAAAGTTGCAGGAAAAGGAGATGTTTGTTTGGAGACACAGAATGGTACGCGGTTAGTCCTAAAGGACGTTAGACATATTCCAGACATGCGCCTGAACTTGATCTCATCTAGAAGGTTGGATGATGAAGGTTACTGCAACACCTTCTACAATAGCCAGTGGAAGCTCACTAAAGGATCGTTGGTGGTAGCCAAAGGAGACAAATGCTTAAGACTGTACATGATGCAGGCAAAGGTTTTGCAGGATGCTGTGAATACAGTGGAGAATAACGGTATAGTTGAATTATGGCATAAACGGCTCGGTCATATGAGTGAGAAAAGTATGACTTTTTAACTAACAAAAATATGTTGCCTGGATTAGATCAGGTCCATCTGAAGAAGTTGCTGATTGTATGGCGGGAAAGCAAAATAGACTTGCTGTCAAGAGTTCCCCTCCTTCCAGAATAAAGAATGTATTGGACCTAATACATTCAGATTTGTATGGGTCAATGCCAAAGTCACTCAGTGGTGCTCAGTACTTTGTGACTTTCATTGATGGTCATTCCCGAAAGGCTTGGGTGTATCTTTTAAAGACTAAAGACCAAGTGTTGGGTGTCTTTAAATAGTTCTTACCTATGGTGGAGAAGGAAACAAGTAAGAAGCTTAGGTGTATTCGTACAGACAATGGTGGAGAGTACATAGGACCATTTCATGCTTACTGTGAAGAGCATGGTATTCGACATCAAACGACACTGCCAAAGACGCCACAATTGAATGGTTTAGCCAAGAGGATGAACAAGACTTTGATGGAGAGAGTTAGTTGCATACTCTCACATGTAAAGTTGCCAAAGATATTCTGGGGTGAGGCTATACTAGCAGTCACTCACGTATTGAACCGTTCACCTTGTGTTCCTCTTCAGTATGACACTCCAGATAAGGTATGGTCAGGAAAGGATGTTTCCTATGATCATTTGCGGGTGTTTGGCTGTAAGGCCTTCGTGCATGTACCGAAGGATGAAAGATCCAAACTTGATGTCAAGACACGACAATGCATGTTTGTCGGCTCTGGTCAAGATCAACTTGGCTATAGATTTTACGATCCAGTCCATAAGAAGCTTGTCAGAACCTGTGATGTAGTGTTTGTTAAAGATGAGACCATTGAAGATATAGAAAAAGCCAAGGAAAATACTTCCAAATCCAATGATAGTGCAACAAACATAGAGATAGTTCCTTCAACGATGGTGCCAAGAGAAGTTGAAGATGAAGCTCCTAATGATTAACTTGAGGATTCAATTACTCCCTTTAAGATACCATCAGATAATTCTGATGATGAAAATGTTCATGATCAACCACTAGCTCCAGTGGGTTCTCCAAATCTAAGGAGATCAAATATAGTCAAACAATGCTCTACAAGATATCTTGAAGAACAGTATGTGTTACCAACTGACGGGGGAGAACTAGAAGGTTTCCAAGAAGCTATGAATGATGAACAATATAAAAGGTGGATTGAAGTCATGCAAGATGAGATGAATTCCTTACATAAGAACAAGACATTTAAGCTAGTGAAGCTGCCAAAAGGCAAGAAAGCTTTGAAGAATAAGTGAGTGTTCAGAATCAAGCATAAAGAACACAGTTCCCAACCACGATTCAAAGCTAGATTGGTTGTCAAAGGATTCAGTTAAAGAAAGGGGATTGACTTTGATGAGATTTTCTCACCAGTGGTGAAGATGACATCTATCAGAATAGTGCTAGGGTTAGCAGCAAGTCTCGATCTTGAAATCGAGCAGATGGATGTGAAGACAGCCTTTCTTCATGGTGACCTGGAGGAAGAGATATACATGGAGCAGCCAGTGGGTTTCAAAGAAAAAGAGAAAGAAGATTAAGACTGTAAGCTTAATAGACGCCTATATGGCTTAAAGTAGGCACCAAGACAATGGTACAAGAAGTTTGAGTTTGTGATAGGGGAGTAAAGCTACAAGAAGACCACTTCAGACCATTGTGTGTTTGTATAAAAAATTCTTTGATGATGATTTTATTATTCTTTTGCTCTATGTAGATGACATGTTGATCGTTGGCCAGAATGTTTCCAAAATTAAAATTTTGAAAAAGCAATTAAGCAAATCTTTTGCTATGAAAGACTTAGGGCCAACAAGACAAATTCTTGGCATGAAAATAACCAGAGACAGGAATGCCAAGAAATTATGGTTGTCACAGGAGAAGTATATCGAGAAGGTACTTCAACGATTCAATATGGATAAGGCTAAAGCGGTTAGTTGTCCTCTTGCTAATCACTTTAGACTAAGTAACAAGCAATGCCCTTCCATAAAGGATGAGAAGGATGAGATGGATAGAGTTCCATATGCTTCAGCAGTTGGGAGTTTGATGTATGCCATGGTATGTACATGACCAGATATCGCTCACTCCGTGGGAGTAGTGAGTCGTTTCCTTTCAAATCCTAGAAAGGAACATTGGGCTGTAGTAAAGTGGATTTTTAGGTATCTACGTGATACCTCTAAAATGTGTGTGTGTTTTGGAGATGGAAAACCTATGCTAGTAGGTTATACAGATGCTAATATGGCTGGTGATGTTGACTCAAGAAAGTCTACATTAGGATACCTGATTACTTTTGCAGGGGGAGGTGTGTCATGGTAATCAAGACTACAGAAGTGCGTTGCTCTCTAAACAACTGAAGAAGAATTTATTGCAGCCACTGAAGCTTGCAAAGAGATGATATGGATGAAAAAGTTCTTGGAAGAACTTGGCTTGCACCGGGAAAAGTATGAGCTATTTTGTGATAGTCAGAGCGCAATTCACCTTGGGAAGAATTCCTCTTTTCATTCCAAATCAAAACATATTGATGTGAGATATCACTAGATTAAGGATGTATTAGAGAAGAAGTTACTACAACTTGAGAAGATCCATACAGATGAAAATGGATCGGACATGATGATAAAGACTCTTCCAAAGGAGAAGTTGGAGTACTATCGACAAACAGCAGGACTGGTACAGCCCTCCATCTAATCGGGAGGGGGAGATTGATGCGTGTTCCCTCATAATGAAGGGATAAAATAATAAAATAATAATTAATTTGTAGACAACAAATGAGGCAGCGTGGACAAAGGAAAACCACACATTTGCATGTGGTGCACATTGGTTCTCATGGCCTATAAATTGGCCTTGGAGCATTGCAACAAAGGCATCGGGAGAAAAACAACTACAATTGAGAGCAATTGTAGGAAAACACTTGAGAGAGTGTTTTGTGAAGCCAAAGCAATTAGTTAATTGCTTTGATGAGTTATTGAGTGAGGGAAAAATAATTAGTGAGTGAAAAAATAGTAAGGTTAATTAGGGTGTTTTGAAAACACTTGAGTGCCATTATTTTAGGTTAATCTCGGGTTTGTGTCTCTAATATTTTATTAGAGAAGTGCCTCTTGTATGCCTACTAATTTTATTAGTGGAAGAAATTTTGGAGTTTGTCTCGTGGACGTAGCCCAAATCAAAAGGGTGAATCACGTTAAATTACTGGTGTCATTTTAATTATTTATTTACTTTATTTAAGTTATTTTGTAACCACATATTTTATCGGTCTACCATTCCGCTACGCCGAGAAAATATCAGTTAATCTGTGCCGGGTTTTCCCCAACAACATGATTGGGGTGGCTTTGTGTATCCATGGATTAAGGCACTTGCAATAGGAGCAAGGTTGGATTGGGGGAGCTTAGGCTCAAGAGGATAGTGGTGTCGGATGAGAGCCTGGAGCTACTTTTTGGTTCTTTCACCAACTTTAAGTCTTTGGTTCTTCTTAGCTGTGAAGGGTTCACCACCGATGGACTTGTTGCTAATTGCAGGTAAGAATCACTTTTTTGATTGTTGTATATGGACATGTTAAGGATTTGTTAGAAAGTTTGTTTTCATTTTGTATTGGTTTTGTTTGTCCGATTTTGATGGATTCGTGCTGTTTTCATGTTTTGGAAGCTTATTGCTGAAGGTTTGGTGTGGCTAATTTGTGGTTGATTTTGTCCTTGCCTTTGCCTTGGTTGTTATCTCAAAGTTTCAATATGTTTTAGATATTTGATATATTGATTAGTCTTTGCGTGGATTCTGTGTGGCTAGCAAAAGAAAAAGAAAGAGTTCAATTAGTTGGGCAAAATGGTTAAATGTGTGTTTAAACTTACCTTTTACTGCATGTCAAGGTTTGCAGATAAGCTTGTGCTCAAGAGTTGTTGAGAGTTTGATTGATCTATTCTTACTTCAGTTTATTGTCAGTGGATTATTCATGATTAGGAGTATTTCATTGGAACAGTATCATATTCTAAAACAATATTTTGCTTGTTTGTGGTGTATATGGGGGTTAAGGATGAATCATTTTTAGAAATCTATCAGTTGATTGGGAATGGCATGCATAATTTCCAAATGTGTAGCTGACTTTCCATGTTGCTTGTGTTTTATCTTTTTGACATGTAGGTTTCTTAGGGAGCTGGACCTGTAAGAAAATGAAGTTGAGGATCACAATGGCCAGTGACTAAGTTGCTTTACTGATAGTGCTACATCACTTGTCTCTCTTAATTTTGCTTGCCTTAAAGGTGAGGTTAGTTTGGGAGAACTCGAGAGACTTATGGCCCGATCTCCAAACCTCAAGAGTTTGAAATTAAATCATTCTGTACCCCTTATGCACTGCAAAGGATATTGATGCAAGCTCCTCAATTAGAGGATTTGGGCATTGGATCATTTGTCCATGATCTAGAATCAGAGCCCACATATAGCTGAAGAATACCATTCTAAAGTGAGTCCATTCGCTTTACGTTGTGTATCCTTGATGCAATGAAGCCTGACTCTGATACAATGCAACCACTGGATGAAGGTTTCGGTGCAATCGTGCAGTCTTTCAGGAAACTGAGGCGCCTATCACTCTTGGGGCAGTTGACTAACCAGGTTTTCCTCTACGTAGGAACGTATCCACCGTTTTGCTCAAGCAACGTTATACGATGATTTCTGCATATAACATTAATTAATTTTAAATAATTAAATATAATTAATGTTTTATTAATCTCTTGTGATACCTCAAAATAACTAAAAAATGTTGTTTCATTACCGATGGAGATCAAACTCACCCACATACGTGAGTTAATAATTATTACCTAACATGTGACATTTTTGAAGATGGATGGTGCTATTTATATTCTTCTAATATTTTTACCTTAATTGTTTTTAGTTATTAGTGTAAAAAAATTAATTTTTTATATGTTTTGTCCAGTTATTTCAATAATATATAAAAAATACTTTTTATACTGATTATTTTAACAAATAAAAGAAAAAATATTTTATATACTGGTTATTAAAACAACTCACGGACAACATTAAAAAAAATATAAACTATACCATACGTCTTAACAAAATTTAACACATTAAATAATTATTGAATGAACGTGCCACAAACTTACATGATCTGTAAAAGCTTAAGCCTATGATTCAGAGTATGCTGTTTAAACCATAGGAAGTAATAATGAGTTAAAAGTTGTATTATTATTATTATTATTATTATTATTATTATTATTATTATTATTATTATTTGTAGTTTCTTAATTTGTTTTTGTTCTAATAATGAGTTAAAAGTACTTCTCCATGTGCAGTTTCCTTTGGGTCAAGGAAAGTGTTAGTTGCGCAACTCATGAAGTCTCGTAGGTGGGTCTTGAGGGCTCGTTGGGTAGAAATTGGTAGTTGAGGCCAACTTCGAAGGTTAGAAAAGCTCTCATTGAAAATAAGAGATGGGTCCCTCCTAACTAAAGATGGTGATTTCGCAATTCCAGTTGGGGTTCTCTATTGCTCATTCCTTCCTCACCTTAGCTAGGGTTCACATGGATTGATAGGTCTACCCTACACAAGTTGAGGTGAGGCTAATCAATGTAGTAGCGTGGATGACCAATTGTGGGCTGCTTTTCTTGTTTATTTTTTGATCTTGTAGCTTTCTGATGGTAAGTGGTTATTTGGGTTTATGGCCCGAAATTATATTCTGTTCCTTTTCTTTAATGAAAGGCTTTTATTTACCAAAAAAAAACCATAGGAAATATTAATAAGTTGAAAGTTGTCTTATTATTATTATTATTATTATTATTATTATTATTATTTATTTTGTAGTTCCTTAATTTGTTTTTGTTCTAATTCATCTTTTAAACAACCATTCGAGCTGTGTATTTTCATTTTTTCAAAGAACTAATCCTAGATTGGTTAGATATATGTTGTGAGGTACTATCCATTTATATATGTTTATATAATATACTGTCGTTAAATTCAACCAAATGATTAATCATAAAAAATGATATTATTTTAATATACACGTACGTAGCAAATAAATGAAATCCAAACGTGAAAATAATGTTTCATTAAAAACTTAATTGTTGAAAAAGTTTGAACAGATCGAAGATGGTGGATGTCAAGTCTTATTTGATTGGGTTTTTATTTTATTTTATTTTCACAATGACACATTTCTTTCTGTTTTTTTTTTTAAAAAAATAATTTCAGTAGTATAAGCAGCACATGCTTAAGTATAACATTTTGGTGAATAATATGGCCGATTTTTTTAAAATAAAAATAAATAGTATGTTTTCACCGTAAAAAAATTTAAAAAAATAGTAGGTATTATTACATGAGCTTCGTAATTAAATGGATTAGTTGATGAAGTTGAAAAAGAGAAATGGAGTTCAATTTTGTTTGTTTAACTACATGTCTTTTTTTAAAAGAATAATTCTCAAATAAAAAATATTTATATTGGGGTGGAGTGAATTCTTTAAATAAGGATTTTTTATCCATAAAATTTGAACATAAAATAATATAACAACTCAGGAAGATTGCATCATCATCACTAAGGTCACTGGGGAAGATTGCATCATCATCACTGAGGTCCTTGAGATCACTCTCCCTCAAACATATTCTGAATTTGAAGCGAGAGCAACTTCAGTCGAGAGAAATCTCAAATATCAGCAAACCAGACTTAGCAACCTTTTAATCACTATGTTCTATATAGTAAATTTCAACGGCGCTAGTCAGATTAGAGCTTTGGCACTGTCTACTAATCACACTGCGAGAATGGTGTGTCGTGATAGCTGGGACTTTATGCTTCTTTCTACTGTGGTGGCTGCCTTTAACATAGCAGTCATTGGAGTTCTCGCCCGCAAGTATTTTAGGGTGTATAAGTTATACATCCACATTTGGAACTATTGGAAAGAACTCGATGATTATGGTCGACTTATGGGGTGGCTAGACCCTCTTCCAATAATAAGTGGACCCGTCGATAAAAAGCAATTGAAGAAAGATATTGCTTATTTTTGGCAAACGTCCTTGGATTTTTCTTTCTCTGGCTTTTCTTATCGTATTGTGTAAGAAAACACATATGTAGGAAATAGTAGTAATTATTAACCCACGTACTTGAGTTAATAATTACTACTTAACATGTGATATTTATGAAGATGGATGATGCTATTTATATTCTTCTAATATTTTTACCTTAATTGTTTTTAGTTATTAGTGTAAAAAATTAATTTTTTATATGTTTTATACAGTTATTTCAAAAATATATATATAATACTTTTTATACTGATTACTTTAACAAATAATATAAAAAATATTTTATATACAGGTTATTAAAACAACTCAGTACACCATTAAATATATATATATATATATATATATATATATATATATATATATATATATATATAAACTTTACCATACATCTTAACAAAATTTAACACATTAAATAATTGTTGAATATACCTGCCACAAACTTACATGATCTGCAAAAGTTTAAGCCCATGATTCAGAATAAGTTGTTTAAACCATAGGAAGTAACAATGAGTTAAAAGTTTTATTATTATTATTATTATTATTATTATTATTATTATTATTATTATTATTATTTTGTAGTTTCTTAATTTGTTTTTGTTCTAATTCATCTTTTAAACAACCATTCGAGCTGTGTATTTTTCATTTTTTCAAAGAACTGATCCTAGATTAGTTAGATATACTATGCATTTATATATGTTTATATAATATACCGTCGTTAAAATCAACCAAATGATTAATCATAAAAAATGGTATATACACGTACGTAGCAGATAATTGAAATCCAAACGTCCGGTCTCGATACCGGTACCTGGGGACAGACCTGGGGACAGACAGGTAACTGCATCCGTTCTCACTATGCTACTAGCTTCACAGGTATACTTTCGGACTATGACTCCGTTTGAGACGTTCTCCATACCGGAATGTCAAGGTTCTTTGCCTGTATACCAGAAAGTATCCATGTCACCTGATAGAAGGTACAGGGTACAGCCACAAGGATGATACGCGAGAAATACGGCTCCCCCCGTGTCGCGTGTCAGAATCGTACACTGAGTAGTGTACTATTTGTCTCTTGGCCCCATCTATGCCTAACGATTCATTCTCCATACTCATCTATAAATAATCAATTCCCACACTCATAAAATATTACGTTGTTCTGACCCTTGATATACTATTTTATTGCTTGAGTTCTCTTAACCTGAATTTTTATTCTGGTGACTGACTTGAGCGTCGGAGAATCTTCGTAGGTGACACCACCTTTCGCCCCCTTCAACGCAAAAGCTTGGTGTGAAGGATCTCTAGGACAACAAGACCGGATTCTCCCACTGAGAGTTCAGACTATAATACCGGATACCTACTGTACCAGTGTATAAACACTTTTATCATTAACTTTTGTGGCTGGTACCCACTCCGGATCCTTGACCCCGAATCAGACCAGTTCATTGGCACGCCCAGTGGGACTCGTTAGAGTTATTCCACTTTTCACAGAAGTTTAGTAGTCATCCATGGAGGATGATGGACGTGATTTCGTTGACGGTCACGTGGAGGATGTGACCAACCAACATGCTAACAGGAGACTTCTTTTCAAATCTCCTGGAACCAACTCGAGGAGGGTGATACCTGAAGTAGTTCTAAGGTAGCTTAGGGAGGAGCTGATGGAGTTAAAGAGAGAGAGGAGGTTGACGGAAGACAAAGTGATGTCTCAGGCAGAGGAGACTCACCACACCTCTAGGAGATAAAATCCACCACTCTCCAGTACTCGAAGATCCCCACGTATGAGGAGATGGAGCAAACTTATGACTCTGGGGATAGAGTCAGTGGAAGAAGGAAGGAGGCAGTGGTAGCAGCTCCTGGGACGTATCGGCTTAATGTTTCATTTTCGAGAAGGCTCATGAGTGTGCCTATTACCAGGCATTTACAGACGACTCAACCCCTCTCCATTGGAAGTATAATGGAGAGATTGACCCCACTAAGTATCTTGATGCTTACGTATATGAAGCTATGTACTTGGGAGCCAATGAAGATATGATGTGTAGGATGTTCCCACATACCTTAGTGGAGGAAGCCCTTAGCTGGTCAAAGGGTCTACCCTCAGGGTCAATAGACTCCTAGGAGGAGATGACAGCAACTTTCGAGAATCACTTTGTCATTTCCAGGGATGTCCCCAGGACGTCTCACACCTTGACCCCGGATCAGACCAATTCATAATGTTTCATTGAAAACTTAATTGTTGAAAAACTTTGAATAGTTCGAAGATGATGGATATCAGGTCTTATTTGATTGGATTTATTTTATTTTATTTTATTTTCACAATGACATATTTCTTTTTGTTTCTTTTTTTTAAAAAAATAATTTCAGTAGTATAAGCAGCACATGCTTGGGTATAACATTTCGGTGAATAATATAGCCAATTTTTTAAAATATAAAAATAAATAGTATGTTTTCACAACAGAAATTTTAAAAAAATAGTAGGTATTACATAAGCTTCGTAACTAAATGGATTAGTTGATGAAGTTAAAAAAGAGAAATGGAGTTCAAATTTGTTTGTTTAACTACATGTCTTTTTTTAAAAGAATAATTCTCAAATCAGAAATATTTATATTAGGGTGGAGTTAATTCTTTAAATAGGGATTTTTTATCCATAAAATTTGAACATAAAATAATATAATAATTTAAGGATAAGGTTTTACTAGTGTAATTTAAAAAAGAATAAATATACTTTTTGGTCTCTTATCACTTAAGTTGTTCCTAGGTATTATTCTTTCTTTAACAATTTCTGATCTCTAGTGGACCTCTTAGTATGATTTGAACTCATATGAAGTTCTGACCATCAGAGAAAAAAGAACAATTGGCTCTTGCAAGATTGTCAAGAAATTCTTTGAATTCTTCCAGAAGCAGATGAATAATCATCTACTTCTCACGTTCTATGAATAGCCGACACATTAAGGAATATCCAGAAAGGCTTTTAGGGAATCGCTCTAATTCTATCAATATTTGTTCATTTTAAGAAAGGATGGATCCGAACAAACAATCAATATTTCTTTTAGTTATTGAATCTCTCTTTGATTGATCAATGTGTGATATTTCAAATCTTTATTACTAATGGAATCAAAATGATCCTTGGATTGATCAGAAGATCCTTTCAATTGGCTTGAATCTGTTACTTGAATGAAACTAGATCTCATGGAATCATATTGAATATTTGATAATACATTCCGTACCTTACTAAAACACCGATCCTTGCTTACCAACCACACATTGTCTAAGCAAATCCAATTCGTTCTCGACATGTTCCTTAAAAATCCGATTCGTGCAGATTCTTCCCCCAACTAACGAAGAGATCTTGACGGAATTGCCACATATGAAATTGAGCATAATTTTGCAAAAAAATAGCCCGCTTATTTCTCAAAAAGAGATGGAAAACATGCTTAATACCATTTGATTGAATAGTTAACCCAGCCCCTTGTCATTTGAAGAAACCCTCTACTTCAATTAGTATTTTTTTACAAAAAACAAACATGAGATAATAAATTCAGTCTTTCACTAAGATTTTGAATAGCTGTTCCAAATTCAAGTTGATTATGTTTAGCCTCATCCTCAGAGAGAGATCATCAAACAATTCCCAATCATGACCCTTGCGGATCGAATCATCCATATAATATACAAAAAGAAACTCCAGATATTTGATATCCTTCTCTTTCAATGAAATCTCAACTCCAGCGTCCCCTATTATTTTTTTACTTCAAAGTGGTCCCCAAACTTTTTAAAAAGGTGTCAATTTGGTCCTTTCATTAAGTCAGAGTTAACACTATTTGAAATTCTTTTGAAGTTAATCACATCATCTTCTTCCTTGTTAATTCATTCATTTCCCCAATCTAGTATCATCAAAGAGCACATTGAATATTGTTCAATAAATGAATCGATCATCAATCAATATCAAAAGAAACCTAAACAACTAAATAGCATCCAAAAAAAATCCAAACTTGAAACTCCTAATCAACAAAAAAGATATAACAAAACAATTTGTTCTGTTCAAGAACCGGGGTCAAGAGTTATCTTGACTGGGGTTAAAGATTAAACTCCCTACCTGATGTTACCTCACTAACTTAGTCTTACACCGCCTCAGTGGAGTATGGTATTATACACCTAGGTTCAGTGGGAATCCCAGGCTCTACAAGTAAAGGTGGCTATTGATATTCAATCTGTACCGAAGTCAAAGAACCACACCGGAGGTGTACCTACAGAAGATTCTCCAATGCTTAAGTTAGTACGGTCACTAAGATAATGGTATTACAGAGGTAACTTATAGGATTAGATCAAATCCCTCTTCAGTAATAAATGAGTTGTACTTATAGTGTTTACTTTAGTTTTGAAAGTGATTTAACCATCTTCCTAACTTACTATTGATACAGTTTTTACAGGGTCAGGTTGCCATACCTTCTTTGACTCGTGTCTGGTTGTAAGTTACGAGTCGGGGTTAAGGGAGGGATCCGTAGTCATCCAACGGTTTCGGACTCCGGTCATGGACCTGCCAACTTTTTCAGTGATATGGCGTGGTGCTCCTGGACCTCGGTCTGGGCCCTGGTTACCACCCCGGATCATTTTCCCCTTAGTTTATTTTTGTAGTGTTACTACAATAATTGAACTACTTAAAGTTCGGTTGAAAAAATTATCAGGGTGTGAATGCCAATGTGCCAACACAGCCGTGGTCAGATATACTTTAGGTTAAGTGAGATATTTAATGCGCCTCACCTATAAAAGTTGCCATGTCACATGGATTGCTGACGTGTTACATCATAATTGGTCGTATTTTCCACGCGCCATCAGATGACGTCATTCCCAGGTGAAACGACGCTCCTTTTTGGGCTGTGACACTTTGACTTCTACTTCGTCCATGGGCCACGACGGCTGAGCTTCGGCCCATGCCTTTTTTCTGCCTATAAAAGCAAGCGTCTGCTATTTCACTTCATTCATTTTTTACCGAAACTCTACTCAATCGCTGTCTGTTTTTGTTCTCCTACTTCGTTGAAGAACCGCTCACATCATCCCTACAGGTAGCCTCTGAAAAACCCTTCTCTTTTCCATGTCTTCCTTTACTTCTAACCACGGCCATGAACAATATTCCTCTTGTGAGATCATATCAAACCCTTCGATATCTTGGCCACCCGAGGTTCCTCGTCAGGGACCTCGGCTTACTTAAACAGATATCCGTAGGAGGATGACTCCGGTTAACTTAGGCTCAACCTCCCAGGTGGAGTCTTCCACTTCTGGAGTTTGGAATCCTCCTTCACCTCTTCCTCTTGTGTCTCCAGACCGGAGTGAGAACTCCAACGTAGTGCATTACTACGCTGATAATACTGACTTTTACTCACATGCCTTTTTTTAGCGCACGTCGATACCTTCATGATCGCGGACAAAGTGAACTGGTTAGCTCGTAAGGCTGAAAATCCCTATTTCTGGGTCTTTTAGGACGTACTCCCCATTTACAACTGCCTCGCCAAGCCTACAGACAGGGTGGAACTTGAGATCGAGTATCACTGCCGCGCCAAGAAGTACACCAACTCATTTGCCCACTTTGCCCCCACTACCACATCCCGAGGGACCGCTTTATTTATTTTTATGACTACACAATAAGCAAGGTGAGAGTCCAGTTCCCCTTGAACAAGTTTGAGATGGGGGTATTGCGTGTTTTAGACATCACCCTAGCCAACTCCATCCCAGCGGCTGGGCTTTGGTCCTCTCTCTGGAAGTCCTGGGTAAGCACTAAGGCTTCACCCTACCATTGCCATCTTTTTCCGGTTTGCTTGTGTGATGCACCGAGGTGGAACTGGAATGGGGTTTGTCAATCTGCGGTGTCAGTGTAACATCGTCAACTTCAAGGCCTTTACGGATTCCTACAAAATCGTCAGAGGCTCCTTCAAGAATTTCTTTCTGAAACTCTATGTTAAAGGGACGGAGCCTCCTTTCTAGAAAGATAAAGAAGGCCGGTTCAGGATCCATACCGGCTGGACTCACAAGCATTTCTTGCTGGAGAGTTTGGCTTACGCCGTTGACGAATCCTCCCTCTCTAAATCTGCCAAGATGGTGATTGACACCCTCCACAATATCTCCCGAGGTGCTACCCTTAAGTGCCGTTCTCTTCTTGGCACCGTAAAGGCACGAGATGAGTATCTCGCTCATTGAGGTATATACCCATCTCCTTATTTGCTTTCATGTGTTTATGTACTCCGGTTTATTAATTGCCTTTTATGCTTTTTAGGGAGCATGAGTGCCGCCACCTTGGAGAACCTCCGTAAGCTGATGGAGGGGTCGGTGGTTGACACCACTACGGAGAATAATGTCACCCTGAAGATAGAGAAGTCTTCTGGACTCCCCATCCCCGGCAGGGTCATTAATGTCGAGGACGCCCCTGGGAAGCGGAAGGAAAAAGGGCAGGCTGTCAGAGCGTCTAAGAAGCAAAGGGTGAACCCCGCCCCTCGAGCAGTGGACAAGGGTAAGGGGGTGGCTACTAAGACCCCGGTGGACGATGATATTCCTCCCCCTCCTCGTTCTGGTATGGAGGCCCTGGAGGATTTAATAACCAGGACCCTTCCCCCTGACTTTGGCTTTGAACTCCCCTTCCGCCTCAAGTCTGGGTTAGAGAAGGAAGATATCACATTCGCTTTGGAGATGACGATGTGGTATAACATCAAAACTCTCTTCACCATCTACTCCGCCGCTACTGACGGTCCAAAGCTGGAATCGGATCGTCTGAATGACAAAAACTCCCGCGTATTTGAAGATTACAGTCGGGCTCATCAGAGGATTAAGTCCCTTAATGAGTCTCACCAAGCTTTTCAGCAATCGGAGGGAAGCTAGAAGAAAGAGAAGGACAGACTGCTTGGGAAAGTGGCCGAACTAGAGGGCCAAGTGACCGATCTTCGCAAGAAGAACGAGGAATTGTCTACGGTGGTCACAGATGAGCAGAACAAGTACCAGGAAGATATGTTGTAGTTTGCTCATGCCGCCATGGACTCTTTCAGTCATGCAGTCCGTCAAATCATCCACCAGAACCGGGATACCCCTTTCATCCTAAACGAAATTAGCTTTTTCAATCGGTTTCAGAATGGTGAGTTGGTGACCAAAATGGGTGGTCAGTCTTTCACTTCTCCTGACGAGCCTTTCAAGCTTCGTCCTTTGGTGGCGGGAGAAAATGACGGTCTTGGGGATCCAAACGCCGAGGAAGCTAATGCCAGATCCGAGGTCGAAGAGGAGGAAGGCCCTCCACCAAATCCTTAGTTTTATTTTTTCTCTGTAGGTGGATGAGCTCCACCTATTTTGAATTTTGATTCCTTTGGCCGTAGTTCCCCTTCTTTTGTAATTACTTATCAATGATATTAGTGTTTTATTTTCATCATTTTTATTGTTATAATTTGGAGCTTATGTAAATGATTTATTCTGGAGTCCTTAAGCTATTCCATAATTTCCTTAAAATAGATTTTGATCCGGTCTGGATACCGGCCCCAAGGTTATCCGGTCTGGATACTAGTTTTAAGGACAAAAGGCCAACTCAGCCTTCCTAGAAGTCAATCGGTATCCCAGGATAATGATCCAGTCGGTGAACATGTTGATCCGATCTCACCTAAAGGAAAGTCTTTATAGCCGTCCTAGAGCTCAACCGGTGTCAAAGATATCGATCCGGTCTGCAACACACTAGGCAAATTTCACTTACACCGGTCATCCGAGGTGACATCTGTGAACACCTTTTTCGGTCTGACCCAAATGGAAAGAATTCTGAGAGGACTGGACTTCATTTCCGAATGATCTGCTGAGAAGAATGACTCAGAATGATGATTTCCGAGTGAAAAAT
This sequence comes from Clitoria ternatea, assembly GCA_037962975.1. Lineage (NCBI taxonomy): Eukaryota > Viridiplantae > Streptophyta > Magnoliopsida > Fabales > Fabaceae > Clitoria > Clitoria ternatea. The sequence continues at coordinate 271,754,703 of CM075670.1, read as the reverse complement.
GGTCATTTCCGAGGGAAGAAGGCCATTTTCGAGTGAAAATGCCTTTTACCGAGTGAGATATCCGAGTCAGCCGTTACTGGGTGAAATTCCAACTGGGATGTCTCCGACTGACAGTTTTCGAGTGGACTGCTTCTGAGAGGGTTACTTCCGGACAAAGCAAAGACTTCCTTATGTCTGAATGATCATTTCCGAATGACAAGTCTCCGAGTGAGACATTACCGAGTGAATTGTCTCCGAGTGTTTCCGAGTGAAGGATTCCCGATTGAAACCACTGAATGAAAATTAAGCCCGAATGAAGACTTCAAGGAAAGCACATCCGAGTGAAAACAAGGCCAACTTTGAATAAATCCGAAAGGAAGGTTGTCAATCCAAATTCTGATTACTCCTGAATGAACATAAATCCGAGCGAATGCATCTGAAGGGCTGATTGAAAACAAATCTGACTCAGAATGATGAAATCCGAGTAGAATGACTCAGAAATGATCAAATCTGAGCGGAATGGAGTGTTGCCGAGTGGAATACTTCACTGTTAAAGGAGAATCTGAGTGGAAGCTTCCCTATCAAAGCCATTCCGAGTGAAAAAAAGGGATTGACCTTGAATAAAATAAGGGACTGCAAACCAATCCGAGTAAAAATAAGGACGACTCCCCGTTGTGAATCCGAGTAGGTTGAAGCTTATTTCAAACCGGTTGATAACATTCTGACTGAATCAATGTGATTCACTCTGAGTGATGAGTTTCTGGGTGAAACTTACTTCACGACTGAATCAATGTGAAGTTAAAGAATGGTTCTGATCTGCCAGCAACCGAGCAAATATTTTTGAGATGCCGAATGAAGCTTCAAGCAGAATGATTGCCGAGCAAAACACCTCCGATTCAAGTAGAAACAAGATCCGAGCAAAATACTTCCGATTGAAACAATTCCGAGTCATTCACTCTTCAGTCGCTACCGAGTGAATCTCTTTCAGTCAATACCGAGTGAGCCATTTTTCAATCGGGTCCGAGCCACTTTCAGTCGGTTCTGAGTCACTTTTCTAAATGAATATTTCACTCTGTAAAGTAATCGGATTTGCTCTACTCGTCCACTCAATCTAATTGCACACGGGCTCCATAAATCATAGCAACAACACCGACTCTCCTCACAGTAATGTGATGCATTTGGACAAAGCAACACCGAGTGAAGGAATTCCGAATAACAGAGATCCTGATTGAACACTACTCGAAAAATGATTTCTGAGTGAATAATCTGCGAATTCAATCCCACACCGAGTGTCAGAGGTCGGATCAGACCTGTGGATTCCAGCTTTCACTCGGTCTTTTATATGAGGGCTTTTACTCTCTCGGATTGATGCCCACTCGGTCTTTTATATCAGCAGATTGATTCCACTTGGTCTTGTGTATGAACACCAATGATTCCATTCGGATTGACTCCCTGTGGGTGGATACCGAGGGAGCCTCTCTTAAGTCAGCACCGAGGCAATCTCCAGTCAGCACCGAGTGATGCCTCTCCAGTCAGCACCGAGTGATGCCTCTTCAGTCAACACCGAGTGAAGTATTTCCAGTCAGCACCTAGTGAAGTATTTCCAGTCAGCACCGAGTGAGTTACTCCCTTCAGTCTGCACCGAGCCACTCTTTCAGTCAGCACCGAGTGAGTTACTCTTTCAGTCAGCACCGAGTGAGTCCTTTCACTCAATTTCCGAGTCATTTTTCACCCAATTCCGAGTCATTATTCAACCATTTCAGTCGGTTCCGAGTCATTCGTCACTCGGTTTTTGTATAAACAGCTCCTTTTCCACTTGGTCTTGTGCATAAAATTCACCTTTTCCACTCGGATTGTGGAGAGGAGGTGAAATCCGACCCATATTCCCACCGAGTACCCTTACTGACTTAGATTTCCACTATCCAAGTGGATCTTTGACTTGTGGGGGGCGGCTGACAAAGTGACAAAGAGTAGCTGCCGTCCCCTATACCTGTCTAGGTACAGGCTGTATCCAACTCCATCCAGGCTGGTCAAGTGGGGCGGCTGGCAAGGAAAAATAATAAAAAAAAACCACTTGCCACTGATTGAAACCGTCCAGGACCTCTATAAATAGAGAGGATCCTGAAGCCTTCAAGAAGAGGAAAAAGCCTTCAGAAGAGAGAACCCTAACACCATGCAGTCCTCTTCCTCCCTTCACTGTCCCTCACTACTTACATCCCTCAAACCACCGTACTGCCCCTCCTTACAGTCTCCTCAGTCACCCCTCTCAACACCGTACACTCCCTCTCCTCTCTCCCTCTAAAACTGAACCACACACACACACCTCACACCCCCTCCTAAAATCCTCACAGCCCCCTCATCACACCGTCCTCCTCCTTCCATACAACCCAGCCGTCCTCAACTCTCACCAAATCCGACCTCCCTCAATTCACTCCAAACCGACCTCCCTCAAATACCCACAAACCGTCCCCATTTTTTCACACCGTCTAGCCCCTCTCTCTCCCTCTAAACACCTTCAAACTCTTCTCAACCCCCCAATGTTTTTCTCCATCGGTCAGCCCACTTTTTCACTCGATATTCATCTTTTCACTCGGTATTCCACTTTTTCACTCGGTTTTCCATTTTTCACTCGGTTTTTCCATTTTTCACTCGGTTTTTCACCTTTTCACTCGGAATTCCATTTTTTCACTCGGTACTCCATTTTCCCACTAAAATAAATTGCTGCTATTTTCTTTTCTTTTCTTTTTTACCCCTTCCTAGGTTTGTAATAAATATATAACAAAAAAAATGAGTGCTTCTTACATTTTATTTGGACTAGCATAAAAGTTGTAATGATTATTATTATTCTCGTTATTATTGTAATTTTTATTTCTCTATTTAAAAAAAAAGAGGAAGATGAGCGAGTTTAACTTAGACGAGACATCTCGTTAATCTCATGTAAATATTCCGTGTTTATTTTTGTTTATTTTTGTATGTTTTGTCATCTCGTATACTTTCTTTTCATGAAGAAGTTAAAATAATTATTGGGTTAATTATAATACGCGCTATCATATTGAGGTAACCGTTTTTATAACGGACAGTTGTGAGGTGCTAATACCTTCCTCACCTGTAATTAGACTCCCGAACATGGAATTTCATTTTTATAACCAGTGCTTTAACGAAAGGTTTTCCCGGTATTTTATCCTAAAAAATATTGGTGGCGACTCCCTGTTTTTCTTTTCGAACCAAACTAAAAGATTATTTTGAGGGTCGGCCATGCCGCCGCGATCCCGGTCGCGACAGATGGCGACTCCACTGGGGAATTAGAGAGTCAAGCCAGTCAACTTGATAGCGCGTGTTTTAATTAGCATACTAATTATTTAACTTCTTCCTTTATTTTATTTTTCTGTCAATGTTTGTATATGGTTTCTGTTTTATTTGTATTCTATCATTTATGTTCTATAAATGTTTGTGTAATTGTTGAACCCTAGGGTAGACGACTTTGTACATTTATTTTGTGTTTGTTCTTTGTGCAGAATGGGGTAAGGTAAAAGGTATTGAATGCCCTTCCACACACTACACTCACATTTTTGCACACACTGATGAGTGGCGCCCTATACCCGGGCCCCAAATGAAGCTTAAGTTAGGAGGGGTTGGTAACGAAATCGTATGGGATGTACTTCCCATCCGGTGTTCGTGAGAACCTCAACTAGAGTTCGACCTCTCATGATATACGCACCTAGTGGACTCCCCACTGTTGCGTCTCTATCATGGGTAGGATCTTGGCTCTGGTGACCTTCTAGATATCTAGTACAAGCCACCTAATGCGAGATATCACTCTTAGACAAACCTTAGAACCATTAGGAGACCTTCAGAAAAACCCATCTTAGGCACAAAGGGGCAAACTTTACTTCTACCTTTTCTCATTCTCACTTTCTCTTCTGATCCAAAATTAAGGGACCGCTTGCCCGTTTAGTGGATTACTTTTTCCAAAAAATGACATACTTTTAACTAGTGATCCTTTAACGGGCAAGTAGTTTTCTTTTTATGCACAAGTCTTTGGATCCTCAGTTACGGATGTTTCGAATAATCAAATATATATATATATATATAACAAAAAATCAATTCTTTTTGTATTGACGATGATCGGAAAATCCATAACTCACATGATCCTTGACTTGACACAAGTTTTGTCAAATCGTAACCCCCCTAAATGCAAAAATGTTTTCAAGAAAGTTACTAGGGGTATATCGATTTGCAAAGCGCATCATTTCCTGATGGCTCTTTCTCTCCTTTCTTTCTATTCTCACCGGAATCTATTCAGGGCTTAACGAATACCTTTGAGCAAGATATGGAAATTAACGTGGGATCAAACCTTTAAAAGAAGGGTCATGGTTCCCTGAGCTAGAAATAGCTGAACTTGAAGCTCCTATTGCATTTCAGAATGAAAAATTTCTTCGGTCTTCACAACTACCCCGTATTAATTTCCATATTTACCATACCTAGTACTTCTGAATGATAAGTTCTAAGGAATGGTCAAAGGATATTTGCCAAATCCTGTGATTGCTTCCCATGACATTCTCTTTCTTTTTATCTCCACCTAACATTTCTTTGCTTTTTCTTTTAAAAAAAATGAAACACGACGTCACGGGTAGGCATCCTTACCAGACCCGACTTCAAAGGAAACTCATGGCTAAGGCAGAAGTTGTTGAGGGAGACTTTAGTACTGAGTTCGATCAGCTGAAAGAGCGAGTGGCGGAGTTAACTAAACTCTTAGAAAAGAAACTCACAGAAGGAGCCTCCTCTACAGGTGTTAAGGACAGCCAACAGCAGCCTGTCACCGCACCAACCCCCATTGGTTCTGACCCAGCAAGAACCCAACTACCTAACACAACGACACCCCCTCTCACTATTCATGTTGGAAGACCTAACCCTGCCATTGAGACCCAGCCACCCTACGGCCAGTCTTATGCACAACAGCATACATTTGTCGGTCCTGACGGCAACCCAGTACCTTTTCCACTTTATGGCCTACCACCGGGGTACTATCCCCCGCTCGCTAACCAACAAGACACCCAAGACCAGCAAGCAATGAATCCTCACGCTTATACCCCACCCAGCCAAATATGCCACCACTTCACCAAACCCAAAACACGCAAGCCCATGACCCACAAGCTTACCAAACCCAAAACACGCAGACCCATGACCCACAAACCTACCAAATCCAAAACACACAAGCCCCGATGGCCCATCCAACCTGCAACGCATAAGCCCAAAACACACGAGCCCAGATGACCCAGCCAACTTATGCTGTACAAACTATGGCCCAACCCCAAGGACCCTCACCAAATACAGGCCTAATGAACCAGTCCCATGTGTTGCCTCCGTTCAACCAGCCACTCGGCTATCCATACGGATACGCAACCCCTTATATGACCAATCTCCAAGATACAACCCGCATGATGAACCCGGTAGGCGGTCATAGCACAGTCGCAGCTCCCCAAAAGGAAAAGATAGAAATCTTAGAAGAGCGTTTGAGAATAATGGAAGGCGCTAGAGGTTTTGGACTGATAGATGCTTTTGAGCTATGCCTAGTCACAGATGTTGTCCTCTCACCCAAATTCAAAATGCCTGACTTCGACAAGTATCGGGGAATGACTTGTCCAAAGAACCATCTCACGATGTACTGTCGAAAGATGGCATCATACTTTTCTAACGACCAACTATTGATCCATTGCTTCCAAGATAGTTTGGCAGGGGCCACTCTTACATGGTATGCTCACCTTGAGCGAAACCATATTCGCTGTTGGAAGGACCTGGCAGATGCCTTTCTTAGGCAATACAAGTATAATATGGATATGGCACCCAACAGGGTTCAATTACAAAATATGGTGAAGAGGGATAGTGAAACGTTTAAGGAGTATGCCCAACGTTGGAAAGAAACAGCGGCACAAATGGACCCCCCATTATCAGAAAAAGAGATAATCGCAATGTTTATTGACACACTCCCATCACCTTTCTATGGCAAGATGATTGGTAGTGTTTCATCCAACTTCTCCGACATTGTGACTATTGGGGAAAGGGTGGAAAGCGGAATACGAACATGAAAGATCACTCAGGGCCCATCTGGGGCAAGCATGACAAGAAATCTGGCACCTGGGAGAAGGGATGGAGAAACTAATTCCATCTCTTCTAATCAAAAGACGGCTCCGCCAAGACCATTTGCCCCTACCATGATTCAAACTCCCAATCCTTATGTGGTCGCTGCCACTCAGGGCCCGACGGCTTATACTCCTCACTTCCGTCCACCTATGGTAAGAGCACCAATGCCACAACCCATGCCATATAATCATCCGCAACAAGCAATTCGACCACTTGATCATAATCAGAATACGAGAAACCCCAACAATAAGCGCACCCCTGTGCAGTTCGATCCAATTCCCATAACATATAACGAACTTTTACCAATCCTCGTTCAGAAGGGTCTGGTAGCTCCATGCCCCATGAGGCCGTTGCAACCTCCTTACCCAAGGGGGTATGACCCAAACGCTCATTGTGATTACCATGCTGGGGCACCAGGGCATTCTACAGAAAATTGCATGGCTTTGAAATATAAAGTGAGAGATTTGATCAAAGCTGACTGGATTAATTTTCGGGAAGGAAGCCCTAACGTGACCACAAATCCCCTGCCCAATCATGGAGGTTCAGAAGTTAATGTCGTGGTGGCTGATATTGAAGATGGTTTTGATGATAATACTGATTTGGTGATCGCTTGCCCGCTGGACCAAGAGCTCAGTAATAGGGAGGCTGTCAAACTCCCTTCGATTTTAAATGATTCACCAAAATAATTTGCCATTGCCTCAAAGTCTTGTTTATCCCTCTGCTATGCCTAAGGCTTTGGGATTTTTCATGTAATAAGGGCGAAAAAAAAACTTGTTTTACCAGTCAATCAATAAATGCGTATCGAAATTCAAAAAAATTCCTATCCCTTTATCCTTGCTTTTGACTCATTCTCTTTAACTTGCTTTTCCTTTCTCTTCTTTATTTTGCCATAACACACAAAATTGCAGATCCAGAAATGATTCTCTTGAGACTAGTGAAATCGCAATCCCGCTTCACGATTTCGATCACCCAGTCGACTATGCCGACAAAGAAGGTAGGGAAACCTGTGAGCCACCGCACAAGTTAACAAAATTGTTAGAACAAGAGGTTAAAGAATACCCCTAAGTCAAGACCAACTGAAGGAACCATGGAGGCAATCTATCAGAAGGCATTAGTATTTTGTTTCAAGACGTGGCAGGAATCTATGTGAATGACAACATAGGCCAAATCTCGAATTGAACGGAGGCAAGCCAGTCACTTAAAAAAAACTTCAACAGTCACCAACATAGATAAGGGCGAATTGCTGACGCCTTAAATGCAGATACAACCAAGGGAGACTTTGCCAAAAACCAAAAAAAAACAAAAACAAAAAACAAATACAAAAAACAAAAAAATAAAAAATAAAAAAATGAGAAAATAAAAAAATAGAATCAAGGTTGGAGTCCAAATGCATGTGCCAAATGGGGTAAGCTGGTTATGTCCAGATCATCGAGCAAGCTGTCATTTTCTGTATGAGGAGGATGAATGTCACTAGACCAAGAACTTGCATTCTTGTCATCATCAACACCTCAACCTTAAAAGGTGCGCTATTCCTCATGCTCATGTAACTAAGGAAATAGTCTATCAGATTGAGTCATTACATCATCAAGGGTATAAAAAAAATGAAACAAAACAAAAAAAAGGGACAAAAAAACAAAAAAAACAAAAAAAAATCAAAAATCAAAAATCAAAAATGAAAAAGAAAAAAAATCCAGAAAAAAAAGAGAAAAAAATAAAGGCCAAAATGATGATTCAAAGTAATTCCCTCTCATCGATGCCACAAGACTCACCAATATTTCCTTGGATACATGGCATAGGAGTAGAGTCTCCTATTTGAAGTAACATCAGTTTCCCAAAGGATCAAACTAAATTTGGAAAAGGATAGGCAGACTCAACTGGAGTCTGATCAGTTTCAACTTTTTGCTGTAAAGGATGCAGCCCAAAATAAACAAGAACACATTATAAAGAAAGAGAAAAGCTCGCTAGGCTGAAAACCTGAAAAGGCGGCCTAGGCAAAAGTTAGAGCGACCCGGTGAGTTGAAAACCTGAAAAGGCGGCTCAGGTAAAAATTAGGGTCAACATCTCGGCAGAGTAACTAAAGTTCCCAATGCAAAACGTGCAAACTGAGGCATGTGGACCATGGTCAAACTACCCTCTCGAAGGCAGAGTTGAACGATGTACTTGAGGTCGTGACGTGGGATTAAGGTTCTCACTAGTCTCAGGAATTCACTGGAGGATCCTTGAACCTTCCCTGTTTCTCCCGGTCTTGACCTGTCCTATGTAACTTCATTTCATCCCATCTATTTTCCCCATTATCCATTCTCTGTATTCTGTTTGACATACATGAATAAAATTCATCCTTTTTTCGATACGTGTTATGAATTGCATTGATTTGATAAAATATTGTATTTTTATAAAAATAAAATGAAAGAATGGTGAACATTTAAAGTCGTGAGGAACAAGACGCTCCCACTACTCGACCTCGTCTTAGACAATCATCACGAGGACTCAGCCAAGGCACGCGCTTCAAAGCTATGATCGCCATCTTTCATTCTCCTCTGTCCATGAGTTATCCTAAGAGTCGCGGTTTCACAGGACCTACCCAGTTTTTGAATTTTACTTTGCACTACTAACCTTTTTCTGCAGGTTATTACAACAGACAGTCATGTCAAGTGTTGACACCTCAATCAAGTCCTTCAAGTTCCTTCCTCGAACCGCCAAAGTTGGCACTCCTCAAAATTCTTTCCTCCATCGCCAAAGTTGGCAATTCTCAAAGCCTTCTCCTTAATCGCCAAAGTTGGCAATTCTCAAAGCCTTCTCCTTAATCATCAAATTTGGCAATTCTCAAAGTCTTCCCCCAAATCGCCAAAGTTGGCACTGCTCAAAATCTTTTCCTCAAATTGCCAAAGTTGACAATTCTCAAAGTCTTCTCCTTAATCGCCAAAATTGGCAATTCTCAAAGTCTTCTCCTTAATCGTCAAAGCTGGCACTTCTCAGAACTCTTTCCTCAAATCGCCAAAGCTGGCACTTCTCAGAACTCCTTCCTCAAATCGCCCAAGCTGGCACTTCTCATAACTCCTTCCCTAAATTGCCAAAGTTGGCACTTCTTGAAGTCTTCTCCTCAATTGCCAAAGCTGACACCATTCAAACTCCATTCCAAGGGATCTACTCAATACATTCTGACAGTCAAGCGTGTCCCTTCCCAAGCCCAAGGATAGTTTCCAGCAAAATTCTCTCCCCTAGCAGAATCACCAAACTCTCTCCCGGTGAGCCAAAAATTCAGATCATCTTCTTCCCCCTAATAATAAGAACACTTTTCTAATCAGGCTTAGAAGAACTCTCCCTAAAAGGGTACCAGCACACTTCTCTCGGTAAATCCACACATACCAGGTGGATCCCAGATTTTCCCTTCCCAATCAAGGGGCAGTACCCCGAACCATCAATCCTTCCCCAATAGGAAGACACTTTCCCCAATGGAGTTACCCTCATTAAAATGTCCCCAACTGGGACATTTCCCAGAATTTTCTCCTCCGGTGGGCCTGCCATACATTCCCCAATGGAACCGTGATCGCCAAAGCTGGCACCTTTCAAGGTTTCTTCCTCCATCGCCCAAGCAGGCACCTTTCAAGGTTTCCTCCTTAATTGCCAAAGTTGGCAATTCTCAAAGTCTTCTCCTTAATCAAGGTTGGTAATTTTCAAAATCTCCTCTTCAATCTCCAAAGCTGGCACCGTTCGAAGTTTCTTTCTCCTTAATCGCCAAAGTTGGCAATCTTAAAAGTCTCCCGCTCAACTCCAAAATCAGCATCTCTCAAATTCTCTTCCCTAGTGGAATCGATCGCCAAAGCTGGCACTTCTCAAGATCTCTTCCCCGATGGACCCTAAATTTTCCATTCTCAATCAGGGGCAGTACCCCGAATCACCAAATTCTTCCCCAGTGGAACTACACTTCCCAAACAACTCAAACTGGGGCATCTCCCCAGATTTCTTCTGTTCCAGTCAAGGGGTGGTTCCCCAAGGCTCCTCCAAACCATCTCAAACTGGGGCATCACCCCAGATCTATTCAGTCAAGGGGGCAATTCCCCAAGATTCCTTCAAAACATATCAAACTGGGGCACCACCCCAGATTCATTCTCTATCAGTCAAGGAGCAATTCCCTAAGGTTCTTTCGAATCATGTCAAACTGGGGCATCACCCCAGGATCACTCTCTTTCATTCAGGGAGCAATTCCCTAAGAACCTTCAGTCATGTCAAACTGGGGCATCACCCCGAGCCTTTAAGTCCAGTGAGTTAATTCGGACGAGACGTCCTGTTAGCTCCCCCAATCTCTGCATTCCCTTTCAACCGAGGGTCAACCCCACACTCTACTTTCTGTCCGCCTATTCAGGCACCCTTTACTTTCCGTTAGCCTATTCAGGCACCTTTTACTTTCCGCTCACCTATTCAGGCACCCTTTACTTTTCGTTCGCCTATTCAGGCACCCTTTACTTTTCGTCCGCCTATTCAGGCACCCTTTCCTTTCCGTTTGCCTATTCAGGCACCCTTTACTTTCCGTTCGCCTATGCAGGCACCCTTTACTTTTCATTCGCCTATTCAGACACCCTTTACTTTTCGTTCACCTATTCAGGCACCATTTACTTTCCAGTCACCTATTTAGGCACGTTTTACTTTCCGTTTGCCTATTCAGGCACCCTTTACTTTCCTTTCGCCTATTCAGACAACCTTTACTTTCCGTTCGCCTATTCAGGCACCCTTTACATTCCGTTCGCCTATTCAGGCACCCTTCACTTTCTGTTCGCCTATGTAGGCACCCTTTACTTTCCGTTCGCCTATGCAGGCACCCTTTACTTTCCGTTCGCCTATTCAGGCACCCTTTACATTCCGTTCGCCTATTCAGGCACCCTTCACTTTCTGTTCGCCTATGCAGGCACCCTTTACTTTTCGTTCGCCTATTCAGGCACCCTTTACTTTCCAGTCGCCTATTCAGGCACCCTTTACTTTCCAGTCTACCGGGGATCAATCCCGATCTTCTCACCTCCTGTTAACTGAGAGAATTTTTCCCGGTTCATTCAGAACTCAAAAAAAAAACAAAAAAAAGAAAGAGAAAAAGGAAAAAAGAGAGAGAGACAGATGTGGAAAAGAGGAAAAGGTTACAACAACTCGGACGCCATACCTATCGAGAGGTCCCACTTGGTCCCTACATCGGTGTTCATATCTTTACTTCCTTTTCACTTCAAAAACACAGAAAGCTTCGTGTTTTTCTTGTGAAAAAGAAGTAAAGAGGGGCATCTGTGAACACCTCTTTCGGTCCGACCCAAATGGAAAGAATTCTGAGAGGACTGGACTTCATTTCCGAATGATCTGCTGAGAAAAATGACTCAGAATGATGATTTCTGAGTAAAAAATGGTCATTTCCGAGTGAAGGCCATTTCCGAGTGAAAATGCCTTTTACCGAGTGAGATATCTGAGTCAGCCGTTACTGGGTGAAATTCCGACTAGGATGTCTCCGACTGACAGTTTCTGAGTGGACTGCTTCCGAGAAGGTTACTTCTGAATCCTTATGTCTGAATGATCATTTCCGAATAACAAGTCTCCGAGTGAGACATTGCGGAGTGAATTGTCTCCGGGTGTTTTCGAGTGAAGGATTCCCGATTGAAACCACTGAATGAAAATTAAGCCCGAATGAAGACTTCAAAGAAAGCACATCCGAGTGAAAACAAGGCCGACTTTGAATAAATCCGAAAGGAAGGTTGTCAATCCAAATTCTGATTACTCCTGAATGAACACAAATCTGAGCGAATGCATCTAAAGGACTGATTAAAAACAAATCTGACTCAGAATGATGAAATCCGAGTAGAATGACTCAGAAATGATCAAATCCAAGCAGAATAGAGTGTTGCAGAGTGGAATACTTCACTGTTAGAGGAGAATCCGAGTGGAAGCTTCCCTATCAAAGCCATTCCGAGTGAAAAAAGGGACTGACCTTGAATAAAATAAGGGACTGCAAACCAATCCGAGTAAAAATAAGGACAACTCCCCGTTGTGAATATGAGTGGGTTGAAGCTTGTTTCAAACCGGTTGACAACATTCTGAGTGAATCAATGTGATTCACTCCGAGTGATGAGTTTCTGGGTGAAACTTACTTCACGACTGAATCAATGTGAAGTTAAAGAATGGTTCTGATCTGCCAGCAACCTAGCAAATATTTTTGAGATGCCGAATGAAGCTTCAAGCAGAATGATTGCCGAGCAAAACACCTCCTATTCAAGTAGAAACAAGATCCAAGTAAAATACTTCTGATTGAAACAATTCCGAGTCATTCACTCTTCAGTCGCTACCGAGTGAATCTCTTTCAGTCAATACCGAGTGAGCCACTTTTCAATCGGGTCTGAGCCACTTTTAGTCGGTTCTGAGTTACTTTTCCGAATGAATATTTCACTCTGTAAAGCAATCGGATTTGCTCTGCTCGTCCACTCAATCCAATTGTACACGGGCTCCATAAATCACAACAACAACGCCGACTCTCCTCACAGCAATGTGATGCATCCGGGCAAAGCAACACCGAGTGAAGGAATTCCGAATAACAGAGATCCTGATTGAACACTACTCAAAAAACAATTTCTGAGTGAATAATCTGCGAATTCAATCCCACACCGAGTGTCAGAGGTCGGATTCGACCTGTGGATTCCAGCTTTCACTCGGTCTTCTATATGAGTGCTTTTACTCTCTCGGATTGATTCCCACTCGGTCTTTTATATGAGCAGATTGATTCCACTTGGTCTTGTGTATGAACACCATTGATTCCATTCGGATTGACTCCCTGTGGGTGGATACCGAGGGAGCCTCTCTTCAGTCAGCACCGAGGCAATCTCCAGTCAGCACCGAGTGATGCCTCTCCAGTCAGCACCGAGTGATGCTTCTTCAGTCAACACCGAGTGAAGTATTTCCAGTCAGCACCTAGTGAAGTATTTCCAGTCAGCACCGAGTGAGTTACCCCCTTCAGTCTGCACCGAGCCACTCTTTCAGTCAGCACCGAGTGAGTTACTCTTTCAGTCAGCACCGAGTGAGTCCTTTCACTCAATTTCCGAGTCATTTTTCACCCAATTCCGAGTCATTATTCAACCATTTCAGTCGGTTCCGAGTCATTCGTCACTCGGTTTTTGTATGAACAGCTCCTTTTCCACTCGGTCTTGTGCATAAAATTCACCTTTTCCACTCGGATTGTGGAGAGGAGGTGAAATCCGACCCATATTCCCACCGAGTACCCTTGCTTACTTGGATTTCCACTATCCAAGTGGATCTTTGACTTGTGGGGGGCGGCTGACAAAGTGACAAAGAGTAGCTGCCGTCCCCTATACCTGTCTAGGTACAGGCTGTATCCAACTCCATCCAGGCTGGTCAAGTGGGACGGCTGGCAAGGAAAAATAATAAAAAAAAACCACTTGCCACTGATTGAAACCGTCCAGGACCTCTATAAATAGAGAGGATCCTGAAGCCTTCAAGAAGAGGAAAAAGCCTTCAGAAGAGAGAACCCCAGCACCGTGCAATCCTCTTCCTCTCACCACCCGTCCCCTCTCTTTCTCCCTTCACTGTCCCTCACTACTCGCATCCCTCAAACCACCATACTGCCCCTCCTCACAGTCTCCTCACTCACCCCTCTCAACACCGTACACTCCCTCTCCTCTCTCCCTCTAAAACTGAACCACACACACACACCTCACACCCCCTCCTAAAATCCTCACAGCCCCCTCATCACACCGTCCTCCTCCTTCCATACAACCCAGCCGTCCTCAACTCTCACCAAATCCGACCTCCCTCAATTCACTCCAAACCGACCTCCCTCAAATACCCACAAACCGTCCCCATTTTTTCACACCGTCTAGCCCCTCTCTCTCCCTCTAAACACCTTCAAACTCTTCTCAACCCCCCACTATTTTTCTCCCTCGGTCAGCCCACTTTTTCACTCGGTATTCATCTTTTCACTCGGTATTCCATTTTTTCACTCGGTTTTCCATTTTTCACTCGGTTTTTCCATTTTTCACTCGATTTTTCACCTTTTCACTCAGAATTCCATTTTTTCACTCGGTACTCCATTTTCCCACTAAAATAAATTGCTGCTATTTTCTTTTCTTTTCTTTTTTACCCCTTCCTAGGTTTGTAATAAATATATAACAAAAAAAATGAGTGCTTCTTACATTTTATTTGGACTAGCATAAAAGTTGTAATGATTATTATTATTCTCGTTATTATTGTAATTTTTATTTCTCTATTTAAAAAAAAAGAGGAAGCGGAGCGAGTTTAACTTAGATGAGACGTCTCGTTAATCTCATGTAAATATTCCGTGTTTATTTTTGTTTATTTTTGTATGTTTTGTCATCTCGTATACTTTTTTTTCATGAAGTTAAAATAATTATTGGGTTAATTATAATGCGCGCTATCATATTGAGGTAACCGTTTTTATAACGGACAGTTGTGAGGTGCTAATACCTTCCTCACCTGTAATTAGACTCCCGAACATGGAATTTCATTTTTATAACCAGTGCTTTAACGAAAGGTTTTCCCGGTATTTTATCCTAAAAAATATTGGTGGCGACTCCCTGTTTTTCTTTTCGAACCAAACTAAAAGATCATTTTGAGGGTCGGCCGTGCCGCCACGATCCCGGTCGCGACAACATCCAAGATACCGGGTGGCCTATCCGCTCTCCTATACCGGGTGACTTATAATTGACTGCTCCAATATCATAATGAAGAAGGCATTCTGCATAGTCAAGTATGTCCCTTTCATCCACCGACAGGAGTAGGTACAATCACCAGCGTGATTTATGGAAAAGGTGATTACCTTTCCATCCATGTGATAGAAAAGTACACTGATAATTCACCTACTCTCTAGGCATATTTAGAATGCTGGCCCACTTGAATTGACTCTTTACATACGCTATCAAAACCAGTGGGCCCACTAACACCAAACGATTTATTTCCACGCTCAACTATAAGTAATATGTTGCAATACATGTTCCAGGTGAGGTTGTGCTTGCTCTCTCTCTTACTATTATAGTGTTTGAGCATTAACAGAGTTCACTTACACTCTTCTAACTTGAGCGTCGGAGAATCTTCGCAGGTGACACCACCTGTCGCCCACACCAACGCGAGAGGTCGGTGTGAAGGATCTCCAGGACAACAAGACCGACCTCTATACGCTGAGAGGCCGGATCCCAAAGACCGGATACACTCAGCCGGTCTTCTATCTCATTCAATCTTCAACTCTTGAGGCTGTTCCGACACCGGATCCTAGACCCCGGATTAGGACAGATCATTGGCACGCCCAGTGGGACACGGTAGAGTTATTCCCACTTTCTGCAGAAGTTAGTAGTCGACCATGGAAGGAGATGGACATGACTTTGTAGATGGTCATGTGGAAGATGTGACCCATCAACAAGCTAAGGGGGATTCATTTTTGAATCACCTGCAACCACTCAAGGAGGATGGTACCAGTGGCAATCCCTGACCCTCGAGATGAAATTATCAGGCAACTCAGGGAGGAGTTGATGGAGTTCCGAAGGGAGAAAGGAGGAACTGGGGACAGAGTGACGTCTCAGGCAGAGGACACTCGCCATGCATCTGCGAGAGAAAGATCCATAACTCTCCAATATTCTAAGATCCCTACCTTTGAGAGGAGAGAACAAACGTAAGATTCTGGGGACAGGATTGGTGCAAAGAAGAGGAGGCAGACAACGATGGTTTCTGGGCCATACCGATTCAACGTCCCTTTCTCCAGGAGACTCATGAACGTGATCATCCCCAAGCACTTGCAAATGACTCAACCACTTTCCATCGAAAAGTATAATGGAGAAACTGATCCCATTAAGCACCTTGATGCTTACACATATGAGGCCATGTACTTGGGAGCTGATGAAGATGTGATGTGCAGGATGTTCCCACGAACCTTAACGGAGGAAGCTCTCGGTTGGTTCAAAAGTTTACCCTCGGAATCAATAGATTCTTGGGAGGAAATGGTGACTTCATTTGAGAGCCACTTCATCATCTCTAGGGACATTCCAAGGACTTCCCATACCTTGGCTCAGATAAGGCAGGGGAAAATGAAACTCTCAAAGAGTTTTTGAAGAGATTTTACAAGGAAGCTGCTCTGGTGCCTAACCACACAGAGGCTATTCAGCTTCACATCATTGTCGAAGCCTTACAGCCTGGATCCGCCTTTACTTTGTCTTTGGCAAAGAATTCTCCAACGACGTTGGAGGAGTTTTGAAGAAAAGCCTCGAAATACGTGGGCATAGAAATGCACTTGGAAGAAATAGCGGCCAAAGGGAAATCCCCAACGCCACATCAACAACGGAGAGATAAAAGCTAGCCTAGATCGGAACGCATGGAAAGACCGGCCCGAGGCAGCGTCTTTGATAATCCGAGTCAGGAAGAATGGATACATGCATTTGGCAATTACACTCCGTTAAACTCTAAGCGGTCTTAGATTCTGAGAGAGATCGGATGGCCAACACTTACTTCATACGGGGTCAGGATGCCGCCCCAGCTTCGTAAACATGGCGACCCTCGAAAATACTGCGAGTTTCATGAGCAAGAGGGCCACTCAACAGATGAATGCCAGGCTCTGAAGAATACTATCGAAACCCTGATCCGAGAGGGTAAACTCAAACAGTATCTTTTCAAAGGAGCTACTTCTGAAAAGCAAAAGGGAATTATGATAGGAGAGTCGGCACAGCAGGATGTTATGTCCCAACAACATCAGGGCCCCCGAGAGGTCATTGATTAGGGATCAAGCCATCGAAACCAAAAGCATTTTCTGCTGTTACAGCTAGTCGGTAAGACGGTGTGCATTCTTCTTCCTTGCTTGGGTTTTTCCGATCGGTTTTACCAAGAAGGTTTAACGAGGTATCACCCCGACTTGACTCTTTTTCTCTTTTGTATTGATTGTAATTCATGGTTAATGAAGCTTTCCTTGACTCACCCACTGTATTGATTTTCCCTTCGTAGCGCTTGTATTTCTTGACACAGTTGCCTTATAACTTCGTCCCTGGGATCCGCTCCCACTACAGCTTGGGCTCTCAACTCCTTCCCAGGGGTCTCCATTATACCTTCGTTATAATCCAATGTCCTTGCCACGTTCTGGACATGTCCTTCCGGGGTTTCGTCTCCTCTAGGGCGCTCTATGCTCTCTGTTTAGTGTGATGTAGGACTTCACAAATTTACACGGTCCCACTGGGCATGCCAATGTTCTGTTCAAGAACTGGGGTCAAAAGTTGTCTTGACCATGGTTTGAGATTAAACTCCCTACCCGTTGTTACCCCACTAACTCAGTCTTACACCGCTTTAGTGGAGTACGGTATTATACACCTAGGTTTAGTGGGAATCTCAGGCTCTTCAAGTAAAGGTGGCTATTGATGTTCAATCCGTACCGAAGTCAAAGAACCACATCGGAGGTGTACTTGCGAAAGATTCTCCGATGCTTAAGTCAGTACGGTCACTAAGATAATGGTATTACGAAGGCAACTTACAAGATTAGATCAAATCCCTCTTCAGTAATAAATGAGTTGTATTTATAGTGTTTACCTTAGTTTTGAAAGTAATTTGACAATCTTCCTAACTTACTATTGATATAGTTTCTGCCGGGTTAGGTTGCCCATACCTCCTCTGACTCGTTGTCTGGTTGTCAGTTACGGGCCAGGGTTAAAGGAGGGATCCGTAGTCATCCAACGATTTCAGACTTCGGTCATGGACCTGCCAACTTTTTCAGTGACGTGGCGTGGTGCTCCTGGACCCTGGTCTGGGCCCTGGTTACCACCCCGGATCACAATTCAACAGAAAAAAAAAACACAGATATCTCGCATGAACTTTGAGTAACAGGTTGCTTTATGAAAATTCCTTTTTCAATTAATTCCTTAAAAGTTTAGGATTATTTTTGTTGTCTTAACCTTAGGTTCAATTTAAAAGCTTTTAAACATTAGTTAACCTCTCAATCGATCCTAATTATTTAAGATCACCTAGGTTCATCTCTAAACCATAGGTCCAATGAGTAACAATCTAATTGAATAGAAAATAGAAATTTATTAAACTATAAAACCAATATGAATTATACAAGCATTGTCACACCTCCTTCATCCTAAGAAAAAAGGATTTAATTACCCATGATACATAAACACCCTAGACTATGGTTCAAGAAGAGATGAAAGGTGAAACAATTCTTAATCAAGAATGAAGTTCTTTTGCAATCCCCTCAATTAATCCTTATTTATTCTCCGCTTTTCTCTTTCTCCT
Organism: Clitoria ternatea; assembly: GCA_037962975.1. Taxonomy (NCBI): domain Eukaryota; kingdom Viridiplantae; phylum Streptophyta; class Magnoliopsida; order Fabales; family Fabaceae; genus Clitoria; species Clitoria ternatea. The sequence goes on along the minus strand of CM075670.1, from coordinate 271,736,322 downwards.
AAGTTCTCTCTCCTCAATAGCTATCTTAAGGTTGTAGAAAAATCAGGATTCCCTTCTTCTCCTAGAGCTATAGAATTTAAGATGTAAGCACAGTCTGAACCACGATTATGGCAGGTTTCACGACCAGGCCGTGATTCTCTCTAGAATGGGAAGAAAGCATGACATGTTTCAAGGTAGTGCAAACCACGGCCTGGTAATGGTTTTTTCCACGACCATGGTTCCTTTTGAACGTCCCTTTTTGGTTCTTTTTTTATCCTTGCCTTCTTGTCTTGTTCTTGTCAAGTCTAATTGAATGAAGACTATGTCTTCATATTGCGCAAAATGGCGAGAATCCTATGAAATAAAGAGTATACCAACAACAACAATGGAAGGAAAACAAATATCATAGGAAATAAAGGGAAATGTAATACAACATATCCTAAACACCTAATTAAATAACCTTAAATAAACTATTCTAAGACATTCATCACTTCCCAAAATTCCCTTCCAGCTTCCAAGGACATATGTTCCCCTCACTCCCCCACAAAATCCTCTAAACCCTGTCCCCCTATGAACACCCCAACCTTATTCTCTATTTTTTTTATATGGACCCCTTAACTTTCCCCTCTTTGTCCCACCATTAGCTTCTCTCTTACCAAGAGATCTACCATACATATTCTTCCTTCTCCCCACTTATTTCACACATCCTACTCTCATTATTTTTGAACTTATATTTGATAATTTTTTTATATAATTAAGATAAAGAATAATTTGGAAGTTTAGAAGTAAACTTCAGTAAAAAAAAAACTGATGAAATTTAAAGATATTACAAAAGATGATATTGGGGTTTGAAGATTAGAAATTTTGAGAATTTTCAAATTTAAATGAAATTTAATGTTTTGGGTAATGGGCTTGAATAGAAGACAATGTAATAAATTCAAGTTGTAAAATATTTTGCATATAAAATGCTTGTTTAGATACCATCTAAAAGGGAAATTACAGACTGTTTTATGCACCAATTAAAATATACAAGATAATAATCATCCGAAAACTAGAAATCAAAACAATCACAAACTCTGACAGAATACATGAATAGACATGAGTGCTAATGCTCAAGAACTAGTGGAAGTTGATGGCACGGCCACTCCTGGCACCACAAAATGTGAGATACCTTCGGAGAGGTTCTTAATTGCTTTGTCAAAATTAACAAAGCCCATGAACCAAAAATCATGCCCATCCACCGTTACAATCTGAATATACTTTTCTGATGGGTTCTCCCTCATCGTCACTGGGTTTACCACTCCAATCTTCCCCAAAGGCACTATTACCTATTTCACACAACACAATTTCAAGTCATTTTACAAACCAAATTTATAGAGTAACAACAAATTATCAGTATCATTAAATTTAGTCTTAGAATTAAAAAATTGTCCTGAAATTATCAAACACTAGTTCACGGAGGAACCGCAAATTGGTTCGTTAACCAGAGAACAACTTGAGGAGACGGGTTCCAAACACAATGTCATGCCTTTTTTTACATACCCGCATAAGAAATCGAGAGCATTTGAACCTCAACCCTCGCGGAATTGTTTCAGAACAAGTTCCACTCAAACTAGGAATGCCAACATTTCAGTCCTTATTATCACAAATGTAATTATCAGGATTGAAATGGTTGACATTCTAGAACTTTTAAGAATTAACATGACCATAGTTTGATAATTTTAAGAATTGAAGTCTAAAATGATATTCTTAAAATTGTAGGGGGCTTAAAACTGACTATACAATAAGTACCTTGTAGTAGCTCCAGGTTTCTTGGCCAGAGGGTGCAGTGAAACACAATGGGCGATCGCTACAAAAGGCTACATGAATATTAGAGAGGTAAAGGGTTCCAGCAACAGGACCTGTTGATGTTGAAAGGTAACAAGCAAAGCTCTTCTTGAGCTTCTCGTTTGGATAGGTTGTGAATGCTTGCTTGTACAGAGACTCAAATCCACCCTCTGATATCGCTTTCACTGTCAGGTTCATCTTCCCCAGTGCAGCTGAAGACACTGATGGACCTGTTTTCACTGCAAATAACAGTAACAAACGAACAATCACATCATCTGAAGACAAAAGAAAAAAGAACATATAGCTACTTCCTTGGGCCTAGCTAGCTAGTTTCCAGATCAATTTCGCTTCTAAAATTTGACACAATGATTTTTATCTAAAACATTAATATGTTATCCAAAATTCGTGTTATGGATCAATTTAATTCAAGATATTATGAAAGAATATCACAAGTCTCACTTTTACAATTTAGTCATGACATGCACACCTTAGAGAGTAGATTTCAAGACTAAAATTTGCTCTTATGTGTTTATCAACTAGTTGGTTGGATTTTGAATAATATTAGAAATTGACAGATTTAACTAAACCTAAAGACTAACTCAGTTTTCTGTGAGATTTATTTCAACCTCTTAACTAATGATAATCTAAACAGACTCCACCGCTGGATGAATTTGTGTATAAATTCCGGTATTTAGTGGCAACTATTTTCAGCTAAGGTTCAACTCTCTCAACATGTTTTTTTTTTTTTGGGTTAAAACTCTCTCTGTACTTTGTGTTGTATTAATCCGGATGGTTCATCTCTACTAAAACATCGTGATCCATTGCATAAAAAGAAAATCAAACAAGCTTCTAGTTAACTCCTAAAATTACAAACATAAACTAATAATATTTGAATAAGAACGGGTAATTTTAATCCTTATATCTATGATTAGGGGGGCTAAATTGACAGCTGTCGTATAACAATAGGGATAAACATGGGCATAGAAAATTGATTAGTCTTTGAAATAGAGTATTTGATGCAGTAGAGTGAAGCAAATGTTTGAAATTAGAATGAGGATTACGTACGATTGCGCCAGACGTTGTGGGCAGTGAGTTCAGCCTTTTTAGTCCAGGAATCGAACATGCTGAGGATTGATTCCATGGGACTACTACTTGGTTTGTCAACAGGGTTGTGTTGGACATAGGGATGGACAGGGTGTTGGTAGTATTGCACTTGTTGAGGTTGTCGGGCAGCATCATCACCTGATAAAGCTGCTTTTTTGTTATCTGGGTGGCTGCTTGGGACAGCTGGGGTGCCCATGATGTGAGTTCCCCAGTTCTCATCAGGAGAAGCGTTCTTGTTGTTCATCTTGTTTCTGATGGAAAAGTGATAAGAAGAGAGATGAAGTTGTTTCGTTTGCTAAAGGAAGAGGTAGACGCGCTTAAATGGACACTTGGAGCGGCGTTCCGGAGACAATCCCACCGACTCTTCTTTTCCTTAGCCGTGTGTGTATTTCAATACGAGGTTGCTTCCTCGATTTAATTTTTGGTTTCGGCGTCATAAATATTTTTAGTTTAACATTCTTCCTTGGAGGATCAACGATGCATTACGTTTTTTTTTTAACTCTAAAATAGAAATTTCATTTAATAATAATAACAACAGCATGACCCGATTTTAAATACAATAGATTTAGTTTGAATGAGAAATCCAATTGGTGTCACAGTAACCTTCAGTTATAGCAAAATAATATGTATATGAATGTTATAATTGATGGTTCTTATATAATATTTAAATACCTTTTTTGAAGCAGTCTTGTAAGAATATATTGAGTATATCTTTTTAATCTATTAATTATGAGTATATATCTTCCTAATCTACTCAAAGTGCATATGAAATGCTCGGTCTAGAATAACTAGACAAATGTCATAAAAAACCAACAATTTGAGAGTATTTAAGAGGAGACATACCTTCACCAATATTTTTCTTTATTTTCATAGAGTCATATGGTGTAGAAACAAGTTTCACAAGCTTCTTTAAAATTTTTAATATAATGTGACTGTGTCAAAACAATGTCATCTTGATTTTTTATTAACATAATGCCTAAAATAACATCAATAGGGTCAAATCCTCCATTTCAAATATACTAGACAAAAAAGATTTCACCTTATTTATAGCATGCAAATTACTACCAAATATTAAAATGTCATCCACACAAAGACATAAAATAATACATGAATTATCATCAAATTGTTTAGGTGTCTATTTTAAACCATATAAAGATTTAACAAATTTACAAACTTTATTTTCCATTCTAGGTTCTATAAAACCTTCAGGTTGATTCATATAAATTTGTTCTTCCAAGCGACTATTTAAAAAGTAATTTCTATATCTTTTTGATGAATTTTCAATTTAAAAACACAAGCAAGAGCAATTAACATTATGATAATAGTAACTTTAGAGACAGGAGAATATGTATCAAAGAAATCTACACCCTTTACTTGTTTATAGCCAATAACAACAAGTCTAGCCTTAAACTTACCTATAAATCTATCCAATTTTAATTTTTTTCCAAATAACCCATTTATAATCTATACTCATGCAACCAGGAGGAAGGTCAGCTAAAAACCAAGTTTTATTAATTTTAAGAGAACCAATTTCATTATTAATGGCTTCTTTCTAAAAAGCTGCATCAACAAATCTCATGGCCTCACTATAAGTTTTAGGATCATCTTCAAGTAAGAAAGAATAAAATTCATGGCCAAAATCTTTAACTTTTCTAATTCGTTTACTTATTCTAGGTTCAACATCTTTATTAACATTACCCCAAAACAACATCTCTTGATTCCATAATTATATTATTTGAAATTTTGGCAACCTCAGAATTAATGACAAAAAATCTATAAGTAGTACTATGCAAAGAATATCCAACAAAAACACGGTCAACAATTTCAGAACCAATTTTTCTTTTCTTATTAATAGGAATATTTACCTTTGCAAGACACCCCACACTTTGAGATGTCTCAAATTTGGTTTTTTATTTTTTCCAAAGTTCATAAGAAGTTCATCAGTATTTTTAAAAGGAATTCTATTCAAAATATGACATGTAGTAAATAAGGTTTTCCCATAAATTATTAGGCAAATTAGAACTTATAAGCATGACATTTATCATGTCTAATAAAGTGTGATTTTTTCTTTCAACAATTCCATTAGATTGGGGAGCATAGGGTGGAGTAACTTCATGAATAATGCCATGCAATTCAAAATATTCACTCATTTCATTTGAAGAATACTTTTATCCTCTATCAGAACGAAGGATTTTAATTTTTCTTTCTAATTGATTTTTAACCTCCGCTTTATAAACTTTGAATTTATCAAATAAATTATGAGATATTAAATACACATAGCAATATTTTGAGAAGTCATCAATGAATGGAGTAAAATGTCTTTTTCCACCACGAGTAATCACACCATTACTATCACATATTTCACTTGAAAAAGTTCTAGCAAACAAGTTTCCTTTTGAATTGAATTTTGAAAAGGTTTTCTAGGTTGTTTGGTTTGAATACAAACTTTACATTTTTGTTTCAATTCAGTAAGAGATTTAGGAATAAGATCAAGAGTCATTATTCTTTTGATAAAGTTTAAGTTAACATGTCCAAGTCTACCATGCCAAGTATCACAACATTCAACATTTGAAATAGATGATAAAGAAATGCTAGAATGTTTATTAATAAAAGATGATAAGATTAAGTTTAAACAAACCATCATAAATGTATACTTTTCCAATAAAACAACCATGACCAGAAATTACAACTATATTGGACTCAAAAACAATTTTAAATCCTTGTTGTACTAACAAAGCAGTATTCATTAAGTTTTTTCAAATATCATCTAATATTAGACTTTTTCCTGAAGATAACTTTAATTCCACTCCGCCTAGACCAATAACACGTGTTAAACTCTTATTCCCTATGCTTATAGTACGTGTGCCATATTCTTGATATGAACAAAATAATTTTCTATCCGCACACATATGAACATTAGCTCTAGAGTCAATATAAAATTTAACTCTAAGCTAGTGACATGATACCTGTTAGATGGGGAATCCAAACTAGTATCTAAGGTGGTAACATTAGCATGAGGCTGAGAAGACGATTTTGGACAAGAAGCAGAGCCTCTATAAGGATGACGATGAAAGCAATCCACAAACAAAACAAATGACCTCATTTATTAAAGGTCTTATTTTTATTTTTGAAATAAAGCATGTGCTGAGCAAAATTATTTTTAAAGAAACTAGATTTTTGAAAAACTTATTTTTAGGCTTATTAGAATTTTCCACTAAAAGAGCCTTAACTTGAAAGGAAGGTTTAGGAGGATCCTATTGTGAAAGACAATGTTTATCTTTAATTCTCAAAGAAACCAACAAATCCTCTAAGGTGAAATAATCAGGTTTTTGTTTAAGGTTTCTAACAAAATCAGACCAAGATGAAGGCAATTTTGAAATTAAGAGACTAACAAGCATAATGTCAGGCAAAGTAATTTTCTTTATTTTCATGTCATAGATAATATTTTCAAATTCATGAATTTGGCCTGAAAAAGATTTTCCATCTTCCATTTGAAAATAAATCATCTTTTCATAAAAGTATCTCCTTAGACCTTTTTCAACATAACCATATTTTAAATCAAGAGTTTCCCATAATTCTAAGGTCATTTTGGTATGACAAAATATTTTGTAAATATTATCTGATAAAGCACTCAAAATATGACCATAACATAAAATATCTTTATTACTCTGAGCATCATTGAAAGCACTAGTTTTCACTATGATACTACCAGAACTTTTATCATTAGCACCTTTATCATTAGAACTTTTCCTAATAATTTTTACAGATTTTTCACTTAGAATATTATAAAATAGGCCTAATTCTATGAGGTAAAATTTCATCATTGTTACTAACATAAAAAATTTTCTCCATTAAATTTTTTTAGTTTACTACCGAAGGACTTTAGAATATCCATTGCAGACATATTGATATAAACAAGAAAATTATTTATGTTTTCTCTCTATGATTGTTAGAAAATAAATTGATTTATTTAAGAAGAGCATTATTAAACGTGCAATGGATACTTCACAAAAGTAAAAAATAGAACAATCAATAACAACTTTAAATAAAACACAAAAAGGAATGAGTTTAGAGTAGCCTGGGTTGAAGCACGAGTGTTATCCTTAGAGAGAAAATGCCCATACTATACTGGTAGAGACAAATTTCAATGTGTTCCTTCTTCCAAAATACGTCAACCCGTTAGACCAATCATGTACAGCGAAGGATCCCCGAATTAAATGAACACAACTCCAAGGAAATTAGTAATGGTGTATATAAGATCGCAATTGTATATATCTCTATTTGTGTAATTCTCCTTCACCCCTCTATTTATAGTGATAGAGCTGATTTTATTTTCGAAAGGAAAAAACTTGAAAGTTTCAACACATTAAGGAAGATAAAACTGCAACAGAGTTGCACGTTTTGAATTGAAAAACAAGTACGGAAACATCTTTACACTATAAAAACTTGTTACAATTTAATAATATAATAATATATTAATATAATAATATAATATTTTAAATTTTAAATTAAAGGGATAATATTTCCAACAACCATCACTTTATATGTCATTTGGGGACTTATGTTGTCTCTATGTTAGATGATATACAGATACATCACTCTCTAGTTGTGTCATCTTAATTGGATAGAATGTGATACCTGAATGGTCCACATAAGATAAACACATAAAAAATCCTAAACATAATTTTTTTAAAGCTACCTCAAATGTATAAATAATTTTGGCTAAAGGGTAGATTTAGCCTCTGAAAAATTTATGATTTTGCTTTACCCCCTAGATTAATTTTTCTAATTATTATGTCTCTGAACTATTTTTAATTGTAGTATGTGACCCTTTCGTTGACTGTCTCTGCCAAGTGATAAGGTGAAGCCTAGTCACATGTGAGTGAGTGTATACATGCATGTGACTCATGATTTTAAATGTCTTGTAGGATTAAGTTTCTGATTAATAAAGTTAATTAAAGTTTAATGAAATTAACTAAAGTTGAATGAAGTTAATTAACATATTTAAAAAATAGAAATAAACACCTTGCTCACTTCCTCTTCCCCACTCACGTGTTTGACTATCGTATGACCATTTTGTTTCCTACGTGTGAACTTACCGAGTAAGAAGAGGACAAGAATCATCAATTGTGGAGGTGCGCGTAGCTGTGGGTTCTTTAATACGCGTGGTAGAAGAGGAGAAGCACAGGTTAGATTCTTTACACTTTTAATGCCAAAGTTAAATTTTTTTTCTTTGTGGGGACCATGTAAGGGTTAAATTATTGTAGATGATGAGTCATAACTGTTATACAAAGTTTTAATTATTGTGTAAGCCCTAGTTGTGTTATATGTAACTGTGAAGCACATGTTAGATTCTTTACACTTTTAGAGCCAAAGTTGAATTTGCTATAAAGAATAAATGTGACGTGAATATTTATATTAAGCATTTAGTCATGGATGGTGATTTGGTGTGTTGGAGTTGGGAGATAAAGGACACAGGGCTGGTAGACAAACATAAGGTGGAGACACCAATTCAGAAGGTTGGAAGGACCAAATCTACACCCAAGGAGAGGCCATTTAAGTCGTCCAATAAGCCTGTCACTAGGAAAAAAATTTCTAAAAGTGTTAAGGAAAGATTATTTAGACATAGGGTTCTAACTCAACTAGATTGGGAAAAGAAAATGAAGGTGGGAAGGGGGTGGAAGCATAGTGTAGTGTTGAGGTAGAAGGTGATGTGGAATGTACAAATACTGGGAGTAAGGATAGAGAGGGGCTGGAAGCACAATGTAATGTTAAGGTGCAGGGTGCAAATGCTATAAATGAGGATAGAGGGGCTGGAAACATAATGTAGTGTTCAAATACAGGGTGCAAATGCTAAGAATGAGGATGTAGAGGGGTTAGAAACAAAATATGGTGTTAATGTGTAAGGTGAAAAACATAGGAATGATGAGGGTCTGGAATTAGGAGGAGGTGTTCATGTTGGGGGTGCAATTAGAGAGGATGGATCACCAAGGCATGGGGAAGGTTTTAGTTTGGGTTCAGATTGGTGTAGACCAGTAAATAGGGATCAATGTGGTAACATTGATGTGTAGTATAAGACAGATGGAATTAATAGTTATGTAGACTCAAATGAGTATCAGGATGAGGATCATGGTGATTTTGATTTTCAAGCATTTGAAGAAGACGTGTTGGGGAGGAGGCGTGAGCTTAGGTTAGGCATGAAGTTCAGTTCAATGGTGCAGTTTAGACAAGCTGTAATGGAGTATAATGTACATTTGGGGAAACAAGTGAAATATGTTAAGAATGAGCCATGGAGGTGCAAGGTTATTTGTAGCCAAGTTGGATGCAAGTGGCTGGCCTTTGCTAGTAGGGTTGGTAGGACAAACATAATTCGATTAAAGATATTCATGGACCAATACACATGTCGTAGGGTTTTTGAGAACAAAAATGTTAATGCTAGGTGGATTGTAAAGGTGATTTTGCCAAAAATGAAGATTAATAGGCATATAAAGTTGGAGAAGATAAAGACTGAGTTGAGGCTCAGTCATCAAGTGGGGATTACTAGTTAGACAACACACAATGCTAGGAAAATGACAACTGAGATGGTGGAAGGAGAGGAAAGCAAACAATGTGAACTTCTTTGGAATTACAGTGCTGAGTTGAGGAGAGTCAGTGATGGGGCTATTACATGCAAGCTTCAACTAGTTACCCCAGCTGATGGTCTACAACCAAGGTTTGGGAGTTATTACTTAAGTCTTGATGCTTACAAGAAGGGCTTCATAGATGGATGTAGGCCATCTATAGGAGTTGATGGATGCCATTTGAAGACTGTATTTTATAACGTCTCTCCTAATTATTAAACACTAACTCAGTGATTACACTAGAATAAGCCCATGATGTTGCGTCAATTAATTAAAATATAGAGAAAAATTTTCACAAAAGGGAAATTTATACCCATCAAAATGAAAAGACTCATGCGTTCCCACTTTAAGGGCCCAAAATAATAAATAACAATTAGAAATAAATAAATCAAATAAATCAAATAAATAAATAAATAAAAATTTGGTTAAATGAAGTAAAAGAAGAAAATGAGGTCAGGGACATCTCGCTTGAGCGAAGCCCTGACTCACTTGAGCGAATCCAGTGAAAGTCGCTTGAGCGAGTTCCTACTCGCTTGAGCGAGATCCACATCTCATTCCCAGGCGAGCCACGATCGCGCTTGAGCGAGAGCGTCCATGTGCATCAGGGCCTTATTTCGCTTAAGCGAGAATTTTCTCACTTAAGCGAAATCGGTCCAGTGGAATCACCATCGTCACTTGCTCAAGCGGATCATTCTCGCTTGGGCGAGATCACTCTAGTACCTAAACCCCCATTCTTCGCTTGGGCGAGTCACATTCGTCCAAGCAAAATAGACACAGAACCAATTCCTTTGGCCCTCGCTCGAGCGAGACTGAATTCGCTTGAGCGAGATTCATCCAGTAGCCACACCCACATGATACGCACAGGTCTCACTTGAGCGAGAATCCTCCTCGCTTGAGCGAAATTTAGCCAGAGGCCACACTACAGGTACAGAGCACTCTCGCTTGAGCGAGAATTCACCTCGCTTGAGCGAGTTATGCAGTACATGCATGGAAACTTAAAATTTTCACATAATCTAATATGTTCAAACCTTCACATGCATCTTTTCATCTAATTTATCCATTTACACACATTCAAACATGTATTCGGAATTTATTCCAATTAATTATACAAATCAATCTCATTTTTAATTCACCAATGCATTACATTGAATCCATCATCCAAATGATAACAATGCACACACAGTTTGCATTATAATCATCAAAGCAATGGACAATTCACACACTACTTACATCATCCATTCTTCACAAAATAAGCAAGACCTGCCCATAAATATAAATGTCTAATTCATGAAGCTTATCATAGCCATGAACATCTCATTATCTACTCATCATGAATTCATCTTCTCATCAACCAACATGCAATTTCTATCCATTACTTATCACAAACATTCATAACTACATTGATTACATCTAAATTAGTCCAGTACACGTAGGAAATATATAAACATAACATACATAAAACCCAATACACATTGCACATATCCTTTCACTCATAATTTTCCTCTGCTCCTTAGCATCAATCCTCCGCTTGGCGCACCTCCGGGGCTTTGACCTCTTCCCTGTCACTGGTTACTAAATTAAAAGAAAACCACAGCAAGGGTGAGTGTTTGGTATCATAATTAATCTAGAATGGTAATTAAGAATAAAATACATAATTACTACTTTATACAACTGACTTCCTTTTCCTTATCCACCATTCATACTTACAGACTCTTAGCTTCATTCAAGTTTTCGCATCATCAAAGTACAAATTACAACAAACAAATATTATAAAACATATTCACATCTTCACACAATATCAACAATTTCATTAAATATCACCACTGACTCTCACATAATTCGACACCTAGTATCCGGATACTAAAGGATCGGCCTTCAGCTGGGGGTCCTACTTGACACCCCGTGAACCCTGCTTGGTCCAATGAGTCCTACTTGACTCTCCACCTTAACCACTGGGTCCTACTTGACCACTAGGTAGCTCAACTGGGTACAAAAACCACGGGAGCCAGAAAACGAGGGGCTATACATACCGTCGGTTGTCCCACACCACATAATCATACATATATATCATATTCCTCGTATCATATATCATATGGCCATCAACAACAGATCATAGTCATCAAATGGGCGACCAACCTGTCAAGCCCGTCATCATAATGCCACTATACACATCAATCTACCATAATGTAAAACATTTTAATCTCATAATCATCATAAACTAATTACACTTCACATTTATTCATACATACATATAAAATTATCATTCAATAACTCTTCTCATTATTTCAATGTTTGGTTAAATAACTTAATTCCGTCATACGTACCTATTCTAATTAATTACGACCCGAACACCCCTTACCTCGACGCCAAGCTTCGATGATTTGTTCTTGATGCCGATTGTGCCTTTTAAGTGTTTGGTTCAAGGTTCTACTTCCGAATCTAATACCCGGTTTCATACTCGATCCTCCGACTCGCTACCTACGGAGGTCGAAATGCAAAACCCGTTATCGTTGTACCACACTCATTATTCTAAATACCGTTTTTAAGCTTACATGCACTGGAGGAGTAGAAAACAGAAGCTCCTCCCTCCATGCATGGCCATTGGCTAGAGAGAGAAAGTGAAGGGAGAAAGAGGCAACTCAATTTGATGGGTTCGTAATGCTCACCTTGAAGTCACAATCCCAAAAACGTAGTTACTTCAAAGTTTTGACGCAAAACAGACCTCCCCTTGGAAGCACCAAGCTCACGGCCATGGAGAGGAAGAAGAAGAGAGCTTATGTGAAATGAGGAAGAAGAAGATGAATTTTTGATTATTTAAGACCCAAGGACGAAATGGTCATTTCCCTATTTCTTTTATATTTTTCCCTTTAAAGTTTTAATTAAAACTTTTACTTTTAACCATTAGTGGTAACTTTTAAATTTACCTCCTTCTAATTACACCTCTTTTAATTCTGTAATTAATCAATTAAGTAAATTTATTTAATTCCACAATAGTTAATTATTTATAATTGAATTGATAATAACAATAAAAATTCTAAAATCTCAAATAAATCTCTAAGACAATTATTAATATTTTTCGCCAATCAAAATTTTAACTAAATTATCCGGGATGTTACATCCACTCCCCCTAAAAAGAGATTTCGTCCCCGAAATCAATGTACCTTATTGGAAAAGATTAGGATACAACCGCCTCATGTCTGATTCCAACTCCCATGTATATGTTACTCCATTTAAATTTTGCCATTTCACTTTCACCAACGGTACTTCTTTGTTTCTTAACCGTTTAGTCTGGTATTCTTCAATGCAGATAGGTGCTACTTCCACCGTCAAATCCTCTTTTAACTTGATAGAATCTGTCGGCACAATCATTGAGTCACAAGGAATATACGCTCGAATTTGTGACACATGAAACACATTGTGGATATTAGTTAACGATTGCGAAAGATCCAATCGGTAAGCAACATCACTAATCCTTTCCAAAATCTGGTATGGCCCAATGTTTCTCGGATTAAGCTTATGACTTTTCAGTATCCGACTTACACCTTTGGTAGGTGAAACCTTCAGAAATACCCAATCTCCCACCTGAAATTGAAGTGGCCTGTGACGATTATCATAGTAACTTTTCTGTCGATCCTGAGCAATCTTCATTTTCTCCCGAATCAAGGCAACCTGTTCATTCATTTCTTGAATTAATTCGGGTCCCAAATGAATAGCATCGCCATTTTCATTCCAACACAAAGGTGTACAACACCTTCTACCATACAGAGCTTCATATGGAGCCATACCAATGCTACTGTGGTAACTGTTGTTATACACAAACTCCACCAATGGCAAATACCTTTCCCATGAGCCCCTTTGCTCCAATACACAAGCTCTAAGCATATCTTATAACATCTGTATTATCCGCTCAGACTGACCATCAGTCTGAGGATGATAAGCTGAACTCAATCTCAATTCAGTACCCAACTCCTGCTGCAGACTTCCCCAAAATCTAGAAGTGAATCGAGGATCACGGTCTGAGATAATACTTGAAGGCACACCATGCAACCTTACTATTTTAGTAATGTACAATCTAGCCAACCGGTCCAATGACCATTTCATGTTCATAGCCAGAAAGTGAGCACTCTTGGTCAATCTGTCCATAATTACCCATATTGCATTACATCCAGAGCGGGTCCGAGGTAATCCAGATACAAAATCCATTGTGATACTCTCCCACTTCCAAATCGGAATCTTAGGTGGTTGGAGCAATCCAGGAGGTCTCTGGTGCTCGACCTTACATTTCTGACATATCACACAAGACCTCACATATTCAATTATTGCTTTCTTCATTCCCGGCCACCAGAATTCTTTCTTTAAATCATGGTACATCTTTGTAACACCGGGATGAATGCTTAAAGAACTTTTATGTGCTTCAGATAACACCAACTGCCTGAAATCACCCATAGTAGGCACAACAACACGGTTTCTAAACCGCCAAATACCATCACGCCTTTTAGTCAGATTCATCTCCTTGCCCCCAGCCTGGACATCAAGGAGCTTCAACAACTCTTCATCAGATTCTTGGGCCACCGCCAAGGATTCCAGAAATTCATTTGAGATTTTAAGCATTCCAACAACCATTTGATTCGGAGCTTGCATGACAACCCCAACATTCAAGTCACGAAAATCCTCCAATAGTTCCTGTTTCTTTCCCATCAAGAAGGCTGCATGCAAGACTTTCCTGCTCAAAGCATCGACAACAATATTTGCTTTACCAGGATGATATCTCAGATCAAAATCATAATCCTTTAGGTATTCCAACCACCTCTTTTGTCTCATGTTTAATTCCTTCTGATCAAATAAGTATTTCAAGCTCTTGTGGTCACTAAATACCACGAAGCGGGAACCATACAAATAATGACGCTAGATCTTTAATGCAAACACCACCGCCGCAAGCTCAAGATCATGAGTAGGGTAATTATGCTCATGCGGCCTCAATTTCCTTGAAGCATATCATTCTGCATCAGTACACACCCTAAGCCAAATTTGGATGCATCACAATACACCACAAATTCTTTGGTCACATTTGGTAGTGCGAGCACAGGTGCAGTAGTCAAACACTGCTTTAGAGTTTGAAAACTCAATTCACACTTTTTCGTCCATACAAACGGAGTCTCCTTTCTTATTAATAGAGTCAATGGAAGCGCAATACGAGAAAATCCTTCAATAAAGCGACGATAATAACCAGCCAATCCCAGGAAACTTCTAATTTCAGTCACTGATTTAGGCCTCTCCCAAGCCATAACTGCTTCAATCTTGGATGGATCAATAGATACGCCATCCCGGGAAATTTCATGTCCTAAGAATTGTACACTTCCTTCCCAGAAATCATATTTAGATAACTTAGCATACAACCTTTTCTCTTGTAGTATCTGTAAAACAATTTGAAGATGTTGTGCATGCTCCTCAATAGACTTCGAATACACCAATATATCATCGATGAACACTACTACAAATTGATCTAAGTATGGTTCGAAGATCCTGTTCATGTAATCCATAAAGATAGCAGGAGCATTTGTCACTCCAAAAGGCATTACAACATACTCAAAATGTCCATATCGAGTCTGGAACGCCATCTTTGGAACATATTCCGGCTTCACTCTTATTTGATGATATCCAGACATCAAGTCAATCTTGGAAAATACCACAGCGCCTCGCAACTGATCCAACAAATCATCGATTAGTGGCAAAGGATATTTATTCTTAACCGTCAACTTATTCAACTGTCGATAGTCGATACACATTCACATACTGCCATCTTTCTTTTTCACCAATAATACCAGAGCGCCCCACGGTGATTGATGATGCATGATTTATCTTTAATTCTTCACTTTAAATGTGTATAATTTGCCATCACTTAGTGTGTAATATATTGCATTTTAACATATTTTCATCATTTGAGCTTTATGTAATATTTGATTTTTAATATGTGTCAAAAGAAAATGGATCCAAGAACTCAAGAATTCCAATCCACAATGAAGATCAAAGTGCCTAAGGATCAAAGGAATCAAGGAATATGCAAAAGGATCTCAAAAAGTGTGGAAAAATACACAAAGAATGGAGAATCAGGTGGATGAATCGATTCATCCCCCACTTGAATCGATTCATACGGTTTAATGCACCCAGGATTTGAATTTTTGAAGCTTGAATCAATTCATCAGCACTTTGAATCGATTCATTCGGGTTTTAAATGGTTGAATCGATTCTTTCCTCTATTGAATCGATTCACACGTTAATTTTTAGGCCAGAATTGCATTTGGAAAGCATGAATCGATTCATTTCACTTTTGAATCGATTCATGAGTGAATTATTGGCCCAGGATCATGTTTTCGAGCTTCTGGATGGTGGGCAAGGCACTGAAGTTGATAATGGAGCACTGATGTTGATAATGGAGCACTGAAGTTGATAATGGAGCACAATGGACTTGTTAATTGAAGAGTGCACCTTCCATTACAAATTGTTTATGGCATTGGCTTGCTTTTGGACTCCTATAAATAGGCACCATGAGAGAGCATCAAGGACATCAGTTCCTGCAGAAATCATCATTCTTCCTCTTCCTTTTCTCTGTTTCTATTTCTTCTTCCAGTCAGTTCTTCATTTCCAGGTTAGGTTCTTTTTATTTTCAATTTGTTTTAATTATGATGGGCTAAAACCCCTAGATTGATTTTCTTGGAGAATATTGTAATGTAATTTTGAGGTCATTATTTTTAATATAGTATGCTTTTATTATTGTTATTTCTTCATAATCTTACTCTGCTTATTTAATTCCATTCTGTTTAATTAAATTTGTATGCTTAATCGGTTTAATTATTCAAATGAAAATAAGGATTTAAATTAGAATGGATTAAGGAAATATGCATGCTTAATGAATATTTTCATAATCACTTTTAATAATTATGGTTTGCTTAATTCCATATGAGAATAGATTATGTATGTAGGCGATGTTTTTACATATGCTCAATAATTCCTAGATTTTACGTTCTTGACTCCTTCTGCTTAATTAGGATGCTTGATTAAAATATTCATTTTTAAATGAAAGTAAAGGAATTATGAATTGAAAAAGACGCTTAGTTGATTAATTCAAATTGAGCTAAGAAATTAACAGTAATAAAAGTATACAAATTATCTTTAGTGAACCAAGGATAAATTTATTTACAATACTCCAAGAAAATCAATCACTTGTTATTTATTGTTTTAAATCCTATATTTACTTTGTTTTAATTTTAATTGTGACAACAAAATCAATCAAAACCCCCCCCAATTGTATTTGTATGTTTGTTAAAATTCTGTTTGTAAAAATTAATTTTAAACTTGATTTTTCTTAAATTTTTGTGTTGATCCTTTGAGAGAACGACCTAGGTTGACACCGTAGTACTACATTAATTAATTTTAATGTACTAATTTGACGGAATCACGACTGTAAAAATATTCATGTCAGTGATGCACTCGGTCGAATGAATCCCTTATCCAGTAACTCATTGACCTATTTCTTAACCTCTGCCAACTCTACCAAAGACATCCTATAAGGTGCACGGGATATAAGTTCGGCCCCAGGAATCAAATCAATGGCAAAATCAATTTCCTGATTGGGAGGCAATCCCAGAATTTCTTCCGGAAATACATCAGGAAAATTGCATACCACCGGAATATCACTAGGCATAAGATTATATCGTCCTTCCGAAGTAAATAGGATAACAAGTTGTGGAGACATCACTCACCGCATTCTTTGTGTCAAGTTCTTGGAAGAAGATAATAGTCTTTCGGTAACAATCCACCATAATGTGGTTGGTAGCCAACGAATCGAGACCTAGAAGAATATCTAAGTTCTTCAATGGCATACAGATCAAATTTACCAGAAAAGAACGATCTTCAACTTGCATTGGCAAATCCCCACACATAGTGATTTCCTGGAAGGTGGAGCCAGTAGGAGTGGAGACACTAAGAGCATTCTCTATTAACACCATCGGCAAACCAAGCCGTCGTACACAACTTTTAGAAATAAAAGAATGCGTAGCACCAGAATCATAAAGTACATTTACCAGATAGCCATGAATAATACACGTACCCTGCACCAAGTTATCAGTTCTTGCAACCTCAGAGGCATCAAAGGCAAATACTTTCCGGTATTGAACCTGACGAACAGCCAACCCGAAAGCCTCCTTCACTGCTTGATCACACATATTTACAGCATCTTCCAAATCTGCTTTCAGGGTCTTGACTTCGTCAGCCGAATCCGCCAACCTTAAGAGCAGCTCCTTTTCCTTATGTGACCAATCATCCGCTCCTTAGGAATGGACGATTTTAACTTCCTTCAACTCCTCTTCCAGCTTTGAAGAGCGTTCCTTCTCCGTACAAAGGAGGGCATGGAGGTCCGCATTGATTTTCTTCTGATCCAGAACTTGACCTTCCAGCTCCTTGGCAAGGGACTTCAGCTTGGCAATTTCCTCGTCTTTCTTCTGTCCTTCCTCTCTGGAAGCTTCCAATCTTCCTTCTAATTGGAGGATATTTGCCCTATCCTTGCCAACCAACAAAGTAAGCCTCTCGTTCTCTTCTGTAAGCTCACGAATCGACTTCAGAAGCCCGGACACTTCAGCCAAGTGCTTCTGTCCGGCGTCGCAAGCTGTGATTATTTCTTCATTCTTCAACGAGGGCCTTACCTTGTACGGAGGTTCAGGAACGCCCTCCAGAACGGAACCCTCATACACCGGAGGCTGAACAAGACCGGAACTACCTTCAAGAGGGCAAGGAGCTTTAGGTGTGAAATAAGTCGTTATTGGCTTCGCTCCGTAAGTGATAACACTGCCTGGGACATCAGGAGTGGGCCCTTCTAATTTCTTTTCCTTAGAGGGCTCCGGATCAACAACCCCTCTTGAAGTTTTCTTTTTCTTGGGTGAAGGTTGACGATCCGAGATCCTGGAAGGATCACGCTTTGTCCTCTTCTTTTTCTCAATCACCTTCTCAGATCCGCCCTCGAGCAGAGGAATATCGTCACCAGCTGATGAGGTTAATATTATTGTCTCAGCAGTAGCCTTCCTTGAATTCCGTTTTGCCTGAATGTCATTTTCAGCCGCAGCGGAATTCTCTCCAGCCTTGAGTCCTTTAAGCCTGTCCATCTCTGGTGACTTACTTTGAATTTCACCTGAAAAATCAAATGACACAATCAGAGACCAAAAATTTTAAGGCATAGTATAATAATGCATGAGAAATGGCAGGAAAATTACGTAAATACTCCTCGCGAGTAGACTTCGATCCTAACAAACGCCTGCAGGAGAAAAATTGATGCGAGGCAGTATAGGATTGAAGGGCTGAGAGAACAGAGATTGAAGATGGGCCCAACTCATCCTCCTCGGTGTAGTACGCTTGTGATGTCAACAGAAAATGCTCGTGCGTCCAAGCCACCAGGAATTTCGGAATCCCATCTTCGGTTAACCAAAAAGTTGGTTCATTAGGATGGACGCTGATCTTCGTATAATAAGATTTGAAGGAGTGACCATCAACATTGGCGGAGTCAGTGTACGCCTCGAAGTTGATAATTTTGGAGAGAGGCCGGAGAGATATCAAGCTCACTCCCCCTTCTCCTTGTTTGCACAACGGACCACTTGACAGAAGAAGAAAAGCATGGCCACCGTCGGTTCGAAGTGGAAGTGCTCCCCAAGCACTTCAAGAGCACGGACTAACCCCCATCCGTTGGGGTAAAGCTGTGAAGGGGCGCAGTCTAGGAATCTCAGGACCCCCATCTCAAAATCTGTAAGGGGAAAGCGCACGCCAAGATTCAGGAATAAAAAATCATACATGTACAGGGACCCTTCGTCTGGAGTATGACAAATCCGATCTGATGGGAGCGGAGCTAACACCTTAAAACACCATTTATATTTATTCTCCTTCCAGACTGTGAAGCGCGGTTCCAACTCCGCTCCGTCCTCTCGAGCATGGACGGATGCTGTTTCACGAAACTCCTCAGCCACCCAGCTGAATGGGCGCTTCTGTTGGAATTTCACCCAGTCAATCCGGTGTGCAACTACGTTACACAGTCCGGAAGCTGTCTTCAACACATACTGCTGAGAGGGCGCTTCCCCTCCAGATGATCTTCCCCCGGTTGTTTTCTTCACTACCATTGTGAAAGCTTTGACGCTGCGGTAAAAATCCACATCGTCAGAGAGATACAACTCGCCACTCTCAACACTCTCACTAGAGGAGGAAGACTCTGAAGAGGGTATAATCACCCTTCGCTTCTGAAATGGCAACTCCTCCCTCTCCGAGTGTTGTGGCTTCGATTGGAAGATCACAGGGATCCTCCCACCGCGAACGGTAGGATTTCGACTTAAAGCCCTTCCTCCTCTTCCCCTAGGGCTAACACCACTGAAACTAACGCCTTTCCTAGACATTCTCAGATATTAAAACGAGATACAAAAAAACGAAGGGAAAGTGGTTACCTAAGGATGAATGAGGATAGTGAATTGAGATTCACAGAGGCAAACACGAAAGTCTTCTCGAAACTTTGGCAGAGGATTCGTCAGAGGGAGCGAGAAGAAATGGTAACTGAGATTGCCAAATATGCCTTTTTCAGGGTATAAAAATTCCTCAAATACTAACTCAAGACAACTTGTCGTTTATCCTCAAACGACTTCCCGTTTAGTGGACCAAAATTGTCGTTTTGTACCTCAAGGCGCGAAAATGCCATCGTTTCGTCACAAAACCTTCTAAGTGGGCCTATTAAATTCAAATTATAGGCCCAACAAGACTCTGCGTGACAGTTATTAAGACATGCACATTTAACGCAATAATGGCTCACCCACGTGAATTAAGGCATTAAATGTCCAATCATTAGAAACGTGGCCACCATTACTCGAATACCAAGGGTTGCGAAATTTGATAAACTTCTGATATTCTCATTACCGAATCCGCCCTTAGGAGTTTCATCACTACGGAACCTGGTTCCTAGAGCGGATATTTACACTTCGGTGTAATTCCGAAATCCAGACGTACTACGATCAATATAGCTCATATGAGTAAGTCTACTGATTCCTCACATCAGCTAGGGGGCTAGTAGAGGTACTACCTCGGATTTCGGATGGATGTAAAAATTGCCTAATCCACACTCCCACGATTGGAAAAGCTTCACCAGGACGGATGATCTCAATCACCTATTCTGTGATTCGATGATGTAACTCCTGGTACGAAGAACTCCACTAATCATTCCAGGACGGATGATCTCAATCACCTATAAAGTGATTCGACGATGTAACTCCTGGTATGAACAATTCTCATCATCATTCTTACGATGAAAGCTTTTGAAAACTGAGAAGTATTTACTCAATCCGTGTTCCCACGATTGAAAAGTGTCTCCAGGACGGATTATCTAAATCACTTAATCTGTGATCTGACGATGTAACTCTTGGTGTTATGTACTTTTCCAGAACGGATAATCTCAATTCACTCATTACGTGATCTAACGATGTAACTCCTGACGTTGTGTACCTGCCCAGGACGGATGATCTCAATCACCTATTCTGTGATATGACGATGTAACTCCTGGCGCCATACACACCTCAAGGACGAATGATCTCAATCACCTATTATGTGATCTGACGATGTAACTCCTGGTGCTGTACACATTCCCAAGACGGATGATCTCAATCACCTATGAAATGATTTGATGATAAAACTCCTGGCACGATCAATTCCCATAATCATTTCTATGAGGGAAAATTCTGAAAGTCAGTCCGCACTTTCGCTTTCAAGTGGTATTCTCCCAGGATGGATACTCCTTATCACCTATTCTGTGATACAACGACGTAACTCCTGGCGTAGAAAAAACTCCCATCATTATTCTTATGAGGGAAGACTCAAACACCACTTCCTTACACCTTTGCAGTTCCCTAAACTTGGAACGATACTTCAGTGAGAATAATACAAATTAAAAACAGTCATCCGTTCTGTTACACTACTCTACTAAACAGCGGATCGACTCATCCTTTCCCTAAAAAGAATTAAGGATCATGCCTTAGAGACAGGCACCTTTTTTCTTAACACATACTTGGGGACATGTATATACTTCGCCGTTCTAAAATTATCTATTGGTTAATCTTCTGAGGCAGTTATTTTAATTCGGCCCTAAGATTAATTATACAGAACGGATTAACAACGATTTATATATACATGAAACGATGAAGACAAATGTCTTAAATGGAATTCATTTCATTAAAAACAAGGTTGTACATAATGGTTCAAAATCCGGAGTTGATCCCGGTACACAACTTTACATATAAAAGAAAACAAAACTATGGAGGAGGAATCTGTTCTTCAGCTTTATTTGCCTCCTCAGCACCAGGCTCCTGTGTCCCCTCTTTTGGGATTTTTGTAGGAGTTTCCCCTCCAGGAGCCTCTGTTCTTTCTTCAGACGAAGGAACCTCAGACACAGGAAGAACGAAGTCTGGCCCCATAGTTTGACTCCCAGGAAGAGGAGGCAAACCATACAGAGACATCGGGGGATCTTCGTGGCGATCATCAACCACCGCAACTAACTTTCCCCCATGGAATTCATAGAACGGATGTATTCCATAGAGGCTAAGTTTCGCAGTGGGGTTGCGATAGAAGATTTGGTGTATGGCTAGGCTGAAAGATTCTTCAACAGCCCGGCTGCATATGTTAATGGCTTCTTCCTTCTCAGCTTTCACCGTGGCCAATTCTTCTCGCAACTTCGACAGCTCCCCACTCAATCCTCCGGACTTCGCTTTCTCAGCCTTCAGCCCTTCGATCTCAAGAAGGAGCTTCTTCTCCCTTTGGGACCACTCCTCAGCCACAGCTTTGCTTTCCTTCTTCGCCTTATTGAGGACTTCCTCCTTCTCTGCCAGCTTGCCTTCCAAGTCTTTGAAATCCCCCTTAAGCTTAAGGTTCTCTTTGTTCATGATGTCCCCGAACTCCTTAGACTTGGCAAGGCGATCTTCCAACAGCTTGATGGTGGCCTTGTCCTTCCCTGATAAAAGGTTGAGTTGTTCCAATTTGTCACTTAGTTCATCAACCTTGTCATAATTGTCAGCCAACTCACTGAATGAATCAAGCATTCCAGCAAGTTCAGCTAACTGCCACCTTCCGGCCTCACACGCTTCTTTAATTTCTTTAGTGCTGAGCATAGGCCAGAGTTTGTACATCGGCTGTGGAAGAACAGCTGGAGTAGATCCTTGATATGAGAGGAAGGGGGTAAAAAACGAGGTAGTTGGGAAGGAGGTCGGCTCTGACCCAGAAACCCCAGCAGCAGTTTCTTTATTAAGACCGGAAGAAGCACCAACCGCTTTCGAGGCTTCAACAGTTTTATCCTCTGAACTCCTTTGCTTCTTAGACGAACGCCTTGAAGGGTTATTTTGGATCTTTCTTTTCCTCTCAATGACTTGAGGATGACCCGTGGCCGCGCCAGTCTCAGAGGAACCACCCTCAACCAATGGAACGTCCCCTTCAGCATCTGAGGTCAATATTATTAACTCAGGACGATCCTTGGTTGAGGGCCTGGGCTTAACCTCATTTTCGCGGGCAACGGATCTACCCGCCGCCTTGAATTTCTTTAACTTGTCCATTTCTGGAGTTTCTTGTTCTATTTCACCTACATGAACAAACACAAGATGTTAGCAATTACAAAATATTCTACATATATTTGGTAAAGAAGAAAAGGTAAAATAAAACGAGAAGTACGCAAATATTCCTCCCGGACTCCGCTTGAGCTACTTAGCAAACGCCTACATGAAAAGACGTGACGACGTGTAGTATGTGACTCAAGTGCGAACAAAACTCTTGACGTCTCTAGAGACAGATCAGATTGATCAGTGTAGTACGCGTGGGAACTCAAGAGAAAATGTTTGTGTGTCCAACTCAGGGGAAATTTGTCGACGCCCTCTTCATCCTTCCAAAATACTGGTTTGCCCTTCTTAATGGAGATGCGAGTGAAGTAGGACTTAAACGACTTCCCATCAACCTTGGCCGAATCCGTATAAGACTCAAAGTTCACAAAAGAACAGAGAGTCCGGAGAGTCACCAGACCAACTCCACCCTGCTTATTCGCCCTTCGAACTACTTGGGTGTAGTAGAACAACATCGCTACAGTTGGCGTGAAATTAAAATGTTCACCCAAGACCTCCAAAGCTCGGATGAGGCCCCAACCGTTGGGATGAAGTTGGGAGGGTGCACAGTTCAGAAACCTCAAAACACCCATCTAGAGTTCGGTTAATGGGAAGCGGACACCCAAATAATGAAAGATGAAGTCGTACATGTACACGGAGCGGTCATTAGGGACGACATGGCATATCCGCTCTGTCGGAAGTGGCGCGTAAACCCTATACCACTTTTTCATTTCTTCATTCGTATTGAGCGTGAACCTCAGTTGAATCCGGGATCCTTCCTCATCCGCATGACGAGAGGCCAAGTCCTTAAATTCACTGGACACCCAGCAGAAAGGCCATTTAGCCTGAAGCTCCTCCCAATTCAGCCTCGAAGCGACAACGCTATAGAGACCTTCAGCTGTCTTCGAAATAGCATTATCTCCGGAAGTTCCTTCTCTAGTGGCCATTTGGATTATATAAATCGAACTCCTTAATCTATGATAAGAAATAAAATGTCATCAGGAAGTTCTAATCATTACTCACTGCATTCTAAAAAAACAACTACAATCAGAGGACGACTCTGAGAAGGGAAAGATCACTTTCCACAGTGAGTAAGATCCCCTTTCTGAGCGACATGACTCAGTCTTAGGAAGAATCACAGGGATTCTTCCCCATGACTATTAGGGTTGGGAGAAACTGATCTCCCCCCTAAATAAAGCCTACTTTCTTCAACTAGGAGTAGCAAACCAAAACAAGACGAGAGCAACAAGGAAGAAATGGTTACCTCAGATGACAGTGATGAATTTGAGGAACGAAGAAACCCTCGTAATGTAGGCAACAAACTTCCTTGCGATATTTCTGTAGAGTTTTGTTAAGAAAATAGAAGCGAGTGGAACCCAGAATCCACTAAGTATTTCTTTTATAGGAAACGAAGAGGTTCGGTTACCCACTCTAGAAGTTGTGTCGTTCTCGATTAAACGCACTCGTTCACAAGCGAAACGCCACAACTGTTCCAAATTCATGGGCACCAAAACGATAGCGATTCGACGAAGGGCCTATCCACTGGGCCCAAAAGTTTCAAAAACTGTAGGCCCATTAAGCCCAAAACGACGGTTAATGAGATTTCCATCTCAGACGCAATAATTGCTTGCCCACATGATTAAAAGCATTAATGTCTAATCATGCAACGCAATTCGCTCTTTACAGCCGTTACACGAACTTCAAGAGCTTTCAATTCCAATAAACTCTTGAAATTCTCACACAACGAATCTTTGTCTGAATCCGTTGTGACCACATCAACAGGTCGGATCTATTAATTTGAGAACGGTTCTTTGCCAATGATGATAACTGCTAAGAAACTGTTCTATGACTAAGCTTACCGATATTCAGACCTCTCGCAGGTTGAGTAGCTTATGTGAACAACCATTCAGTCCCTCACACAAGCTAGGGGACATATGATCCGGTCTCAATACTGGTATCCGATCTTCAAGGTATATTTCAGCGTCTTTGATAAGACATCAACGTGTAACCGGTGTCATCGGTATACATCCAGACTGTAATTCCGTATCAGGCGTCCTCCCTATACCGGTTGTTCAGGATAACACCATGACACCGGACAACACGCACGCCACTATGCTAAAGACAAGGATTGTTGCTACAGGGATCGATCAATAATTCCCTGCACTACGAGCCAAATTCTGCTCACGGGAATGGTCAACTTGCTCCCTAATCCTAGTCTATATTCTCTATGCTCAATATAAAATAGCCACTTGACCCAATCATGCAGGTAAGTGCGCAATATAATAATGCTAATGGGAGTTGGTGGTTCCCCACTAACGAGTCCTCGTTAATCGAGCCAATCAGGTATATGAACTCACTTCATGAATGAAGTAGGGGGATCTTCAGCTCATTTTTACGACTGATTACTCTCTGAATACATTCCTTACTTGGAATATAATCACTGACTTGAGTGTCGGAGAATCTTTGTAGGTGACACCACCATTCGCCCACTTCAATGCGTTAGGTCAGTGTGAAAGATCTCCAGAACGCCCAATCCGCTCTCCTCATCCAAGGACAACGGATACTTACTCCGGATACACATACATCTGTTCTTTTGCATAGTATTTACATACTATTCGTGACTGGCTTGAGTCTGGATCTCTAGACCCCGGTCCAGGACAGATCATCATTAATAAACACTGGTTGGCTCTTTCCTTAGAACGTGTGTGGATACCGGATGAACCGAGCCGGTGTTCAACGAATCCGACCTCTTTGCTTCTTTCATGGGCGATGTCCCTCATACTCCACACCGCCCCTCACATTCAATACCGCCCTCACTCCATACCGACCTCACAACACTCCGCCCTCACACTCTAGACCGCCCTCACACCCTCCACACTGCTCTCACACAGCTGACTTTGGTTCAGGTGAGACCGGATGAATTTAGTTCAGATCGGATTATCATTAATGAACACCGGCCGACTTCAAGGAAGGTTAACTCAGCTTTCCTTAGAACGGATGTACACACCGGATGATTTTGAGCCGGTGTACAAGACCGGATGCTCAACCGGACTTGGAAATGGAATTCTGGTCGGTTTTGAAGTGCAGAAGTAACTTTTTGACCCTTTTCTTGTCTTTTAGGCATTATTTTAATATATTTAATCCCACTAATCGCACTAGTACGTAGGACGGCCAGAGATGAGCACTAAGATAGCCACCTTCTATTATTAATCCTCCATTATCTCCACTAACAACACTAAACCTCCACTCACAAGGATGATGTTTCCTACTCACTTTGCATTATTAACTCTGCTTTGCCAAGACCTGAACGTGGGAACAAAGCTAGTAAACTATCCTTACCTTGACTTCTCTTCTTTTACTCTTCTTCGAACAAGTGCAAGGACAACAAGGAGGCCATTTTTCAGTCAGCAAACCAAGTAAGAGGGGAGAGGGTTGTGAATAACTATGAAATGGGTAGAGTTGTATGCTGTTCTAGGATTCCAGTTTTAATTTCGTATATTGTGGCTTAATTTTGAAACTGAAAACGTATGAATTTGCCTTTGACTTATTCATGAAAATTGTAGATCTTTTTGTTATCTAAATTATGAGACCTGATTCGATTAATTTGAGTATGTATAGCAAAAGTTATAGCCAAATTACTACTGCATGTCCGAGTAAAAGATTTGTTCCATGTTTTATGCATATTTTGATAAGCTGGGAATTATACATGCATAATCAGCCTTGGATGTTTTCATGAAAGTTGTGGATATTTAAGTTGTGGATCTTTAGAAGTGGTTTCACATTAAAATGATTTTTGTAGCTCAAGATATGCTCATAATACTGAAGTATGTACAAGCTGTAAATCTGTGAACTCGAAATGCGTATATTATTTTTTAAAAACTGGAAGTTTTGTGTAAGAATTAGTGGTTAGTGCCTTCATGAAAGTTGTAAATCTTTTTGTTATGGAAATGTTGAGACCCGAACCGATTGATTTGAGTATGTGTAGCAAAAGTTATAGCCAAAATACTACTGCCTGTCCGGGTGAAAGATTGTTCCATGTTTTGTGTATATTTTGATGTTCTGGGAATTATACATGCATAATAAGCATTGGGTCTTCATGAAAGTTGTAGATATTTAAGTTGTGGATCTTTAAAAACTGGTTTCACATCAAAATAATTATTTTAGCTCAAGTTATGCTCAAATTACTGAAGTATGTGCAAGCTGAAATTCTGAAATTCTGGAATTTTGAAATCCGAATCTTGTTTTTAAAACTGGGAATTTTGTGGTGAGAATTAGGGGTTGGTGTCTTCATGGAAATTGTAGATATGTGTGTTAAGAATAATTTAGAATTGGTTTCATGTCAAAATCACTTTTGTAACTCTAGATACGTTCTAAATACTAATCTGTGTACATTTTGGAAAACTTATCTTGAGGCAGTATGGTATTTTATGAATAAGTGGTATTTCTGATTGGAATCTGAAACTGTGTTCTTCATGAAAGTTGTAGATAATTGTATTATTGAGCTATAGAAAGTGGAATCATCTAAAAGAGAGTTGATTTGCCCATGTTATGACTGTTTTGCTAATGTATGTTGCTGTTGGGGATGCTGAAAGTCACTTAAAATGGCTATTTTGAAAGAAAATGATATTTTCTCTATGGATAGAAATTATTTATTAAATTATTGAGTGATTATGAATTATTATAAATGATTGTTGAGTATTATACAGTCTGTATATTGTGATGGGGAACAATTATGAATGACATAATTAATATATATGTATATGAATGCCTTGTGGTTACTGACATATGTGGTTGAAAACAGTAAATCCATGATTTTGTGAATTATTATGTGTATTGTGTCCCTTGGGGACTTGTATTCCAAGAGGTTTTGGGATATGTGGATATCATGGTATGTTAAAAGAATTAAAGGCATTCATGCATCATAAGCATTCGGACGCACCATGGAATTTAGGGGTTCCATGATTGCCTACCCTGGTGGGGGGTTACTCTATGATGAGTTAAGCCCTATTTTGTTGTGTGCCATGGAGTGTAGGGATTCATGGTTTATGCAAAATTCCTACTTGAGATATTGTGTACTTCGGTACTTAAGCGCCATGAAGTATAGGGATTCATGGTATATGCTAAAGCCCTATTTATGTCTCTATGAGACTTTTACTGCAGTATTCCCACCAAAACCAAATGGATCCAGCATGACATCATTTTACTAATTAAAGATCTATTAAATGGACTTGTTTGGCATATTCATCATACCATTATGAGTTGTTGATTGTGTCTGTGCAATTTTATCTATTTTATATTTATTCTATATTCTGTCTCACTCTTACATCAATTTTTACAGAGAATGACACGCAGAATGCAAAGTGATGCCATGATGGATGTCTATTTGAATTATTACCTGAACCTTTATTTTATGGGTTGTAATAAGTATAACATGTCATGTACTATTATTTTCTAAATCGTTTCCGCTACTTAAGTATTTTCTTGAATTTAATTATTCACGACTAGCACGTATGATAATTTTCCGCTGTTATTAACTGTTACGTAAACTCTGAATTAAATTTATAAATTTTAAAATGACCTTTCGAAAAAGTGAAAAATTTACTCGAAAATTTTAATCAACGTTTCGGGACGTTACAATATACCCCCTTACCTTAATAGAAGTCCTTTGATTAGTAGAGAATGTCCTCCTTGTTCCAGCTCACAGCGAATAGGAAGGAAAACGGAAGAGAAAGGCCTTTAAATGTATAAAAGAATAAGAAAGAGCGTGTATTTTACTAAGTTCTCTTGGGTCTAAAAGTTTCAGACTTGGAATGAGTTCTACTGTCAATTTAACAATGAAAAAGGACAAGTGGGGGACAACTTTTTGTGAGTGGGCTGCTAGTGGACTGTTAGTGGAGATAATGGAGATTTAAATAAGGAGGTAGGCTGTCTTAGTGCCCAATTCTGGCTGCCTATAAGCTATAGTGCGTATGATTGAACTAAATAATTAAAATAGGCACTGAAAGACAAAATTGGAGTCAACACGTCAATTCTGACACTGAATACCGAGTGAAATTCCACCCAGTCAGCCTCTAATTCTACTGGAATTCTACTTCCGAGTCCAGCTGAGGAGAACTTAGTAATTTCCACTGTTTCCTGTCCTTGGAGGGACTTAATCCGGTATGATTCAAACCGATTCAAAGTCTCTTAGACTCCCACTCGGTTAAATCATCCTAAAACCATGTCTACTTTTAGCCAGTCTCACTTGGTAATTTCAAACTAAATCTGAGTCATCTTAGTCAGTCTCACTCGGACATAGTCATTACTTACTCACTTAGGATACATAACACCCTGTTCACTCAGAATAAATACTCAGGTTTACTCGGAACATATATATAGCTTTCACTCAGAATAATTATAACATCCTTCATTCAGAAATCAACACTCGGATAATAAAGTCTTTCCCTCCCAGGTTCACTCGGCTAATCATCACTTAGCCAAGGTTAGGCCAACTTCTTCAACTACATTTCACTCAGAATGGGTTCCCACTACCATTTTCCACTCGGTATCTATTCGCTTAGCATTAACATTCATATTCAAGCCGAGTAATGTCCTAACCATACACATATGAAACCATTTAGAATCCTTAACTTAACACTATTTCATCTATCAGCACTTCCCAAATAGTTCAATAACACATTTCAGTTGGTAGGAAGCATCAAATCAACATAAAACATATGGATATATGTATTCATTCACTCGGAATACTGCAATCAGAGAAGTTTCCTTCAGAAAAGGAAGCATTTAGCAAGGTTTGACTCTGAAATGAGTAATTCTAGGGTGTTTTGACTCGGAATTTTCACCCAGAAGTGGTTCTCTTGAACACACTTCACTCCAAATGTCTCCGAGGCCATGATGTCACTCGGTAGTAACCTTCTCGGTCATGTTTTACTCGGAAAGCATGACACTTACTCGGAATTCCATCATTCACTCGGAATTTCTAATCATTCACTCAGAATTTCTTTCTCTTACTCGGAACAGAGCCCTTTTTCACTCGAAATTTGCATAATATCATCAATGGTCTATATAAACTTCATAATTATACACAAAAATGAAATTTTTGGATATTATAAACCATCTACAGGGTATTTATTAACTTATTCTTACTTACAACCTTCTATAATTTAAAATTACAAGGGTAAAACTATTTCTAAAAACAAGGATGTTACAGGTCACATATACAGTCCACTCAGAAAATGATAACTATTCCACTCAGAATCTATAAACCTTCCTCACTCAGGATAGCTTCCAATCAAGCACCACTCGGAGTATCATCATTTCTCTCACTCGAGAAACACATAGACCTTTCTTCACTCAGAAGGGGTCTCCACAGTCATACATCACTCGGAATATTCCAGCCAGATTCACTCGGTATGCATCATCATATTCACTCAGGGAAAATCAGAAAGTTAAGTCCCACTCGGACTTATTCAAATCTTAACAACTCAGGATATGGATCCTCGTTCACTTGGATTATGTATAGATCATACACTTAGAATTTATCTCAATTAAACCATCATAACAACTCTTCCCTCGGAAGAGGTTCACTCAGCATCTCCACTCAAGCATACCTAGATCTTTCCCCACTCGGGGTTTACCCATATCTTTCACTTGGTATTACTTACACCTAACATTACTCGGGAAATTCTCCCATCGAATCCCACACAGTGTAAGTTCATCTAAAGGGATTTCACTCAGAATCCCTTTAAGTTTCTCCACTCGAAAAAGGAGGTCCAAACACTATAGTCTCACTCGGAACCATCAACTTTATACTATTTCATCCAGAAACACTTCTCAATTAATTCAACAACACTACTCAATCAATACGGTGCATGATACCAATATAACCACACACACATATATATGTAAACTTACACTCAGGTACATATCATCTTAACCTTATACATTTAACAACACTTATTATCCGATTCAAGCACAGATTATCAATCGTAAACCATATATATGCGTAACATGCACTCGGATCCTAATAACTCAGATTCCTTATATATAAATTTATATTCGTTATACAACACTGTTATTATGAGCCAGCCAAGGCTACAACTGACTAAATGTAATAAATACAATATAAACACTCAACAGTCAGAGTGCACATCACTCAGACTTGAGGCCTTCACACCATTCTTAGTCCGACCTGTATATACTGAAAAATGGTGTGGGGGGTGAGCATCTTAAATATTAAATGATAGATACTGACTCAGATTGTTCCTCAATTATTCAACAATATATATATATATATATATATATATATATATGTTTATACATAGCAAAAATCAATGTCAGAACAATACCAATCAATCAGGACATACATAAGACATTTACCGATCAGAATCCACCAGTTATCACTCGGCTATATGCACATATCATTTCAATAACATTAACATATACTCATACGATCAGATTTCAATCAACATCAACAGTACATGTACACAGATTAATTCACTCAGATCCGTATTTATGTGTAATCAGTTTTTATTCATTGCAACGTAGGCTCCCAGCCTTTTATTCAGTTCCCAGCTGACATGGCTATTTTACAGGTACCAAGCCGTTTCCCCTCACAGGTGACACCAACACTCTCAGCGCCAATGGCGGTGTTCACGGGCAGCCTGAGTCCCATTCAAAGGCTACCTTGAGTCCCACTCAAGGATTTAACAGCGTCTCACGCTTTTAATAACCGATGGTAGTGTCCCACACTATATACTCCCAGCATTTAACGCATCCCATGCACCACACGCGGATTGATCACACAAACATAGAGTTCATATATATACAATCTTCCATTTAATAGTACATGCATCACATGCAATCGGTATAAAACATCATCAGACTCACCAAGTCAGCATTTTCTCACATGCAGTCGGCATTTAAACTCATAATAACATGCATACCACATAAGTCACACGGTAATCATCAACAATAACACTTCAGCACATTCTTTTCATGCGATCATTTAATATTCTCAAGGCTATTAACATGCGTTTCATGGACGGAACTAGACATGCATCACTCAACTCCTAATCATCATGCATCTGGGTATCACATACTCTTCATGCAAACAAAACACAGAATCAACACAGGATCAATAAGCCATTAACACCCAGAACCCGTCCATAACCCATGCATTTAAGATATAAGATACCCCCTACCTGGAATGAAGATTCTAGAAGCTCCATAGGCTCATGGCTCTGATCGGTTGCTCTCCGATCATTCCATTGGTAACTCGTTCTTAACAGGACAACCCAGCTCCCAGTTGCTCAGTACAGTACCCCGCTCACAGCTTGGAAGAACAAGAAGCTCCTCGAGCTAACAATGCTGACCAATCGTCCTTCAGTCGCTCCCTCCACCCACACAACCTCTGGGTTCAGACGCTGGACTCAGTACTCAGCACAGAGAACACAAAGCTATTTCTATACCCACGAACAGTCTGATCTTTCCAGCAATTGAGGGTTCCTAACGTGTCTCAGGATATCCCAATGTCGCTGAGTTGGGTGAAGGAGAAGACGATGAGGAGGGGATGAAGGAACAACAGGGAAGGAGAAGGGTTGCATGCAGAAGGAAATGCACACTCTTGTAACACCCTAATTATTTGCAACTAATAAATCCCAAAATATGAGAAAATTTTTCACAAAAACAGTCATGTAACATTTGATGTAAACGGGAGCAGGCAATGGGGAAAACTAAGAACATTCACGCGCATAAAGCAGCCTACAGGGAAGCTAGAAACTGGGGCCGACTCAATGGGTTTATCGTAACACACCAACGCTAGGGCGGATTGCACAACACCGTTTGTTCGCTTAGACGGGGTCTGACACCGTCCAGGCGGGGTATAGTAATGCAGCAGCGGATAGAAGAAATTTCGCACTGAGGCTTCCCTTCGAGAAATACTGATCACTCAACAAGAGGAATAGATAAGGGAAATAAGTTAACACATTCACACGCGTAGCATTTGGTGGAAGGGTGAAGTTAGAATCACCCTACTTGGCTAGGCGGGGTATATTTATCTTGGGCGGGCTGTCCTAGTTACTTGGGCGAGGTATGACACCGCCTAAACGAAATCTACATAACGCCTCCTTAACACAACTACAAGGTAATTTCCTCCATCGGGTATGGACAAGGGATTCACTAAGCAAGTCCTCACACTTGCCTTTCACTCAGAAAAATGAGAAGTTACAGGGTACATTTTCGTTAGTAGGTTGTGGAGAAAGGAAGAGTCTGAACCTATTCCGCCCAACTCAACTAATTATGACAACGCCTGGGCGGACTTAGCCATAACGCCCAAATCCGGGGTTCAACACCGGGGTCCGGATTGCGTTAGTATCACAACGGATAGGAAAGGATAATGGTCGATATCTCGTTCTGGTAATTACTCGCTTCAGCGTGAGTCCTCACGCTTGGGCGAATTGCTCCCAACGTATCCGACATGAGTTTTTCCTAAGACAAATTCTCGGTTCGTTCGGACTTAACTATAACCTGCTCAATCAGATTGTCCCTGCGTATCTATTAAAGCACAATTATAAAACAAGGCAGCACATAGCATCACGCACACAAACCATACATCCATATGTACATAAGAGTGTATATTAATAATTACAATGCAAAATCAGACTTCTTCTTGTTCATAAGGTTCTATTCATTCACAAAAACATTAACATCCGGTATGAGCTAGTCCGGGCTTTATCTAACAACGCCTCAATTAAACCTTCGAAATGCATCAGCACTCCGCCCAGCATTCCAGCTCTGCTTCTGATCCTCCTCACGAGAAACATTCACTGAAAATGGCCACTGCAGGGGTGAGCTTTTACATGTAAAATGATACTCACAGACTCGGTATCAGCGTCAGTACACGCTCCTGCTATCATTCAACCTTTCTCAAGTAACCAAGTTCATACAATTCAAACAACATTCATGACACACTTAGTTCACAGAGTTTATTCCACATCTAAATATATATTCATGCATTCAAAATCATACACATGCATATACATAGATTTATACATTCCCACAATCAGCCTTATTTCTATATGCATGCACGCGGATCCGACTCGGGAAAAGACTCTCAGTTACAGCCCCCTTTTTCTTTTGGCCCCTCGTCCCTCAGCTCTTACCAGGTGGCACCGGCCCCCCACGGCGTCTCGAGACTCACTTCTCTAGCTCCAACGGCTACCACGAGCTCTATTGGGATCTAGCCAGGGTTGGTAACTGGAAGTCATTTCCCTTGGGGTTCTTGACCTTCCATGGGTCACCCCACTCTTACTCATGCAACTAACACATTCATTATTACACATCATCGCGCCATGAACACTTTACCGCAGTCATTAAATAAGAACGAATATCCCCCATTACTCATCATCATTCAGTCAGTCACACCAGCATGTTACAATCGGTCATCAGACTAACAACATTGAGCAATTCAATTAGGAACATGCACATACATACTCTTCACAGTGACAACAAAATAGATCCATCATTATCATCCACGAGCAAACTACGCCATCGTCACGAAGATCACTATCAAAATCTCAAATTATGCATCAGTTTTAGTAA
Organism: Clitoria ternatea; assembly: GCA_037962975.1. Lineage (NCBI taxonomy): Eukaryota > Viridiplantae > Streptophyta > Magnoliopsida > Fabales > Fabaceae > Clitoria > Clitoria ternatea. The sequence continues at coordinate 271,701,539 of CM075670.1, read as the reverse complement.
TTGTGAACACATGCACACATGCACAGCATCAGTTCTAATGATTATAAAAACATGCACACACACACATACACACTTGGCAGTACGTTCATCCGGTACCGTTCTTAGACCATGCATTCGACATGCAAGCGCCCCTACCTTTAGAAGAATCCTCAGAAACCTTTTCCGTTCTAGTTGTTGGGTCCGATGTCCTTCTCCTGGTTCGTCCGGTCTTCTCTGGCTTAGTCGTTTCCTGCGCCTGATTCTGGAATGGAGTGTGGTCCGTTCTTCAGTACTGGAATCAAGATCTCCAGGAGCGAAGAGTGAGAGAAGAGAAGAAGAAGAAAGATGAAGACGAAGAGAGGAAAGTAGAGGATGAAGCGACGGAGAAGAGAGTCTGAAGAATTGGCAAAAGTGTTCATCACTAAAGGCTCACGACATATATATATAAGTGTACATGTGCATGCGCACAGCAAAAGAAGAGTGGGATGGGAGAGTGCGTGCCCGTCAGTCACGCGCACTCCACCCCGTCCCCTGTCCGCCACCATTTTAATATTTTAATGGCTTAAACCCACTTAGTTAAATGCACTTAACAGTTATTTCTAGTTGAAATCAAGTCTTAATGGTTCGTTCCTCATTCAGCACTAAATTTTAAAACGGGGATGTTACAGTTCTCCCCCACTGAAAAGAATTTCGTCCCCGAAATTCAGTTGGTACTTACGTAGGTAAACAATTCGGGGTACTGCTGTCGCATGGCGTCTTCGCGTTCCCACGTGTAGGAGGTGATCTTGCCTTGCTGCCACTCCACCTTAACCAGCCTTACGTTCTTGTTCCTTAAGCGTTTTACCGATTGATCCACGATTCCAACCGGTGTAGTCACAGTGGTTAGGTCTTCCTTGATCTCTACCTCGTCGTCAGGCATCGTGTGGCTGGGGTCATGCAAATACTTCCTTAGCTGAGACACATGAAAAACGTTGTGTAATCGGGACAAGTGAGTTGGTAACGCGAGGCGGTATGCCACGGGGCCAATCCGTTCTACTACCTCATAAGGTCCGATGTAGCGAGGGCTTAACTTCCCACTTTTTAAGGCTCGTCCAACTCCTTTACTCGGAGAGGTTCTCAGAAACACTCGATCTCCGACTTGAAATTCCAATGGCTTGATGCGTTTGTCATGGTAGCTCTTCTGCCTGTCTTGTGATGCTTTCATCTTCTCCCTTATTACTCGAATCTGTTCTGTGGTTTGCTTCACGATGTCTGGTCCCAATAGTAGACTTTCACCCGTTTCCGACCAACAGAGTGGGGTTCGGCATCTACGCCCATATAATGCCTCGTAAGGTGCCATGCCAATGCTGTGATGATGGCTGTTGTTGTACGTAAACTCGATCAAGGGGAGGTACTGCTCCCAGTCCCCACCGTACTCTAACACACACGCTCTCAATAAGTCTTCTAGACTCTGAATCGTTCGCTCGGATTGTCCATCCGATTGGGGGTGGTAGGCAGAACTAAGCCAAAGCTTCGTCCCCAGTTCTTGATGCAAGCTGGTCCAAAATCTGGACGTAAATCTAGGGTCCCTATCTGAGACGATGGAAGTAGGTATGCCATGCAGTCGAATAACTTCTTGAATGTAGATTCGAGCCAATTTATGCAATGGGTACTTCATATTTACAGGTAAGAAGTGTGCACTCTTCGTCAACCTGTCAACAATGACCCAAATGGCATCATGGCCCGCTCGGTTTTTGGGTAATCCCATGACAAAATCCATCGCAATTGAGTCCCATTTCCACACGGGGATTTCCAGAGGCTGCATTGCACCGTATGGTTTTTGGTGCTCTACCTTTGATTTCTGACAAGTGATACACCGGGCCACGTACTCCGCCACATCCTTCTTTAGTCCGGGCCACCAAAACTGTCTCCTCAAGTCGTGGTACATCTTCGTGGTTCCTGGGTGAATGCTGAGTAGGCCTTTGTGGGCTTCATCAAGCACCATTCTTCTCAATCCTCCTTCACTTGGTATGTATATTCTGTTCCTCACCCGGAAGATCCCATCTGATCCTTCTGCCAAGGATAAATCCTTTCCTTTAGCCTGAATTTCCTTCATTTCAGCTAGGTAAGAGTCCGCCTGTTGCTGTTCGTACACGGATTTTAAGAATTCGTTGGCAATCCTCAACGTACCGATTGTTATCTTCTGAGAGGAAGGGGCGTCAACATGTAAGTTCATGTCTCGGAACCGCTCCAACAATTCGACTTCTTTTGCTATCATGGCTGCTATGTGGAGGGATTTTCGACTCAGTGCGTCTGCTACGACATTTGCCTTACCTGGGTGGTATTTCAACTCGAAATCATAGTCCTTCAAAAACTCAATCCATCTTCTCTGCCTCATGTTCAGCTCCTTTTGGTCGAATAGGTATTTAAGGCTCTTATGATCGCTGTACACTTCAAATTTGGATCCGTACAAGTAATGCCTCCAGATTTTCAATGCAAAAACTACTGCTGCCAACTCCAAGTCATGGGTCGGATAATGTTGTTCGTGGGGTCTCAATTGTCGAGAGGCATATGCTATCACCCGATCTTTCTGCATGAGTACACATCCTAATCCGAGTCCGGACGCGTCACAATAGACCACGAAGCTTTCTCGTAACTCAGGTAATGCTAACACCGGAGCCGTTGTCAACTTATTCTTCAGCTCTTGGAAGCTGCTCTCACACTCCGGACTCCACACAAAAGGAACGTTCTTCCGAGTCAATTTAGTCAGAGGTAATGCCAACTTAGAAAAACCTTCGATGAACCTTCTATAATAACCTGCCAAGCCCATAAAACTCCTTATTTCCGAGATCGATCTGGGCCTCTCCCACGCTATCACAGCAGCTACCTTCGCAGGATCCACCGAGACGCCTCGCTCGGAGATCACATGCCCGAGGAAGTGGATCTCATCCATCCAAAATTCGCACTTTGAAAGCTTTGCAAACAATTGCTTCTCCTTCAACACTTGGAGTACCGCCCTGAGATGTCCTTCATGCTCCTCAGATGTCTTAGAATAAACTAGAATATCATCGATGAAGATAACAACAAACCGATCTAAGAAGGAATGGAATATGCTGTTCATGTAATTCATGAAAACAGCAGGGGCGTTTGTCACACCGAACGGCATCACTACATACTCATAGTGACCATACCTAGTCCTAAAGGCAGTTTTAGGAATGTCCGAGTCCTTCACTCGGATTTGGTGATATCCCGATCGTAAGTCGATCTTTGAGAAGACTGAGGCTCCACGCAGCTGGTCAATTAAATCATCAATTCTAGGCAGTGGGTATCGATTCTTGATTGTGAGTTTGTTAAGCTGTCGATAATCTATACAAAGTCTCAAGCTGCCATCCTTCTTCTTAACAAGTAGCACAGGTGCGCCCCATGGTGACACGCTTGGTCTAATGAACTGCTTCTCAAGTAACTCATCCACTTGTTTCTTCAACTCTACCAATTCAGTTGAGGACATTCTGTAGGGTGCACTGGAGACCGGTTCGGCTCCAGGGATTAAGTCTATAGAGAATTCAACTTCTCTATGGGGAGGTACACTCGGGACGTCCTCTGGGAACACTTCTGGGAATTCGCAGACAACCGGAATTTCATTCACTAGGGGCTCATTCTCATCTTTGGTTAGACAAAGCATCATAAATAGTTGGGTTATACCTAGTGCCGTGCCATCTTCAGTGGGTTGTTTTGGGAAAACTATCTCTCGGTTTCTACAATCTACTAATACCTTATTGGCTGAAAGCCAATCTATTCCAAGCACAATATCAAGACCCTTTAAGGGCATGCAAATCAGATCGAAGGTGAAACTCCGATCATACAACTCAAATGCTACATTTTTACATATGGACGATGTGAACACAGTAGGGCCAGTGGGGCTGGCCACTTCTAGAGTCCGGTTCATAGACACAGTTGGTAGCTTCAACCGTTTCACGCACTCATCAGCTATAAAAGAATGGGTTGCTCCCGAATCGAAAACAACATTAAGCGTATTCATTCCAAGTGAGCACTTACATTGTACTAGATCGTTTGCTGGTGCAACATCCTCTGCATTGATGGTGTAGATCCTTCCTGTCGTTGTTGGGCCGGTGTTCCTCTCTCGACTGTTCGGGGCATGCATCATATTTCCTCTGGTTCCGTTGCCTCTGCCACCAGGTCGTTGGTTATCATTCACTCTGGTTCGATCTTGAAATCCTCCTTGACGCACATTGGTGTTTGCCTGGCGGAGTTGGGGGCAGTCCGGGCGAACGTGTCCCTTCTCTCCGCAGTGGTAGCATTTTAACATTCGTATCGTTGCATTCCTTAGCAAAATGATCACCGCCACATTTAAAGCATCCGCCATACCTTGGCCGCCCACTCATCTGTCTCCCTCGGTCATTATGGTTCTGATATCTGGTGAAGGGTTCATTCCTCCTCACGTTCCCTGGCCTCTTGAAACGTGATTGCTGAGGCCTCAGGTGTTGGTTGGCACTGCTGCACTGGCCCGAATGGGCCCTGTCATCCTCTTCGAATATTCTACACTTGTTCACTAAGGCAGGGAAACTCCGGATTTCATGGTATCTACAGGCCCTCTTGATATCCGATCTCAGTCCGTTCTCAAACTTAAGACACTTGGAGTGCTCCGTTTCCGGATGCTGGAAGGGCGGATAGAATAGGCACAATTCTTCAAATCTGGTCGCGTATTCTTCCACAGTCATGGAGCCCTGTTTTAACTCCATAAACTCTAGCTCTTTCCGACTCCGCACTGTGTCGGGAAAGTATTTGCCTAGGAAGCAGGCCTTGAAATCGTTCCACGTCAGTTGATTGTCATCTTCGGGGAATTGGCTCCTGGCTATTTTCCACCAATTCTCCGCTTCATCTCGCAGCATATACACTACGCATTCCACCTTCTGGGCTTCGGTACAGCGAAGACCCCTAAAAATTCTCTCTAATTCCTGAGTCCACTTGAACGCCGCCTCAGGATTCCGTCCTCCTAAGAATTCACTCGGCTTCCTCTTCAGGAAGCGGTCCAGCACATGGCCATCCTCAGGTTGAGTCTGGCCTTGCCTTTCAAACACATCAGCAAAGCGTTGGAATGCTGTGGCTATAGCCTCCATACTTTGACGATGCGCCATTCCTTATCCTGAAATTGACATTTAAGGATAAGTATACGGAGCCACTTACTACCGATCTAGTTATTAGTCCAATAATTAATAACTTAGCACATTATGTCATTCGCCTAAGTCATACACACAATCAGACCAGGGGAAAACAACCCCTTGTCTTCAAGACAATCATCAATCAAGTCAACCAGCATCAGAACAATTTCAACCATTCAATCAAAAAAGACACAAACACCACCGCTTACACTTGGTAAGCATACTTTGGCCTTGGACTTTTCGGTCCGCTCTGATACCAAAATGTAACACCCTAATTATTTGCAACTAATAAATCCCAAAATATGGGAAAATTTTTCACAAAAACAGTCATGTAACATTTGATGTAAACGGGAGCAGGCAATGGGGAAAACTAAGAACATTCACGCGCATAAAGCAGCCTACAGGGAAGCTAGAAACTGGGGCCGGCTCAATGGGTTTATCGTAACACACCAACGCTAGGGCGGATTGCACAACACCGTTTGTTCGCTTAGACGGGGTCTGACACCGTCCAGGCGGGGTATAGTAATGCAGCAGCGGATAGAAGAAATTTCGCACTGAGGCTTCCCTTCGAGAAATACTGATCACTCAACAAGAGGAATAGATAAGGGAAATAAGTTAACACATTCACACGCGTAGCATTTGGTGGAAGGGTGAAGTTAGAATCACCCTACTTGGCTAGGCGGGGTATATTTATCTTGGGCGGGCTGTCCTAGTTACTTGGGCGAGGTATGACACCGCCTAAACGAAATCTACATAACGCCTCCTTAACACAACTACAAGGTAATTTCCTCCATCGGGTATGGACAAGGGATTCACTAAGCAAGTCCTCACACTTGCCTTTCACTCAGAAAAATGAGAAGTTACAGGGTACATTTTCGTTAGTAGGTTGTGGAGAAAGGAAGAGTCTGAACCTATTCCGCCCAACTCAACTAATTATGACAACGCCTGGGCGGACTTAGCCATAACGCCCAAATCCGGGGTTCAACACCGGGGTCCGGATTGCGTTAGTATCACAACGGATAGGAAAGGATAATGGTCGATATCTCGTTCTGGTAATTACTCGCTTCAGCGTGAGTCCTCACGCTTGGGCGAATTGCTCCCAACGTATCCGACATGAGTTTTTCCTAAGACAAATTCTCGGTTCGTTCGGACTTAACTATAACCTGCTCAATCAGATTGTCCCTGCGTATCTATTAAAGCACAATTATAAAACAAGGCAGCACATAGCATCACGCACACAAACCATACATCCATATGTACATAAGAGTGTATATTAATAATTACAATGCAAAATCAGACTTCTTCTTGTTCATAAGGTTCTATTCATTCACAAAAACATTAACATCCGGTATGAGCTAGTCCGGGCTTTATCTAACAACGCCTCAATTAAACCTTCGAAATGCATCAGCACTCCGCCCAGCATTCCAGCTCTGCTTCTGATCCTCCTCACGAGAAACATTCACTGAAAATGGCCACTGCAGGGGTGAGCTTTTACATGTAAAATGATACTCACAGACTCGGTATCAGCGTCAGTACACGCTCCTGCTATCATTCAACCTTTCTCAAGTAACCAAGTTCATACAATTCAAACAACATTCATGACACACTTAGTTCACAGAGTTTATTCCACATCTAAATATATATTCATGCATTCAAAATCATACACATGCATATACATAGATTTATACATTCCCACAATCAGCCTTATTTCTATATGCATGCACGCGGATCCGACTCGGGAAAAGACTCTCAGTTACAGCCCCCTTTTTCTTTTGGCCCCTCGTCCCTCAGCTCTTACCAGGTGGCACCGGCCCCCCACGGCGTCTCGAGACTCACTTCTCTAGCTCCAACGGCTACCACGAGCTCTATTGGGATCTAGCCAGGGTTGGTAACTGGAAGTCATTTCCCTTGGGGTTCTTGACCTTCCATGGGTCACCCCACTCTTACTCATGCAACTAACACATTCATTATTACACATCATCGCGCCATGAACACTTTACCGCAGTCATTAAATAAGAACGAATATCCCCCATTACTCATCATCATTCGGTCAGTCACACCAGCATGTTACAATCGGTCATTAGACTAACAACATTGAGCAATTCAATTAGGAACATGCACATACATACTCTTCACAGTGACAACAAAATAGATCCATCATTATCATCCACGAGCAAACTACGCCATCGTCACGAAGATCACTATCAAAATCTCAAATTATGCATCAGTTTTAGTAATTGTGAACACATGCACACATGCACAGCATCAGTTCTAATGATTATAAAAACATGCACACACACACACACACTTGGCAGTACGTTCATCCGGTACCGTTCTTAGACCATGCATTCGACATGCAAGCGCCCCCTACCTTTAGAAGAATCCTCAGAAACCTTTTCCGTTCTAGTTGTTGGGTCCGATGTCCTTTTCCTGGTTTGTCCGGTCTTCTCTGGCTTAGTCGTTTCCTGCGCCTGATTCTGGAATGGAGTGTGGTCCGTTCTTCAGTACTGGAATCAAGATCTCCAGGAGCGAAGAGTGAGAGAAGAGAAGAAGAAGAAAGATGAAGACGAAGAGAGGAAAGTAGAGGATGAAGCGACGGAGAAAAGAGTCTGAAGAATTGGCAAAAGTGTTCATCACTAAAGGCTTATGACATATATATATAAGTGTACATGTGCATGCGCACAGCAAAAGAAGAGTGGGATGGGAGAGTGCGTGCCCGTCAGTCACGCGCACTCCACCCCGTCCCCTGTCCGCCACCATTTTAATATTTTAATGGCTTAAACCCACTTAGTTAAATGCACTTAACAGTTATTTCTAGTTGAAATCAAGTCTTAATGGTTCGTTCCTCATTCAGCACTAAATTTTAAAACGGGGATGTTACACCTGTAGTGTGCGATTCAAGTGTGAACAACACTCTCGACGTCTCTCGAGACAGATCGGATTGATCAGTGTAGTACGCGTGTGAGCTCAAGAGGAAATGTTTATGTGTCCAACTCAGGGGAAATTTGTCAACATCCTCTTCGTCCTTCCAAAATTTTGGTTTGCCCTTCTTAATGGAGATGCGAGTGAAGTAGGTCTTAAACGACTTCCCATCAACCTTGGCCGAATCAGTATAAGACTCAAAGTTCACAAAAGAACAGAGAGTCCGGAGTGTCACCAGACCAACTGCGCCCTGCTTATTCGCTCTTCGAACTACCTGAGTATAGTAGAACAGCATCGCTACAGTTGGCGTGAAATTGAAATGTTCACCAAGGACCTCCAGAGCCCGGATGAGGCCCCAACCGTTGGGATGAAGTTGGGAGGGCGCACAGTTCAGGAACTTCAGGACGCCCATCTGGAGTTCGGTTAGAGGAAAACGAACTCCCAGATTATGAAAAATAAAGTCATACATGTATACAGAGCGGTCATTAGGGACGACGTGGCATATCCGCTCTGTCGGAAGTGGAGCGTAAACCCTATACCACTTTTTTGTCTCTTCATCCGTACTCAGTGTGAACCTCGGTTGAATCCGGGATCCCTCCTCATCCGCATGTCGGGAGGCCAAGTCCTTAAACTCACTGGACACCCAACAGAAAGGCCATTTAGCCTGAAGCTCCTCCCAATTCAGCTTCGAAGCAACAACGCTATAGAGACCTTCAGTTGTCCTTGAAATAGCACTATTTCCAGAGGTTCCCTCTCCAGTGGCCATTTGGATTATCTAAATCAAACTCCTTAATCTACGATAAGAAATGAAATGTCGTCAGAAAGTTGCAATCATTACTCACTGCATTTTAAAAGCAATTACAATCAGAGGGCGACTCTGAGAAGGGAAAGATCACTTTCCACAGTGAGTAAGATCCCCTTTCTGAGCGACGCGATTCAGTCTTAGGAAGAATCACAAGGATTCTTCTCCATGACTATTAGGGTTGCGGGAAACTGATTCCCCCCCCAGATGAAGCCTACTCTCTTTAACTAAGAAATAGCAAAACAAAACAAAACCAGAGCAACGAGGAAGGAATATTTACCACAGTTGACAACGATGAATATGAGGAACGAAGAAACCCTCGTAATGTAGGCAGCAAACTTCCTTGCAAAATTTCTGCAGAGTTTCGTTAAGTAAACGAAAGCAAGTGGAACCCAGAATCCACTAAGTGTTCCTTTTATAGGAAACGAAGAGATTCGGTTACCCCCTCTTGAAGTTGTGTCGTTCTCGATAAAACGCATTCGTTCACAAGCGAAACGACACAACCGTTCCAAATTCTTGGGCGCCAAAACGATAGCGACTCAGCAAAGGGCTATCCACTAGGCCCAAAAGTTTCGAAAATTTCAGGCCCATTAAGCCCAAAACGACGGTTAATGAGATTTTCATCTCAGGCGTAATAATTGCTTGCCCACGTGATTAAAAGCATTAATGTCTAATCATGCAACGCAATTCACGCTTTACAACCGTTACACGAACTTCAAGAGTTTTCAATTCCAATAAACTCTTAAAATTCTCACACAACGAATCTTTGTCTGAATCCGTTGTGACCGTACCGAAAGGTCGTATCTATTAAATTTAGAACGGTTCTTACGAATGACAGCAGATGCTAAGGAACTGTTACACACGTAAGCTTACCAATATTGAGACCTCTCGCAGGTTGAGTAGCTTATGTGAACAACCATTCAGTCCCTCACACAAGCTAGGGGACATATGATCCGGTCTCAATACCGGTATCCGATCTACAATACATATTTCAACGTCTTTGACAAGACATCTATGTGTAACCGGTGTCATCGGTATACATCCGAACTGTAATTCCGTATCAGGCGTTCTCCCTATACCGGTTGTTCAGGATAACACCATGACATCGGATAATACACACGTCACTGTGCAAAAGACAAGGATTGTTGCTACAGGGATCGATCAATAATTCCCTGCACTACGAGCCAAATTCTGCTCACGGGAATGGACAACTTGTTCCCTAATCCTAGTCTACATTCTCTATGCTCAATATAAAATAGCCACTTGACCCAATCATGCAGGTAAGTGCGCAATATAATAATGCTAATGGGAGTTGGTGGTTCCCCACCAACGAGTCCTCGTTAATCGAGCCAATCAGGTATATGAACTCACTTCATGATTGAAGGGAGGATCTTCTTCAGCTCTTTTACGACTGATTCCTCTCTGAATACATTCCTTACTTGGAATATAATCACTGACTTGAGCGTCGGAGAATCTTTGCAGGTGACACCACCATTCGCCCACTTCAACGCGTTAGGTCGGTGTGAAGGATCTCCAGGACGCCCAGTCCGTTTTCTCCGCTCAAGGACAACGAATACATACATCGGATACACATACATCCGGTCTATTATACAGTATTGATATACTATTCGTGACTGGCTTGAGATCGGATCTCTTGACCCCGGTCCAGGACAGATCACCTTTGAAGTCTCGCCCAGTCGGTTTTGTGCATTTCCTTCAGTCCGATTTACGAATTCTCACTCGGAGATTTTCAAATACTGCTTGGCTTTTGTGATTTTCACTCGGATTTATGAATTCTCACTAGGATTTTCCAAATACCGTTGTTCCTGCACCAATAAACAACTGACTGCCTAGCATTTATACGCTGGCTGCTTAGTGATTTTATAAATACTTCAAAATTCCTTAACTAATTAGTACTTTCAGTCGGTTTCTTACATAAATAACCTACTTTTGAAATTCTTAACCAAAATACAAATTATTATCAAATTATTAAATGATACTAACGATCTAATCAATAATTACTAAATAATGTTAAATAAAAAGGTGAAATAATTAAGTCTTTTCAAGACTTATTGAAGTTGCATATGTAAGTATGCAAAGTAGTTTTGATGAATGACAAAGTATTCATGATGATGATGGAATGGCAAAGGTTCAAAAACAAGAAGGTTTAAGCACAAAGACAATGGCCAAGAATAAAGAGATGAAGATGCCTCACAAAGAGTTAAAGAAACATGAGCTATGGAAGACAAGGTTGATAACATGAACTAAATCATGAAGAACAAGCTCGTAAGTTGAAGAAGAATCAAGGAAACAAGCATGAGGATCAAAGGAATAAGCCATAGGTCAATACATATCAAGAACATATCAAAGACCTTGAAAAAGTACAAGTGCTAATCGATTAAACCATTGCCATAATCGATTACATAGGTTCTGGAATGAACATAATCGATTACAGATAGAAGGCTAATCAATTACCAATTGAAAGGTTGAAGATTGAGCATCAGGTATTTGGGATAATCGATTATAAGGGAGAATTTAATCGGTTACTGAGCTTCTGTTTTGTCCCTAATCGATTACATGAGTACTTAATTGATTACCATGCTGCGAGACACAATTAAGAGCATCAGGTATCATTCATAATCGATTACAAGGAAAGGCATAATCGATTAGAAGCATTCTGTTTCTAAGATAATCGATTACAGCAAAAATGCTAATCAATTACATGCTGTATAATACTGAAGATTTCAAAAGCTAATCGATTAAAGCTCGAAGGCTAATCGATTACCATAGTGTCAGAACGTGGGAAAATGCTTTTAAGTGGAACTCCAGCTCATTTCTTCACTCCCACTTCATGCCCATGCTAAGGTATCCGTTGGAGACATTGTGCAACGGCTAAGAGCTCCCAAATGGCTATAAATGGAGCATGAATTCAAGCAAGAGAAGCAAGAGACCAAGGTACAACACAAGGAAATCAACATTCTTCTTCTAGAGGTCTTCTAATTTAATTTCTCTTGTATATTCTGCAACTCTAGTTTCTAAACTTGCATACTGCTTAAGAGTTGTTAGATAGTGAGTTTCAAATTTGTATATCCTCTCTTGTTGAGAGTTAAAATTCGTGAGAGCTTTCATTTGTCTATCTACTCTATTGAGAGAGTGTATTGATTGTAAACACAAAACACCAAGGTTTTTCACTCTAGGTTGAGTGGTTGTTTCACTCTAGGATTGAGTGGTCACAAAGGTTGGGGTTCAACCTTTGGGTATTGAGAGATTGTGAGATTGGGTGGGTTACCCTTTGCTTGTGAGGATTGAGTTCTTGAGTGTGGGATAGTAGGAAGCTGCAATTGCTCAAAGCTTGTATCTCAAATCTTCAATAGTGGAATCCTTCAAGTGGGTTGCTTGAAGGCGAGATGTACACCGGGTTGGTGGAACTCATTAAACTTGGTTTGCATTTCTCTCTACCTTGAACTCTTTATACAACTGCACATATAAACTGTTTGTTGAAATGCATAAGCTGAATATTTGAATCCAAGTTGTTGTTCAAGTTGAATACTTAACTCTGCATGCCAAGTGCTTAATAATTTGCTTGAGTTAATATTTGGTGAAGATCTTCAAAGTTGGAACTTGCTATAACTTGCCAAATATCTAGAACATTGTTTCCTATTAAGTCTTGTGTGATACTTACTTGATTGCTTTCACTTATTTCATTCACACAAGGTGCTTGATAACTTGAATGAGTTGAATCTTTATAGGAAACATCATATTATTGACAAATAAATTTGTGCACTCTAACCGTTTGATAAATTGCTCAAACCAATAACTTGCTTGTTTATCACACTTAAAGCTTTATATTGCCATTACACATCAAGTGTTTTATAGTGTGATATGTGCATAAAAGTTATTATATCTTCATTATTGCATCATTTGTATATTACTAACCATTTCCAAGGGGATTCCGCGTGAAAATTTGAAACACTCAATTCACCCCCCCTCTTGAGCGTTGAGGCCTTGGCTAACAAGTGGTATCAGAGCTTGACTCTTGCCATAAGGCTTAACAGCTACAGGAGATCAAGATGGCCTCTACCTCTTATGATGCATTTCCACAAAATGGCATAATAAGTAGACCTCCAATCTTCAATGGCAAAGACTATGCTATTTGGAAAGAAAGGATGAAAATCTTTATCCAATCCTATGACCTCAAGGTATGGAATGCTATTCAATTTGGTCCTTTCATTCCTATGCATATTGTCAATAATATAGAATGTATGAAGCCCATGAACTTGTGGACTATGGAAGAAGAAAGGAAGGTACAATTTAATCTTAGAGCTAAAATTCTTATCACATTAGCATTAGAACCTAATGATGTTTCTAGAGTTATTACTTGTGACAATGCTAAAGAAATATGGGAAACTCTTGAAACAATCTATGGAAATACTAATAATGATAAAGATGCAAGGATTAGTACCATCTCTATTCAAGATGAAGAATGCGAAATAAGTCTAGAAGAAGAAACCAACGAATCAGAAGAAGAAATTTCATGCCTAATGACAAAGCACTCCCAAGATGATGAGGTATGCTCTTTAAATGCTTTTAGTGATGATAATGATGATGAAATTGATAAAGATGAATTGCTGGAAGTTTTTGAAGAATTGCATGAAAAATTTGTTTTGCTATCAAAGAAATATGCATGCTCTAAACAAACCATTTTGACTCTTAAAAATGAATTGCATGATGTTCATATAGAAAAAGAAAATCTTAGAGTTCAAAATGATGAGTTAATAGATTCAAATGTATCTCCTCGGACTTGTAATGATAATAATGATTGTATGCTTATTGATAGATGTATGCTTCTTGAAAATGAAAACAAGGAACTAAAAGAAGCACTTAGTAAGCTTACATGTAGTCAAACACTTCTAAGTGCACCTATTGATAATCAAAGGCATACACTTGATAGAAGAAAAATATGTCATTACAAGAACCCTCTTGCTCCTTACAAGGAAAAATCCAAATCCTCTCTTAGATGCACAAACCATGAAAGAAAAGAGAACTTTATGTCTAAGTGTTTTAAAAAGAAAGAACATAATAGGAACCATCACCATCATACCATGACTTATTCATTGGATGCAACGTGTTTCTATTGTGGAATGTATGGTCATATATCTTCTATTTGTTTTATAAAGAAATCTCGTCAAAAACATACAAAAAAGGTATGGATTCCAAAACAATCTTGAAATCCCAAACTAACGAGGAAGGACCCAAATCTCAAAGGGTACCTTAAAATTTTGAAATCTTGTAGGCAAACTTTGAAGCAACAACTTCTCATTGATGGATGATCAAATCTCATGGCCTAAGGAGATATCAAGTATCTCAATCTCCACTCCAAAAGATAAAGGAGAAGAATAAAGCAAGTCAAGATTATGATGACTCATCATACATCTAAAATGTACCATTCAAAACAAGGATATAGACAAGAAACTTCAATGTGACTCACACAACATGGATTGCACCAAGACAAAAATCCAATGGACAACATCAAAGGTGATACAACAAAAAGGTGTAAGTACTTATCAAATTTATATGAATACTCATTCATAATGAATCTTGATATATGAAAATCTAACCTTGATTTGATATGTAAGCTTGAGCATGAAAGGTGTTAAGTTTTAAGATGATAAATGATCTTAGAACCCTCTAAACTCATGAAAACCTTAGGATCAATAGTGTTTATACATAATGATTAATGATGAGTTTGATGAATGATTATTTGAATAACATGAGATTAAAGTTGATTGTGCACCAACATGTATGAATCCTTGATAATGATGATGCATGAACTCTTGATGATAAATCATGAATTCTTGGTTATTGTATTGATTCTTAATGATGCATGAATTTTTGATTGAATATGAATTCTTGATGGTGTATCATTTATATGTTGTTTAACTAGTGGTATCTAAATAACAAACATCTTTCTTTAACAATGGTATGAATTGAATTAGTAAGAGGAAGAGATCATGAGGATATAATCTTGATTATGTGCATATCACTATGCCTTGATAATAAATACATATATTGCATGTACAAGTGTATGTATGCTTTGACAGTCTATGCAATTATATTCCTAGAGAGAAAGCATGTATGTTACAACAAGTGATTGCCTAGATTTTAACTTCATGATTGTAACATCATAGGTATAAGATAAGAAGAGATTATTTGAGATACAAAAGTCATATGGAAAAGAGTGAATATATTGGCATATGTTATAATACACTTGCATGAGTAAGCCAACAAATTGTTTTAATCACTCCATCTTTGCTCTGATATCTAAACATATGTGACATATTGTTGTTGAAATCTTCTCTATGTTATTGCTTTGATACCTAGAACTTAAATGATTAACAAGTGGACTGTCATATACAAGTAGTATCCAATTCTTGAGTGGTATCTATTGTGTTGTTTGTTTCAATAAGTGGTATCTATTAAAGAAAGAGGAGATCATATGCTTAACAAGTAAACAAATGGTATCAGACTTGACTGAATTGACTCACAAGTGGTATTAGAATTGATCAAATTGGTATAAGTGATCTCACATGTTAACAAGTGGTATATTCTTACAAGTGGTATCAATTACAACTAGTAAGGGGGAGCATACACATGAATGATTATTATTGATTACAAGCTTATGGCACTTATGCTTATAATTGTATCTCTATTCTCCTATATGCTTACTTGGAAAACTATTCTTGAGCTTATTTGATAATGCCAAAAAGGAGAAGATTATATGCAAACTTGAGATGATTATGTGCTTATATGCCTATCCTAATTGAGAAAATTACTTGCTTACTTATAATTGACTTATGTACAAGTAATGATATATGTGCTTACTTGAAATGATATGCGTGCTTATTTGGAAAGAATCATGTGACGCTTACCATACTTGATATTTACTACATGATTGAAAATGAGTTAGCAATCAACTTTCTACTTACTTGATGAATGAATTATGTGGTTGATTATTGACTCTAGATATAAACATGTGATATGCAATAAAATGGTATATATATATCTTTGATCATGTTATGAGCTTTGATTTGAAATCTCTCTTATTTACATACATGAGTTGATGGCATAGAATATAATTAAGGTGATGATCTTTTTGATGATGCCAAAGGGGGAGAGATTAATGAAAGGATTAGTAAAAAGAGAAGAATTACTATGATCATTGTGTTATCATAAGGAAAGTTTTTGATGATGCCAAAGGGGGAGAAGATTATGGAGAGATTATATGTATACAATCTAAGTGGCACAAAATATTTTACAAAGGGGGAAAGATAGAACCATTATGCTAAATTGGATGAACTATTTTATGGTATCTACTGTATGATTAAAGGGGAGATGATTGAAAAAGAGAGAGAAAATACTTGCGCCTATAATAAATATGTGGTATCAAATTACATCATATAGGGGGAGAATACATACAAATATTGATTGTCATTATTCTATGAAACTAACACCCCACGAGATGAACATTGGTTGTCATCATCAAAAGGGGAGAGAATGTGTTTAAATGTTGAAACAGGTTTTGATAATGACAAACATAAAGACTAAGGCAAAGACTCCTAAAGGAAGAAAGGATATTACCATGAAGCCAATATGATGAATTTGCAACACATGAATACAAGCAACATATAACATCAATTGCCATCATCAAAAAGGGGGAGAATGAAGTTGCATATGTAAGTATGCAAAGTAGTTTTGATGAATGACAAAGTATTCATGATGATGATGGAATGGCAAAGGTTTAAAAACAAGAAGCTTCAAGCACAAAGACAATGGCCAAGAATAAAGAGATGAAGATGCCTCACAAAGAGTTAAAGAAACATGAGCTATGGAAGACAAGGTTGATGACATGAACTAAATCATAAAGAACAAGCTCATAAGTTGAAGAAGAATCAAGGAAACAAGCATGAGGATCAAAGGAATAAGCCATAGGTCAATGCATATCAAGAACATATCAAAGACCTTGAAGAAGTACAAGTGCTAATCGATTAAACCATTGCCATAATCGATTACATAGGTTCTGGAATGAACATAATCGATTACAGATAGAAGGCTAATCGATTACCAATTGAAAGGTTGAAGATTGAGCATCAGGTATTTGGGATAATCGATTATAAGGGAGAATTTAATCGATTACTGAGCTTCTGTTTTGTCCCTAATCGATTACATGAGTACTTAATTGATTACCATGCTGCAAGACACAATTAAGAGCATCAGGTATCATTCATAATCGATTACAAGGAAAGGCATAATCGATTAGAAGCATTCTGTTTCTAAGATAATCGATTACAGCAAAAATGCTAATCGATTACATGCTGTATAATACTGAAGATTTCAAAAGCTAATCGATTAAAGCTCGAAGGCTAATCGATTACCATAGTGTCAGAACGTGGGAAAATGCTTTTAAGTGGAACTCCAGCTCATTTCTTTACTCCCACTTCATGCCCATGCTAAGGTATCCGTTGGAGACATTGTGCAACGACTAAGAGCTAACAAATGGTTATAAATGGAGCATGAATTCAAGCAAGAGAAGCAAGAGACCAAGGTACAACACAAGGAAATCAACATTCTTCTTCTAGAGGTCTTCTAATTTAATTTCTCTTGTATATTCTGCAACAATGTGTTTAAATATTGAAATAGGTTTTGATAATGACAAATATAAAGACTTAGGCAAAGACTCCTAAAGGAAGAAAGGATATTACCATGAAGCCAATATGATGAATTTGCAACACATGAATACAAGCAACATGTAACATCAATTGTCATCATCAAAAAGGGGGAGAATGAAGTTGCATATGTAAGTATGCAAAGTAGTTTTGATGAATGACAAAGTATTCATGATGATGATGGAATGGCAAAGGTTTAAAAACAAGAAGGTTCAAGCATAAAGACAATGGCCAAGAATAAAGAGATGAAGATGCCTCACAAAGAGTTAAAGAAACATGAGCTATGGAAGACAAGGTTGATGACATGAACTAAATCATGAAGAACAAGCTCATAAGTTAAAGAAGAATCAAGGAAACAAGCATGAGGATCAAAGGAATAAGCCATAGGTCAATACATATCAAGAACATATCAAAGACCTTGAAAAAGTACAAGTGCTAATCGATTAAACAATTGCCATAATCGATTACATAGGTTCTGGAATGAACATAATCGATTACAGATAGAAGGCTAATCGATTACCAATTGAAAGGTTGAAGATTGAGCATCAGGTATTTGGGATAATCGATTATAAGGGAGAATTTAATCGATTACTGAGCTTCTGTTTTGTCCCTAATCGATTACATGAGTACTTAATTGATTACCATGCTGCGAGACACAATTAAGAGCATCAGGTATCATTCATAATCGATTACAAGGAAAGGCATAATCGATTAGAAGCATTCTGTTTCTAAGATAATCGATTATAGCAAAAATGCTAATCGATTACATGCTGTATAATACAGAAGATTTCAAAAGCTAATCGATTAAAGCTTGAAGGCTAATCGATTACCATAGTGTCAGAACGTGGGAAAATGCTTTTAAGTAGAACTCCAGCTCATTTCTTCACTCCCACTTCATGCCCATGCTAAGGTATCCGTTGAAGGCATTGTGCAATGGCTAAGAGCTCCCAAATGGCTATAAATGGAGCATGAATTCAAGCAAGAGAAGCAAGAGACCAAGGTACAACACAAGGAAATCAACATTCTTCTTCTAGAGGTCTTCTAATTTAATTTCTCTTGTATATTCTGCAACTCTAGTTTCTAAACTTGCATACTGCTTAAGAGTTGTTAGATAGTGAGTTTCAAATTTGTATATCCTCTCTTGTTGAGAGTTAAAATTGGTGAGAGCTTTCATTTGTCTATCTACTCTATTGAGAGAGTGTATTGATTGTAAACACAAAACACCAAGGTTTTTCACTCTAGGTTGAGTGGTTGTTTCACTCTAGGATTGAGTGGTCACAAAGGTTGGGGTTCAACCTTTGGGTATTGAGAGATTGTGAGATTGGGTGGGTTGCCCTTTGCTTGTGAGGATTGAGTTCTTGAGTGTGGGACAGTAGGAAGCTGCAATTGCTCAAAGCTTGTATCTCAAATCTTCAATAGTGGAATCCTTCAAGTGGGTTGCTTGAAGGCGAGATGTACAACGGGTTGGTGGAACTCGTTAAACTTGGTTTGCATTTCTCTCTACCTTGAACTCTTTATACAACTGTGCATATAAACTGTTTGTTGAAATGCATAAGCTGAATATTTGAATCCAAGTTGTTGTTCAAGTTGAATACTTAACTCTGCATGCCAAGTGTTTAATAATTTGCTTGAGTTAATATTTGGTGAAGATCTTCAAAGTTGGAACTTGCTATAACTTGCCAAATATCTAGAACATTGTTTCCTATTAAGTCTTGTGTGATACTTACTTGATTGCTTTCACTTATTTCATTCACACAAGGTGCTTAATAACTTGAATGAGTTGAATCTTTATAGGAAACATCATATTATTGACAAATAAATTTGTGCACTCTAACCGTTTGATAAATTGCTCAAACCAATAACTTGCTTGTTTATCACACTTAAAGCTTTATATTGCCATTACACATCAAGTGTTTTATAGTATGATATGTGCATAAAAGTTATTATATCTTCATTATTGCATCATTTGTATATTACTAACCATTTCCAAGGGGATTCCACGCGAAAATTTGAAACACTCAATTCACCCCCCTCTTGAGCGTTGAGGCCTTGGCTAACAAGTGGTATCAGAGCTTGACTCTTGCCACAAGGCTTAATAGCTGCAGGAGATCAAGATGGCCTCTACCTCTTATGATGCATTTCCACAAAATGGCACAATAAGTAGACCTCCAATCTTCAATGGCAAAGACTATGCTATTTGGAAAGAAAGGATGAAAATCTTTATCCAATCCTATGACCTCAAGGTATGGAATGCTATTCAATTTGGTCCTTTCATTCCTATGCATATTGTCAATAATATAGAATGTATGAAGCCCATGAACTTGTGGACTATGGAAGAAGAAAGGAAGGTACAATTTAATCTTAGAGCTAAAATTCTTATCACATTAGCATTAGAACCTAATGATGTTTCTAGAGTTATTACTTGTGACAATGCTAAAGAAATATGGGAAACTCTTGAAACAATCTATGGAAATACTAATAATGATAAAGATGCAAGGATTAGTACCATCTCTATTCAAGATGAAGAATGCGAAATAAGTCTAGAAGAAGAAACCAACGAATCAGAAGAAGAAATTTCATGCCTAATGACAAAGCACTCCCAAGATGATGAGGTATGCTCTTTAAATGCTTTTAGTGATGATAATGATGATGAAATTGATAAAGATGAATTGCTGGAAGTTTTTGAAGAATTGCATGAAAAATTTGTTTTGCTATCAAAGAAATATGCATGCTCTAAACAAACCATTTTGACTCTTAAAAATGAATTGCATGATGTTCATATAGAAAAAGAAAATCTTAGAGTTCAAAATGATGAGTTAATAGATTCAAATGTATCTCCTCGGACTTGTAATGATAATAATGATTGTATGCTTATTGATAGATGTATGCTTCTTGAAAATGAAAACAAGGAACTAAAAGAAGCACTTAGTAAGCTTACATGTAGTCAAACACTTCTAAGTGCACCTATTGATAATCAAAGGCATACACTTGATAGAAGAAAAATATGTCATTACAAGAACCCTCTTGCTCCTTACAAGGAAAAATCCAAATCCTCTCTTAGATGCACAAACCATGAAAGAAAAGAGAACTTTATGTCTAAGTGTTTTAAAAAGAAAGAACATAATAGGAACCATCACCATCATACCATGACTTATTCATTGGATGCAACGTGTTTCTATTGTGGAATGTATGGTCATATATCTTCTATTTGTTTTATAAAGAAATCTCGTCAAAAACATACAAAAAAGGTATGGATTCCAAAACAATCTTGAAATCCCAAACTAACGAGGAAGGACCCAAATCTCAAAGGGTACCTTAAAATTTTGAAATCTTGTAGGCAAACTTTGAAGCAACAACTTCTCATTGATGGATGATCAAATCTCATGGCCTAAGGAGATATCAAGTATCTCAATCTCCACTCCAAAAGATAAAGGAGAAGAATAAAGCAAGTCAAGATTATGATGACTCATCATACATCTAAAATGTACCATTCAAAACAAGGATATAGACAAGAAACTTCAATGTGACTCACACAACATGGATTGCACCAAGACAAAAATCCAATGGACAACATCAAAGGTGATACAACAAAAAGGTGTAAGTACTTATCAAATTTATATGAATACTCATTCATAATGAATCTTGATATATGAAAATCTAACCTTGATTTGATATGCAAGCTTGAGCATGAAAGGTGTTAAGTTTTGAGATGATAAATGATCTTAGAACCCTCTAAACTCATGAAAACCTTAGGATTAATAGTGTTTATACATAATGATTGATGATGAGTTTGATGAATGATTATTTGAATAACATGAGATTAAAGTTGATTGTGCACCAACATGTATGAATCCTTGATAATGATGATGCATGAACTCTTGATGATAAATCATGAATTCTTGGTTATTGTATTGATTCTTAATGATGCATGAATTTTTGATTGAATATGAATTCTTGATGGTGTATCATTTATATGTTGTTTAACTAGTGGTATCTAAATAACAAACATCTTTCTTTAACAATGGTATGAATTGAATTAGTAAGAGGAAGAGATCATGAGGACATAATCTTGATTATGTGCTTATCACTATGCCTTGATAATAAATACATATATTGCATGTACAAGTGTATGTATGCTTTGACAGTCTATGCAATTATATTCCTAGAGAGAAAGCATGTATGTTACAACAAGTGATTGCCTAGATTTTAACTTCATGATTGTAACATCATAGGCATAAGATAAGAAGAGATTATTTGAGATACAAAAGTCATATGGAAAAGAGTGAATATATTGGCATATGTTATAATACACTTGCATGAGTAAGCCAACAAATTGTTTTAATCACTCCATCTTTGCTCTGATATCTAAACATATGTGACATATTGTTGTTGAAATCTTCTCTATGTTATTGCTTTGATACCTAGAACTTAAATGATTAACAAGTGGACTGTCATATACAAGTAGTATCCAATTCTTGAGTGGTATCTATTGTGTTGTTTGTTTCAATAAGTGGTATCTATTAAAGAAAGAGGAGATCATATGCTTAACAAGTAAACAAATGGTATCAGACTTGACTGAATTGACTCACAAGTGGTATTAGAATTAATCAAATTGGTATAAGTGATCTCACATGTTAACAAGTGGTATATTCTTACAAGTGGTATCAATTACAAGTAGTAAGGGGGAGCATACACATGAATGATTATTATTAAGTACAAGCTTATGGCACTTATGCTTATAATTGTATCTCTATTCTCCTATATGCTTACTTGGAAAACTATTCTTGAGCTTATTTGATAATGCCAAAAAGGAGAAGATTATGTGCAAACTTGAGATAACTATGTGCTTATATGCCTATCCTAATTGAGAAAATTACTTGCTTACTTATAATTGACTTATGTGCAAGTAATGATATATGTGCTTACTTGAAATGATATGCGTGCTTATTTGGAAAGAATCATGTGACGCTTACCATACTTGATATTTACTACATGATTGAAAATGAGTTAGCAATCAACTTTCTACTTACTTGATGAATGAATTATGTGGTTGATTATTGACTCTAGATATAAACATGTGATATGCAATAAAATAGTATATATATATCTTTGATCATGTTATGAGCTTTGATTTGAAATCTCTCTTATTTACATACATGAGTTGATGGCATAGAATATAATTAAGGTGATGATCTTTTTGATGATGCCAAAAGGGGAGAGATTAATGAAAGGATTAGTAAAAAGAGAAGAATTACTATGATCATTGTGTTATCATAAGGAAAGTTTTTGATGATGCCAAAGGGGGAGAAGATTATGGAGAGATTATATGTATACACTCTAAGTGGCACAAAATATTTTACAAAGGGGGAAAGATAGAACCATTATGCTAAATTGGATGAACTATTTTATGGTATCTACTGTATGATTAAAGGGGAGATGATTGAAAAAGAGAAAGAAAATACTTGCGCCTATAATAAATATGTGGTATCAAATTACATCATATAGGGGGAGAATACATACAAATATTGATTGTCATTATTCTATGAAACTAACACCCCACGAGAAGAACATTGGTTGTCATCATCAAAAAGGGGGAGAATGTGTTTAAATGTTGAAACAGGTTTTGATAATGACAAACATAAAGAGTAAGGCAAAGACTCCTAAAGGAAGAAAGGATATTACCATGAAGCCAATATGATGAATTTGCAACACATGAATACAAGCAACATGTAACATCAATTGCCATCATCAAAAAGGGGGAGAATAAAGTTGCATATGTAAGAATGCAAAGTAGTTTTGATGAATGACAAAGTATTCATGATGATGATGGAATGGCAAAGGTTCAAAAAGAAGAAGTTTCAAGCACAAAGACAATGGCCAAGAATAAAGAGATGAAGATGCCTCACAAAGAGTTAAAGAAACATGAGCTATGGAAGACAAGGTTGATGACATGAACTAAATCATGAAGAACAAGCTCATAAGTTGAAGAAGAATCAAGGAAACAAGCATGAGGATCAAAGGAATAAGCCATAGGTCAATACATATCAAGAACATATCAAAGACCTTGAAGAAGTACAAGTGCTAATCGATTAAACCATTGCCATAATCGATTACATAGGTTCTGGAATGAACATAATCGATTACAGATAGAAGGCTAATCGATTACCAATTGAAAGGTTGAAGATTGAGCATCAGGTATTTGGGATAATCGATTATAAGGGAGAATTTAATCGATTACTGAGCTTCTGTTTTGTCCCTAATCGATTACATGAGTACTTAATTGATTACCATGCTGCGAGACACAATTAAGAGCATCAGGTATCATTCATAATCGATTACAAGGAAAGGCGTAATCGATTAGAAGCATTCTGTTTCTAAGATAATCGATTACAGCAAAAATGCTAATCGATTACATGCTGTATAATACTGAAGATTTCAAAAGCTAATTGATTAAAGCTCGAAGGCTAATCGATTACCATAGTGTCAGAACATGGGAAAATGCTTTTAAGTGGAACTCCAGTTCATTTCTTCACTCCCACTTCATGCCCATGCTAAGGTATCCGTTGGAGACATTGTGCAACGGCTAAGAGCTCCCAAATGGCTATAAATGGAGCATGAATTCAAGCAAGAGAAGTAAGAGACCAAGGTACAACACAAGGAAATCAACATTCTTCTTCTAGAGGTCTTCTAATTTAATTTCTCTTGTATATTCTGCAACTCTAGTTTCTAAACTTGCATACTGCTTAAGAGTTGTTAGATAGTGAGTTTCAAATTTGTATATCCTCTCTTGTTGAGAGTTAAAATTGGTGAGAGCTTTCACTTGTCTATCTACTCTATTGAGAGAGTGTATTGATTGTAAACACAAAACACCAAGGTTTTTCACTCTAGGTTGAGTGGTTGTTTCACTCTAGGATTGAGTGGTCACAAAGGTTGGGGTTCAACCTTTGGGTATTGAGAGATTGTGAGATTGGGTGGGTTGCCCTTTGCTTGTGAGGATTGAGTTCTTGAGTGTGGGACACTAGGAAGCTGCAATTGCTCAAAGCTTGTATCTCAAATCTTCAATAGTGGAATCCTTCAAGTGGGTTGCTTGAAGGCGAGACGTACACCGGGTTGGTGGAACTCGTTAAACTTGGTTTGCAATTCTCTCTACCTTGAACTCTTTATACAACTGCGCATATAAACTGTTTGTTGAAATGCATAAGCTGAATATTTGAATCCAAGTTGTTGTTCAAGTTGAATACTTAACTCTGCATGCCAAGTGTTTAATAATTTGCTTGAGTTAATATTTGGTGAAGATCTTCAAAGTTGGAACTTGCTATAACTTGCCAAATATCTAGAACATTGTTTCCTATTAAGTCTTGTGTGATACTTACTTGATTGCTTTCACTTATTTCATTCACATAAGGTGCTTGATAACTTGAATGAGCTGAATCTTTATAGGAAACATCATATTATTGACAAATAAATTTGTGCACTCTAACCGTTTGATAAATTGCTCAAACCAATAACTTGCTTGTTTATCACACTTAAAGCTTTATATTGCCATTACACATCAAGTGTTTTATAGTGTGATATGTGCATAAAAGTTATTATATCTTCATTATTGCATCATTTGTATATTACTAACCATTTCCAAGGGGATTCCGCGTGAAAATTTGAAACACTCAATTCACCTGTGACTTTTCCTTTTTTCTTGACTTTTTCTTTCCATCTTTTTCCGATCGAAATTTTTTTTTCTTTTGGTGCTTTGCACCTCTTTTTCTTTTCTGAACTTTGTTTATTTTTCTCTCGGCTTTGCCTTTCTTTCTTTCATTTCTCAAGATTTTTATCCATAATTAAGGTCGGAGTGTGTCTTTAATTACTGTTAGGCACACACTCTTCATCCCTAAACTTAGAAATTGCTAGTCCCCACCAATAAGCAAAAATCAGGCAATTTACCAGTGGAACATCCAAGGTTAATTCAGTCAGGTTTTTCTTGGATAAATCGGCTTGTAACGTTGGGTGCATAAAACAAATAAAAGGGTCTCAGGCTCAAACATAATCATTAGGTCAAAAGATAATTTAATAGGTTAGGAAGGCTATTTTTGGCCCTGGCAAAATTAACAAAGAAGGCCATCATCATTTCTAACTGGCTAGCATACAATCAATTGGTAAGTACTGAAGCAAATTCTGTCTCACTAACCAGTATGCAGATTCACTCAGAAAAGAATAATACAGGCTCAAAAGCTCATATATAATAGTTAATCAGCCAGTCATGTCCCCAAACTTAATGTAAGATTCATACATTCAGATTGCTAACTAGCATGCCGAGTAAACAATTTAATTAATGATGAAGAATAGTTATGGGCAGGGATCATGAGTTAAGCAAAAACCGATTGATTAATATATCTGACTGGAGCTTAAGAATTAGCAAACTTCAAAATGATGATGGGTTTTGAAATTAAAATAATTAACATATTTTATCAAATAAAGAATTGGGAAATCAAATAAGGGGTTAGGGTACTAGAATACTTCCCTTTTACCTGAATGGATGTACTGGGAAGCACGTAGTCGGGTTGGGACGCGTAGATTTTACCAATACATTTGAAAAACTGAATAAAACAAACAAATTAACACAGAAATAAAATATTCATTACATAATTAAAATACAAACAAGTTCACTGTTTAGAAAACAGTTACAATAATGTCAAATTAATTACATAGGAAACATCATAAACAAGTGAAATAACTGCTTAAACATTCTAATCTTCATCGTCTTTGTCCTGTTGGGAAGAAGGTGGACAATCAGCTGCTTGGGATACGTCCTCAGAGGGAATCGTGAATCCAATAGAAGCTAACCACGCATCTCTATCAGGTGGGGCTCCCATTTCTGCTGTGTGCTCAACTCTTAGTTTCGTGGTAATCTTTCTGAGCATGAGATCGTGGTTCAAGACCCGATCATAAATTCCAAGTTGTATCTTCTTAATGACCTGTAATTTCTGTAACACCATTAAAATGTCAAAAAAGAAGAAGAACCAGCTCGTACAGATTGCTTGGGACGTTCTGGCTCTCTGGCTTTAAACTTCATAGCACAGTCTTTAACAGTCTTAACACTTTCAACTTCTCGTGATTCATTGTCCTCAATTGCAGGGGATTCCTTTCTTTGAACCTGACTATGACTGGGTATATGTTCAGACGAATCAGATATAGTTATGGTTGCCACTTCTTTTTCGTTATCTAGTTGTTTTCTTCGCACACTTCCTTTTGTAAAATTTGGTCTAGGTTTTTGTAGGAGTCTTTGTGATCTTCTTTTCATGATTAATGTTAAAAGAATGATGATAAACAACCTAAATGAACAAAAATAAGAACAGGAATCCAAAAGAAAAAAAACAACCTAAAAACTGTGAGATGCATGGCTTATGAACAGTGGAAAATAATAACAATGAAACAAGAAGATAATAACCACGAACTTAGAAGTGAAAGAAGTGGAAAGATGATACCTTTCTTAGAAACCAGAACGTGCCTTTTCGTCTTTAGCCCAAGTTCAGCATAGGTACCTAGGGCTTGGAAGCTGAAAGGTTTTTATATTGTTGAATTCAATTTCCAAGAAATAAGTAAATATGTTCCAACTTTAATTATTACTTTATTATTATTATAATATATATATAATTATTATTTATTATTTTCTTTTTAATACACTCAAGTACTGGATAGGTAGAAGATTGAGTAAGAGTGGGAAGTGATGCCAGGTGGACACAAGAGAATGGAAGATGAATAAATGAACAAACGATAAGAAAGAATGAGCGAATGAAAATGATAAGTACATGACCGAGTGAAAGAAGGGATGCATGAAATAAAGCGTATGAGAGACGAGTGAACCATTGTAGTGAAATACGAGTGAATAGAAAAATGGATGGTGAAAGGAATAAATAAAAGTATGAATGAATGAAGTAATACCGAGTAAATGAATAAGAGATGAAGAATGGAAGTTTGTAAAGGGAGCGATAGCGTAATGAGTGAAACGATACTGACTGAATGATCATAGAGAAAGATACCGAGTGATAGAGATCTAAGAAATGAAGAATGAGTGGCTGAGGGAAATGAATAACAAACGAATCAAAGTGAATCAAGGAAACGAGTGGTTGGAAAGAATAGATGAAAAGATTCTCCGTCAATGGAATGAGTGAAAGTTATACTGACTGGATGAAGGAGATGAGTAAACGCACAAGCCAGTGGAAGAATAAATGGAAAAATGAATCGAACCACCGAATGAATAAAAACTGAGTGATGCGAACACTGGGTGAATAAAAAGCTAAATCACAAGAAACTGGGTACAGGAAATACGACTGTGACAATCACGAATGAAAAATGAGTAACTGGAGAAGGAAAATACAACATAAGAAAACCGTGGAAGAAAATAAGTGGAGTGAAACAACAAGTATATGAATACTGAGTGGTCGAAAATTGGAAAGACGAGTGAAAGAACCTGAAAGAAACCGAGTTAATGAAAAACGAGTGAAATGGAGTGACCGAATAAATGAATGCTGAGTGGGTACAAATTATACCGAGTGAATGAATAGTTAAATGACAAATATACCGAGTGGATGAGGTCGAGGAAGGAAGCGGTGAGGGAAACAAGTGAACAAATGGCCGAGTGACTGGAAAGCCGAGTGGACAATATATGTGTATTAAACACGTGAACGAAAGACAGAGAGAGGGACGAGTAGAAAAACGAAGAAAAAACCAAGTGAATGAAGGGATAACAAACTGACTGAAATAAACCGAGTGAATGAAAACGAGCGAGAGTGAGAGAGAAACTGAGTGAATAAAATGGGAATAAGAAACTGTGACGAGTGAGAAAGTAAACAAAACAACGAGTGCAGAGAAGGAATGAGTAAATAGAAACACCAAATGAATAAAAGACGAACAGAGTGAATGAAATAATAAATAGAAGAACGAATGGATAAAAGATGGTGTGATAATGAAAGACTGAATGATAGGTGAGGATCGAAAAGGAAAGAGTGACTGAGTGGAAGGAAGATGACTAGATTGAGGGTAAATAAGAAAGACGAGTGGATGAAAGAATGAATGGGGGAACGAATGAGAATATTCTGAGTGGAGATAAGTGAAGGATATACTGATCGAATGACAGAGATAAACAAGTGGAAGAAACTGAGTGAATGAAAAAGACTACAGAAAGAGATGCATGACAGAGATTCCGAGTGGGGGCAATGAAAAATATGAAGAAGAAAGAGTAGATTGAAAGAACAAGTGAATAAAACACTGAATGAAGAGGGTACAGAGTGAATGAATATCGAGTGGATCAAAAAACGAGTGAAAGAATGAATGGACGAGTGAACAGCTGCGGTGAGATACGAGTGAACAGGAAAGCAAGTGGGAGAAAGAACAAATAAAAATAAGACCGAGTGAAAGAAAGAATGAGTGGAGGAACACACGAGAGAATGATTGACTGAGTGAATGAAGAGTGAGTGAAATAGAGTGAACGAATGACTGAAGATCGAGTGGATGAAGAACCGAATGAAAAATAAGGTAAAAAACAAAAGTTAGAATAAAATAAAGTGACAGAGTAATAAAGATGAGTGAAAAGTGAACGACTGCGGAGGGGTCCGAGTGAACAAAATACCGAGTGCTAAAGATCGGCCAAGAGAAAGAGAAAAAGCCGAGTGGATGAATGAAAAAACCGAAAGACCGCATGAATAAGAGACTAATGGATACCAAACCGATTGTGATGAGTGAGGAATCTGAGTGATAAAAAGCCGATTGAAATCACCACTAAAAAAACACCTGTTAGCGACGGAAGGAATTGGTCGCTAATCCATGGCATGACCGTCGCTAAAACCATTAGCGACGGCATCTCAGACGGTACAGAGGACGTCACTAAAACCCTCATCGAAAACACATCAGCGACCGCATACATGTCGTCGCTACCATATTAACGGTGTACGGTCGTTGCTAAAATCGTCTCTGCCCCCAATAACTCCAGCCGTCGCTAAGTGTTGCCATACAGCGACCTCAAAACCCCGTCGCTACTAGCAGCCACCAGCGACTACCATACGCCGTCGCTATGGGTACTCATGTAGCGACCACGTGATCCGTCGCTATGGGTACTCATGTAGCGACCACCATTCTTACAATACAGCGACCACTGAGGTCCGTCGCTGTTTTTAACAATACAGCGACCACAATATTCCATCGCTAGTGGTATTCATGTAGCGA
This sequence comes from Clitoria ternatea, assembly GCA_037962975.1. Classification (NCBI taxonomy): domain Eukaryota; kingdom Viridiplantae; phylum Streptophyta; class Magnoliopsida; order Fabales; family Fabaceae; genus Clitoria; species Clitoria ternatea. The sequence continues at coordinate 271,671,738 of CM075670.1, read as the reverse complement.
CGACAAGATCCGTCGCTAGTGGTATTGATGTAGCGACGACAAGATCCGTCGCTAGTGGTATTCATGTAGCGACGAAAACATCCGTCGCTAGTGTTAATAATGCAGCGACGGTCCGCTACCGTCGCTAACTGGAATTTTTAAATTTTTTTTAAATTAGTTCAATATTGACTGGTTTTATTAATTTAACTTTAAAAATGTATTAATATTTTGTATTTTGTATTGGCTGATAAAATTTTATAATTAAATTTAAATAATTTTTTTAAAATATTAAATTATTATTAAAAACAAAATAATAGATTAAATTAATTTATCAAATAGGTTGAATTATTAATGATAGGTACAATAAGGCTTTTTGATTTGAATGTAATTACCAATAAATATTGACATAATAAATAAAGAATGACAAAATAAATACTGAATGAAATATAACATAACTAAAAATCAAATATACAATGTGTATAAATAATAAAAATACAATCATGGTGGTGGGGGATCCTGGGGTGGTGGTGGGGGCGCTTGGGAAGTGGGGGGAGGTAGCCTCGCCATCAACTGCATCAGTAGCTCTTGCTGCTGAGCAAGTTGCTGATGAGTCTCCGCGTGCTGCTCCTCGGCCCGCTGTCGGTCTGCCTCGGCTTTCTATCGGTCCGCCTCGGCCCGCTCTAACAACAACTGCCTCTGACGTCGCTCCTCCTGTAGCTCATCGTTCAGGTTTTGAATTACCTGAACAACCTCAGTCGGAAGACCAGAGGAAGACGAAGATGAAGGGGTCTTTCCCTTTTTTGCCAGCTGCGTGCCGACGCCACCCAATCCAAAAACCCTTCCTTTCGTGTTCACACCGCCAACAGCCTCCATATAGATGGCGTTGTCGTCAGAACAAGATAGGGTGGGAGGAACCTCCCCTATAGGAGTGGAAGCCACCAGGTCCGCCTCCTTCTCGGCCCTCCTGGCCTGATACGCCTCCTGTAAATTCAAAAGCAATGATAGGATTAGTAGGCTGATTTGTAAATTATAAGCATGTGTCAGTTAAAAGTAAATACCGCTAGATCTGTAGTCTTCTGGTTTACCCATGCACTGGCTTTGTTCTTCTTGGTCATTTGCATGACCTCAAACAAAGAAGGCTCCCGGTGCTCCCTTTGCTCCTGTGGTAAACAAAAAACATTGAGATTATTATTTGTAAACATGTAAGACAAATCATAATAGAAATATTTAACATAAATATACTTACAAATCTTTTCTTGTGCTCGAGGGTTGAAATGCTACCCCCAGTGTAAACCTAGGCTGCAGCATCGGCGGCTCTGTTGGCCCTGTTCCGAGCACTCGCCTGCTGGAATGGGACCCCCCTAACTTCTGGACCATCCCGTCCCAATGGTCCTTCGGGATCCAACGAGGGCGCTTACCCTTGTCCCTCACCTTCCAAAGGGTACTCTTGATGATTTTAGAGGTCTTTGTGGCAAAAAGCTTCCTAATCTCATCAATCATACCCTCCGCCCACTAGTAATCATGCTGTAAAATGAAATGAGAAATCAAAATTAATAACAGGTCTATTTTACAAATCAAGTCACAACAAATGAGCTAGGAACTTACCGAGAAGGTGTCAAACCACCTATCTTGCACAACCTTCCCAGCATCTGTCCAAGATATATATGGACCATCCCACTGGGCCTTCAAAACCTTAGTAATCGCTTTGGTAGTGTGACTACTATTAACAAATTTGTAATGACAATAATTATGTTAGAAGTAAACAACACACAATCTAGGGAGACCCCTAAAATTTTGGCAAAGTCTCCCCTGTAAATGTAACATTTCCAAGTTTAAATAGTTACCCTGTTATAAACAGAAAAGTGCCCAGTACAATTCAATCTATACAAGTACTAATTAAAGTAACATCCAATAAACCAACAAGTCTTTCCACTAAAGTTTAATATAAAGTATCATACAAATAACATAAAAGTATTTGAGGTTTAGTCACTTACTCGTCTTCGGCTGGCACGGGTACCAACATGGGCAGAGGGGATGCCGGAGATGGGGTCGCCTGATGGCCAGGGTCCTCCAAGCCACCAGCTCCAGGACTCTGCTCTGGGGTGGTCAGTCGGGGTGATGGGGTGGTCTGTAGTGGTGGTGGTGGTGGTGGAGTGGTCTGCTCTGGTGGTGGTGATGGAGTGCTCTGCTGTAGTGGCGATGGAGTAGTCTGCTGTCCTGGGGTGGGAGTCTCCTGTCGGGATGTCGGGGTCCTGGACCCACCACCCCTACTGAAGGGCAGTCGACGTCCCATCATCTGTGGATAAAATCATGAAAAGAAAGGTTAGTCTCAGGATATATATAAACCTATGTAACATTTTGTTTAACGACTACATACTCTGTGTCTGTTTCAGTTTCAAATTCCCCCTCAGTTTCAGTGTCACTGTAGTTATCTATTTGAACAAGTTCATCAGTATCCAAATCAGCCCTAGATCGTTTTGATCGAGAGACAAGGTCTTTGTCAATGTGTTCACCCCGCGTAGTGGCGAGTGTCTCATCCATTATGACTGGATCAATGTTGAACAACAAATTGGCATCGTTGAGCTCGTGTGGTGCAAGCTGATAAGCGTCATCGACCTCCTCAGAGACATTGTCAGTGATCTGACTTCGGGCCTTGGCCTTGATTACTGCATACCAGTCCCGATGTCCTCCCGGGAAGTCGGTGTAATAAACCTGCTCAGCTTGTTGGGCAAAAATGAAGGGATCAAACCCTTTATATCTACCATTCTTCTTGACCTCAACTAAGCCGTAGTTGTTGTCAACCTTTGTTCCAACAGCGATTGTGTTGTCGAACCAATCACATTTGAATAGAACAATATCTCTTCTTAGTCGTCCAGAGAACGAAACTTCAACAATCTCCGTTAGCACTCCATAAAAGTCTTCTTCCAACTGTCCGGCGGTGCCTTTAACACAAACCCCGTAGTTATGGGTGCGCATCCCTTCACTCTATTGAAGAATATTAAACTTGTAGACATTTACGTAGTAAATAGGCCATTTTTTAACAATTTTCACCGGCCCCCAAGAAAGGGCTTGGAGTAAAGAATCTTCAATATAGTTGTTTGGGTCTTGTATCTATGTACAACATAAAAAGTAGGTCATCGTTAGATAACAAGAGTTAGAAGCAAATAGGCTTAAAAACACTTGGTATACGGGTCTTACGTGTTGCGCGAACTAACCAACGAACTTGGATGACACCTCACTATAAATTTGGTCATCAGTTAAATCATTTTGCTCAAGTTTTAGCATATCTATGTATAAGCTATTCAACGGAAACAAATTTAGATACTATAAAAGCTACGTTAAGAATGTATAACATAACTTCTATGACTTACTCAATAAAGGGTTCCACTTCTGGGCAATTGAGAAGAATATACAAGTGAGCCGCCCTTCGATCTTTCTCATCAATGTAACATTTTGTGAGCCTGCCCCCCGGTTGACCAGGATAGTTAAAAATCGATGTTTGTTCATCAAACCCTGTGTGGCTGGCTACCCCAAGATTGCGGGGAATTCTACTCATTCTAGTTTCTATCTCCGCCGGAAAATAGAAAGAAGCAAAGGTTGTCATTTCTTCGACTAAGTATGCCTCACAAATTGATGCTTCAACGCGGGCTTTGTTCGACACTTTATCTTTTAAAGAGCGTAAGAATCTTCAACATCATTAACAAGATGGTGTTAAGTTAGAAAATACTATTATAAGCACGATTTGCAAGGAAATTAAAGAGTTCACCAAGAATTCACTTTTCGAATGGATACATCCAACGATGCTGCACTGGGCCACCAACCAAGGCCTCGTACGGTAGATGGATAGGCAAATGCTCCATGGAGTCAAAAAAACTTGGTGGGAAAATCTGCTCCAACTTATAAATCAATACCGGGATAGTTTCTTCCATCTTCACAAGTTTCTCCACAGTCAACGAAGTAGCTGTCAACTCCTTAAAGAAGTGACTCAACTCCACCAACGGTTTCCAAATAGGCTTCGGTAAGGCATGAAACGCGTACGGGAGTAGTTGTTGCATAAACACATGGCAATCATGACTTTTCATGCCAAACACCTTGCCCTTCTTCATGTCGACACATCTACTCAAGTTAGAAGCGAATCCGTCATGCAGGGTCAACCCATTCATCCAAATACACACAGCAATCTGTTGTGGTCTAGTTAAAGCATATTTTGCATGGGGTTTAAACATTCTTCCACGTCCCACATCCCACAACTCCAACTCCTTCCTGGAACACCAAATTGAAAGGTCTAGATGACTCTTCTCGTTGTCCTTTGTTCTCCCTTTGATGTCCATAACAATGTCAAAAATATTCATGAAAACGTTACGTTCAGTGTGCATGACATCAATGTTGTGTCTTAACAACAAGTCTTTCCAATATGGCAAATCCCACAAGACACTCTGCTTCACCCAGTGGTGTTCCTTACCGTAACCCGTAAACTCCTTAACACTCTTGTCCCAGATGTAAGGATACTCTTCGACCCTTTGCCAAACGCGTGCACCAGATAACCTACAGGGTGGAGGTTTATTAACAACCTTGTTCTTCTTAAAAGCGGTTTTGTTCCTTCTAAACGGGTGATCCAACGGTAGAAACTTTCTATGACAGTCAAAGAAACTTGTCTTGCCACTAACAGGGAGTGATTCCCCCCCGGTATGTTCCATGCATACAGGGCAAGCAAGCTTCCTAGACGTGGACCATCCAGAAAGCATACCATAGGCCAGGAAGTCATTAATAGTCCACATCAAAACAGCACGCATCATAAAGTTGTTCTTTAAAGACGCATTGTATGTCATTACCCCGACATCCCATAATTGTGATAACTCTTTAACCAACGGTTGCAAAAACACGTCTATGTTCGCCTTTGGATTTTTGGGTCCTGGAACTAGTATAGATAGAAACATGACCTCCCTCTTCATACACATATCAGGCAGCAGATTGTATGGGGTCAGGATGACTGGCCAACAAGAGTAAGCTCTTCCGTATTGACCGAACGGGTTAAACCCATCAGTACATAAGCCAAGTCTTACATTACGCGGCTCACTGGAAAAGTCCGGATATAGCTCATCCAAACACTTCCATGCTTTCCCATCGGAAGGATGGCAAAGAAACCCCTCTTGTGTTTGGTTCAGAGCATGCCAACGCATGTGTTTTGCCGTGGACAATGAGGCGTACAGGCGTTGAAGACGCGGTGTTATAGGGAAGTACCACAATTTCTTCCTGGCCATCCGGGTTACCTTCCCTCTCCTTTTAACGGTCTTGTAGCGTTCCTCATTACAATGCAGACATTTTGTGACACTCTTGTCTGCAAACTCATTTCTGAACAGCATACATCCACCAACACAACACTCTATCTTCACATAACCCAACCCCAAGTTTGCCACTTGTTTCTTAGCACGGTACAGGTTTGCTGGCATTCTGTGATTACTAGGCATGGTGGAACCCATCAGATTGACCATCCTATCAAAACAACCTCCAGAAAGATTATAATCTGCCTTTAGGCTTAAAGCAGCTAGGGAGGCGGATAACTCAGTGTGACTGTTGCACCCGTCCCATAATGGAGTCTGAGCCGCCGCCAACAAATCATAAAATCTCTTCACCTCCAGATTAGGATCCTCCTCTACATTGTCAGAGTCCCCATGACCTGCTTGGTCATTATGTTCCAACATACGCCCGGTGGAGGGTCTAACATGATCCATCACCATTTGTTCTATGTTGTTGTACGTATCCCTGTTTCCTCCAACCTCGTAGTAAGACTGTTGAACGGTTACGTCTGATGGTCTATGCGGTAACTACTCACCATGATTGTACCAGCAGTGGTATGTATCCATAAACCCTTTCTCAGTTAGGTGGCACATGACATCATCCGTGAATTCAAAACTCATGCATTTGCACCTTGAGCACGGACAACGGATCTTTTGAGTCACTTCAAATCTAGGCGTGTTTGCCGTAGCGAACGGAATGAACTCCAATAGCCCCATCATAAACTTCTCAGTCACTCACCGATTGCGATCTAGTCGGTTGTACATCCATCGCCGATTTGCCGGTACCTCTATTTATAATATCTAACAAGCACGATTTCTGTTACTTTAAATTATTGTAATTTTATTTGACTATTGGTTGTGAATCACTCAATCTCATTGATGTTGCAAATTGGTGGGGCCCTATCCCATTCGGTATGAATATACAACCATCCATAACCCATCAATCTTGTATGTTGTCTATCTTGTGTCATTGATGTTCATTTGAAATTTCGGCAGTATTTCGCATTGGTCCCCGAGTACACAGAGATACATACGGTATGAAATATCGCACGCAGACATGCACCCCGGGGACAATACGAAACACCATAACTGAAATTTCAAATGAACATTCAATGTCTCAAGATAGACCACACACAACATTGATGGGTTACGCCCTACTGGTTACAAATTCATACCAAACTGTCCAACCGGGACAATTCAAGATCCAACACAACACGGTACATCAACCGGTTGTTTTGAAACTTGAACGGGAATCTAATGGGTACACACACAACTAAACCCTACATTATTAAATCATGAGTGTTATTTTTTAAGTTCCTTAAGAAAGGGAGCCTGTAAAAATTTTGGCAGAGTCTCCACTGTAAACTAGACATTTCCCAAATTTACGAATGACCTTTTACATACAGAAAACTTCCCAGTATAGATAAATAAACATACCATACGCATTGTATATGATATTCAGAGTTATGAAGACCAAATCATGTTATCACTACATAAAACCAATGCCTAATGAGCTCTGCTCTCCACTAACAAACAACATTACACATGTATAAAGAATTATGTTATCAGCATACAAAACCAATGCCTAATGAGCTCTGCTCTCCACTAACAAAGAAACATTACACATGCATCTTCAAATTATGTTATCAGCACACAAAACCAATACCTAATGAGCTCTGCTCTCCATTAAAAAACAATATTACACATGTATATAAAATGGTCTTATCAGCACACAAAACCAATGCCTAATAAGCCCTGCTCTCCACTAACAAACAACAATCCACATGAATACACATAATGACCAAGTCAGTGTTAGGGGATTACCTCGAGGAAAAAAGTGAGCGAAGAATATAAAGCTGTCGACAAACGATCACAGACCACGCGTAACATGTGCTAGTCTGCATGACAAACCAATAGCTGGTTAGATAGTTAAGAGTAGCAACGAAACTAAACAAAGAGAGACACGTAAAGCAAATTATAGATTAAGTACATTGCAAGGAAACTAAACAAATAAAGACAGTCAAAGCAAATTGCAGCTAAGGTGGCATTGGATAAAGCGCTCAATTGGAAAATTGATTACTAATTACTCAATTTTATATAAGGTCTATCCCATTCAATGTTAAAGGCCAAGTTCAAGTAAGAAAAGTAACAACACTCTAATGGATTCAGATAGGGGGCCTTTAATGGATTCCGGAGGTTGAAGACTGGCTATATCAAAGAGTAGGAGACAAATCTGAAGAGTAGGAGAGTATGAGGGAAGAATAATTGGGTAAGATGAGAGCTACTGTATTTGGAGTGCTCCAAACTTGGCCTGCAGAATGGAAAAGGACTTTGGAGTGCTCCAAACTTAGCCTCAGATGTGATCATAGGAGTTCTTGATATAAGAATATGGCCTGAACATATCAGTTTCCAAGACTCTGGATTGTCCAGAGTACCCTCTCGCTGGAAAGGTGCTTGTGAACAAGGTACCAAGTTCTCTGCCTCAAATTGTAACAAGAAGCTTATTGGTGCTCGAGTCTTTCTCAAAGGCTATGAGAAGTTTGCTGGAAGAATCAATGAAACAACGGATTACCATTCTCTAAAGATTCCAATGGACATGGAACACACATAACCTCACCGCTATGAGAAGTTTGCCATATCAATTTTTCTTTAAAAATATTTAAAAATAGTTTAAATTTAAAATAAAAAATAACATGTATAATTCTCTTAAAAAAATAACATGTATAATTCTCTTAAAAAAATAAGTTGGCCCATTTTGACCTGCGGGCCACATAGAATACGGGTCAGGCTAATGTTTTTGGCCCGTTTTCCTATTCTAGTCCGGCCCGACCCGTATTTGGACGGGCCATGACCCGGCCCGTTAGTCCATTTTGCCACCCCTACTTAAATGTCTATATTAATCAATAACTATGCTTACCTTACCTGGCAAACACCAAAAACCTTTCAATCCACAAGAAATTCTTTATTCTGCCAATTTTGGTCTTTTCCCACATCAACTCTACCATTACACTTTTATATTGTATTATCTAATAAAATTGAAGATGCTAAAACAACTAACAGAGAATTATTCCATCTTAACCTTTCTGAAAAATGTAGTTAGATTAAATCTCAATAAAGGGAGTCTTCTTTATCATCTCACTAAAGAATTGTTCTAGATGTGCCACTTATTTTGGCACTTACGTGTGCTATTGCTAACTCTTTTTTGTTTTATTATTATTGTTTGTATTGATAAAATGGTTTAGGATATTACTGAGTGGCCAGTGCTTGAACCTATCCCATCATACGGTAGAGGAAGAGACGCACCAGCTGGAAGGTTCGCCAGCTTCATATCTGGTACAAACCTTACAGATGTTATTATCACAGGTATGTATCCAAAAGGTTTCACTTCTAGTTACCAAAATTTATTTTCATAGAATATAATCTTGTAGGGCAAATTTTAAGAGTAGTTTCTTTGGTATTTTTTCAACAAGAATTAGAGTTTCATCAATAACACTAAAATAAAAGTCCGCAATATCAAATATAGTTCAGTTTGTTAAGAAAAGTATACCAGTTGTTATAAATCTTTTGATATGTGTTTAATTCTAACTGAAACAAAATAAAAGTCAGCATCAAAAACATCAAAATTTTTAAGAACAAAGACATTATTATATTATGATAGATACATCTTGATATGAATATTTTTGTAAACAGGTGAAAATGGCACTATAGATGGTCAGGGTGCATTTTAGTGGCAGCAATTTCACAGGAAAAAGTTGAAGTACACTCAGCCGTACCTGATTGAATTGATGTACTCAGACAACATTCAAATCTCAACTCTAACTCTCCTCAATTCTCCATCATGGAATGTTCATCCCATTTATAGCAGGTACACTCTCATTATTCCTTGGATTCATATTTCATCATGCAGCACTAAAAATGTCTCTTAACTGTCTTCTAATTTCAACATCATAACAAAAATTTCAATACGATACTATACAACAATATTATTGTGCAAGGCATCACCATTATTGCTCCTGTCTCTTCTCCTAACACTGATGGCATCAACCCAGGTCAGTATTCCAAAATCAACTTAAGATTTTTCAATTTTGGAACAATGCTTCTCACAACCATAAAATGAGGACACTAACTGACATGGACCATTAAGAATTTAATAAATAATAAAGACTTATATTTTTAGTTCCTATAATTATAATTAATTTTAATTTTAGTCTTAAAAAAATTGTTGACTTTAAGTCTTTCAAATTTTCTTGCTAAAATGGTTTTTGTTAACACACATATATCTAAACACATCATATCAGCAGCCATGTTGAGGTGATATATGTCATGACATATCAGAATGCATGATAAATCATTAAAATATCATCAAAGAAATCAATTATATAAAATTTAAATTATTAAGAAGCAAAAACAATATAATAAATTTTGAAATACTAAAACTAAAATTAACTATATTTATAGACTCCAAAAACATACATAGCAAGAAAAAGTATTTGATACAATATAACCATAAATATAAACTTTGGTTTTCTGACTCTAGTTTTTCTATCAGATTCTTGCACAAATGTAAAAATTAAAGACTGCTATATAGTTTCCGGGGATGACTGTGTGGCTGTGAAGAGTGGATGGGATGAGTATGGCATAAAGTTTGGGTGGCCAACCAAACAACTAGTGATCAGAAGGCTAACATGCATTTCACCATACGGTGCAACCATTGCCTTGGGAAGTGAGATGTCAGGTGGTATCCAAGATGTGAGGGCCGAAGACGTTACAGCTATCCAAACAGAATCAGGGGTCAGAATCAAAACAGCAGTAGGGAAAGGAGGATTTGTGAAGGACATATATGTGAGGAGAATGTCATTACAAACTATGAAATGGGCATTTAAGGTGACTGGTGACTATAATTCACATGCTGATAGCCACTATGACCTTAATGCTTTACCTGAGATCAAAAACATCAAATACAGAGATGTTGTGGCTGAGAATGTGACCATAGCTGCTAGGTTTGAAGGAATCTCCAATGACCCCTTTACAGGAATTTGCATTGCCAATGTGACACTAGGGATGGCAGCCAAGGCCAAGAAACAGCCATGGACATGCACTGATATTGAAGGGGTCACTAGTGGGGTGACCCCTCCACCTTATGGCTTGTTACCTGATCAGGGGCCAGAGAAGATCACAGCATGTGATTTACCAGCAGATAATCTACCTATTGACATGTTGGAGCTTAAGAAATATACTTACAGCATGACATATGTTGGAGTGTAGTTGTCAAAGTTATTTCTATGAACACTAAGATTATTGATCATCCTTATCCCCAACTTTGTTGATCATCAATCAAAGTTGACAAAATTAATTTATGAACACTAAGATTGGAGATTCAATTGATACTTTTAGAAAGTTGGAGACAAAATTGATTATCATCCAAGTTAGAAGATTAAATTGGTATTTTTATAAAGTTGGAAACACAATGATTAACCTTTACAATCTCAATGATGAAAATGAGTATTTACTGTGTTTAAATTTGTTTAGATTAGGCACAAAACTGAGAAGACTAAAAAGAGTGGTCATGGTAGCATCTGTATTAAACTGTTTGTTCTAGTTTAATCTGAAAGACTGAATACACCAACAAGAAGTCAGAGCCAATGAATATTCCTGCTGAAATCTTAGGAGTAACACTGCTTGTCTTCTGATTATTCCAATAGTACATCATAAATATATTGAAAAGACCATGGACTTGCATAAGACCATGGACTTGCATTAAACTAAAGAAATCTGATAAATTTGATAGGTTTGTTGGAGCTATTATAATTATGGTAGGTCTGTATCTTGTGGTGTGGGGCAAAGGCAAAGATTATGAGTTACCAACTCTAATTACTAAAGATCCTATATTACCAGCCAAACAAACAATAGAAGAGAGCAACGGCAAAGAGGAGCATTCTTTCACTTTGTGTTTTCTACTCTCTGTTTGCTACTCTCTGTTCTGCAATTGCTACGCAGAAAATATCATAAACATTTTTTGGTTTTAAATTCAATCTACAATTGTATTTTCTGGTAGAAATAAAGTTCATGTTACCAAACACCAAACCCTCTATAAAAAATCAGAAACAAAAACAAAGAAAAGTTTCACTACAACATAAGATTCAACAACAATGCAATGACCAAGATATGATGATGGTAATGGAAGGGAGGAAGCTGAGTAAGGAAGGAGGGCCTTCATTTCATAGACAGAACAAAAGACAGACGGAGGGAGGAAGGAAGGGAAGAGAAAAGGCAAAGTTACCTGGGTTTCTTGAAGAAGCCGACTGTCAAACTGCCGGAGGTGTGACGCGCGACAGTGCTAGGCGGTTCACCGACGGAGCTATCTTGGAGACGGTACTGGAGTGCGACGCGAGGGAGAGCTCAGGGCTGAGTCTGAGAGGGAAGCCAATTTAGGGTTAGGGGAAATGATTTGGGGGGAGGGACAGCCACTGTCTGTCGAGTTAGATTAAAATATTAGCGAGGGAACTAACACCGTCCCTAATAGAGTCACTAAACTGGCAGATATAGCGACGGTATAACACATCCGTCACAAATTAGCAACGGCTATTGTATGTCTGATAAGTGCTTATTTTGTGATTAAATTCATGACTCAATTGGATCCATTTCCTGAAATACTTAACTAGATTGATAAAATTGAGCATGATTTTTATTATAAATAATAATGTGTTAAGTAAATAAGCTTGCTCTGAAAAATATTGAAGACAGGTTCCAAAAGCTTGAAAGAAATTCAAGAGGATTCAGCATCATCAGAACCCCACGCTTAAGGGTAACCTCGAGCACGCTTGAGCGCAACCTTGTTGAAGGACTAAAGAAAACAGAGAAGCTTCAGGACCCTCTCACGCTCAAGCGGGAGAATGCGTCGCTTGAGCGTGAGCCCTAAAGTGCCCAAGCGAGGAGCAAGCGTGACCCTGAGCGTGGATTGAAGGACAACAAACAGCATCAGACTTACCCACGCTTGAGCGTGAGAAGGGGACGCTCGAGCGTGAACACAAGAGCGCTTGAGCGCGGCTGAAAAGGATCAAGCGTGAGCGTGAGCGTGACTCTGCGCATGAGGCACGCTTGAGCGTGACTAAAGGAAGCTTGAGCGTAACTAGGCACATGAAGGGCGCTTGGGCGTGGGCTTTACACGCTTGAGCGTGAGGAATGGATATTAAGGTCTCGCTTGAGCGTGGTTATTTCAGCTTGAGCGTGCGACCATCAGTAAGCATCAGAACCCTTCACGCTTGAGCGCGACCATCAAGCTCAAGCGTGACTCAGACAGCATGGGTCTCTTAATTCTTTATTCATGCAACCTCACCCACTTTCTTGTGTTTCCAAAGATACCGCATGGGCTCTATGCAAGTGGGCAAGGGAAGCTGAGCCATAAATCCTATAAATCAAGCTGCAAACAAGGGGAGAATCATCAATCTCCTATCACATCATACATCAGATTCATCCTCTGTATTTTCATTTCACACTTTCCATTTTCTGTATTCTCTCTGTTGATGGTGAAAATGCAAGGCATGAGTAACTAATCTCCCTTATGGGATTGGCTGTAATCCATTCAACACTGAAGTAATGCTGTTGTAAGTTTTTATTGAGTAATGAGATTTGATAAGTTTCTGTATTTCCTTCTGCGTTTAATGCCTGAAAGTACTTGATCACTATTTTCTTGTTCTAAGTTTTCTTGAGTATGCTGGGAAGTGACTTTTGAAAGCAGACCCTGAAAGAAGTACTTGTTGTGAGTAGGTAGCCAGGGATGGCGTCTAACGCAATAAACGTCTAAACAATTGATCGATAATGCTGGAATGGTTTCCAAAGTGACTGAGGGATCAGCGGTTTGGAAATCATTCTTATGAATTTTGTAGTCGAGGGATCGATGCAAATGACTTTGATTGTGACGTAGAACTTATCTTTTCGATTTACTTATATGGAAACTTATGCAGCTTACAGAGGTGAAGATGTGATGAAGCCAATCCCTGTTTTACAAAACTGATTTTTCCAACATCATTTACTGTTATATTTTGCAAAGTGCTATCCTCTGTTATTTTGTTACTTACTGTTTTCCATTCAGCAACATTCACAACAAATCAAAACTGAAACTTTCTGCCTAATCAATTCAAACTAAGATCTTCATTCTAGCACCTCCTCAGTGGAACGACAACTATACTATATTACAACTTCTGTGTTTAAACTTGGCACATCCATTTCATTGAGTTCATATTATACAAACTTGATTCTCTCTGTCAGTGAACTCTTCATTCCACTATCTCAAACATCACCACCACAACCCCCTTACCAAGTAATGGCTCATCAAGTTTTGGCGCCGTTGCCGGGGAGGTGATTTAAGCTTGAATATTTTAGCATTGAATTGATAAGACAGTGTAAATAAATTTGTTTTCAATTTGTTTTTATTTTTTTTTAGTATTCTTGCTATTTTGAGTACTTGATTTATGATCTTGAGAGGACAGGGTACAAAAGAACAGCTTGCATTTGACCCTGAGATAAATAGGTTCCTCAAGAAAATCAAGAAAGCAAAACAGAACATCCAAGAAGGACAAACTTCCTCTGTTACAATGGAGGACAAAGCAATAATCAAAATCCACCAAGGAGAACACTTGGAGATTACACACTGCAACAAGGACCTAGACACTACTCAAGCATTGCTATACCAAATACAATCAGGGCTATAGAAATGAAACCTGCTTTCCTTAGTTTAATTAGTTCCCATCAATTTCATGGAATGTCCAGTGAAGATCCTTACACTCACTTGGCCATATTCTATGAATTGGTAGGAATAATGGGCTTTGAACAGGAAGTCATTGAAGCAGCATATCTAAGATTATTTCCTTTGTCTCTTGCAGGAAAAGCCAAAGAGTGGCTCCAGTCGCACCCAAATCAAAGCCTTAACAGCTGGGAGACAGTGGAGGAAAAATTCCTACACAGATTCTTCCCACCATCCAGATTCATCAAGGCTAAATCAGATATCACAACATTTAAACAAAGCCATGATGAACCTTTTTGTGAGGCATGGGAACGCTTTAAATCACTGCTCAGAAAATGCCCAAACCATGGACTTGAAGATATTGCACAACTTAATATTTTTTACAGTGGTTTAAGGGCTGACACTAAAATGATTTTAGATGCAGCAGCAGGAGGAACAATGATGACAGTGGATGCTGACCAAGCCACACGGATAATAGAAGCTTTATCCTCAACAGACTAACAAGCTCAACATGATCGTCAGCAAGTTCAAAGGAAAGGAGTCCTTGACTTAAACACCACAGATGCCATTTTAGCACAGAACAAAATTCTGACCCAACAACTAGAAGCATTGACCAAAAAGATAGCTAATCTTCCACAACAATTACATGCTGTACAATCATCACAACCAGGGCAACAACAAATGCCTGCAAGATGTAACTTTTGTGGAGGAGATCATCTCAATGAGAACTGTGGATCACAAGAAGCAACTGTATACTTCATGAACAACCAAGGAAGGTCTGGTAATTTCAATTCAAATTTTTCTAACCAACCATTTCAGGGATGGAGAAGTAACCAAAACCAAGGCCAAGGATGGAAGCAAGAGCCCAGCTCTTCAAATAAACCATATCAAAATAATGGTCCTTCTTTGGTGGAGAGAACTTCTAGATTGGAGGACACCTTGGAAAAATTTATGCAAACTTCTTTAGCAAGTTAAAAGAACAATGAGGCATCACTCGGGAACTTGGAAACACAATTGGGACAACTAGCCCAACAACTTACTGAGAAACAGAAGCCTCAGTATGGAGCAAACACTGAAACAAACCCAATAGAGCATTGCAAGGCTGTAACCACACTGACTGAGGAAATAACTGAGGAAGAAGATGGACATAATGCTATCACACCTGAAGCAGTACCTTATAACACCAAAGATCCAGGGAGTTTTTCTATTCCCGTTACTATTGGAAATCTTTCAAAAAGTAAAGCTTTATTAGATCTTGGTGCTAGTGTAAATTTGATGCCATTATCCACACTTAAAAGTATAGGGGATTTTTCAGTAAAGCCAACAAACATGACCTTAAAAATGGCAGATCAATCAATAAAAACCCCTTATGGTATTGCTGAAAATATTGAGGTCAAAGTTGATCAATTTGAATTTCATGAGAATTTTGTTGTCATAGATATGGAGGAAGATCCTGAAGTTCCCCTAATACTAGGGAGACCATTCTTGAAAGCAGCCAAAGTCATCATAGATGTGGATGACAGAAAAGTAAAAATTCAAGTGCAAAAAGAACAAACTGATTTTGCTATTGAAGGTGCACTTGAAAAACAGAAAGGAAGAAAGCCAAGGCCTGACTTAGGCAAGGAGGTGGAAAAACTCAACACTCTCATCCACCAACTCCATGATCCATATTGAAAAATCTATCAGGCGTCAAGCTAATGACGTTAAACAAGCGCTTATTGGGAGGCAACCCAATCTTTTATGTTTTCTTTTCATCCTGTTGATTTTATTTTAAGTAAATTTTATCCTAAGATTGAATTTTCCTTTTATTTTGCAGGCAGCTCATCAAATTCATCCCACTCATTATCCGAAAGTAAGTTTGCATCCCACAATGTTTAGCCTGGGGACAGGCCTTCTTTCTTAAGAGGGGTGAGACTTCATAGACTAAACCAGGACCACCTTCACAAGGGCCTCCAGCAAGGAAACATGAGACAGGGGATGACTCTTCTAAGGATGAGTGATAAGTTTACTAGTTTTTATTGCTTTAGTTTACTTTCAGTTAGTTTTGTCTAACATTACTGCAGCATGCTTTGAAAATTTTTAAAATTTTGATGCTTTTGGTTGATTGTTTGGATATACCATTACATGCTTGCAGTTGTACCAATTTTGAAAACCCCAACCAAAGATTTTACTTTTTGAACAAGAAAAGTTTCTAAGCAACAGAATGTTTTGAGGCAACAACACTAATTCTTTTAGGCAAAATGACTTAATTAAGAACCAAGGAACTGGAATGCATGTACTTTTGCTTGTTTACATGACTTGAACCCTTTCCTGTTAGAAAAAGGAAGTAAGCAGTGAGAAATCTAAACACTTTAGAGCCTCATTTGAATTTGTTAAATTAGCATTGACTGATTTTCTAATTAACCTTTTTTCTTAAGAAACAAGCAAGGAAATGATAAGGCAATTTTGGAAAACAGAGTTAGCCAAGAGCCAAAAAGCTACCCTGATAAAAATATCCAATTTTTGGCAGCCCATCTTTGAGCCATAAAAGCATAAAAATTTTTTCTCTGCCCTGAGCTAAGCATAAAAGCAAAAATTCCATCTCACCTGCATGTTCATCTTGAAAAAGAGCATAAAATATTTTTCTCAAAAGGAGATGAAACAAATGGAGGCAGTAGAAGAAAATGCAAGAAGAATAGTAAGCTCTCCAAAAATGCATAAAAGAGCTGGAGGAAAACAAAGGAAAACTCTAAAGTTTCAATGCAAAGAAGGAGCCTTCTAATTTGTTAAATAAATTAACCAAAAACACTTATGCTCTTCTTTAAACATGCGTTTTGAAACCAAGAAAAACCAAAGATTCTTGTTAGCCCAGCCTCATTACATCCTCAAAAGACCTTTTGATCCTTGCTATTCATTTGAATTTTGGTTTGACTAGAAATGACGGGCAATGTTAACTGAGTAGTTCTAATGATGGGAGAGTGAGACAGACACATGGTAAGAAATGATGAGAGTTCTAAATTCTTACAGCAATGGGTTACATGCTTTATGAACAAGGTAATGGTGCATTACATTTCAAGGAATTAGTATTAAGAAAATCATTTGCCTAGACATCAACTCAAATTATTGTCTTTTAAACTTTTTGTCTGCAACAGAAACTTAGATTTTTTTGAACGTTTGATTCTCTTTTCTAAACTTCTTTTTACTTGAGGACAAGCAAAAATCTAGGTTGGGGAGAGTTTGATAAGTGCTTATTTTGTGATTAAATTCATGACTCAATTGGATCCATTTCTAGAAATACTTAACTAGATTGATAAAATTGAGCATGATTTTTATTATAAATAATAATGTGTTAAGTAAATAAGCTTGCTCTGAAAAATATTGAAGACAGGTTCCAAAAGCTTGAAAGAAATTCAAGAGGATTCAGCATCATCAGAACCCCACGCTTAAGGGTAACCTCGAGCACGCTTGAGCGCAACCTTGTTGAAGGACTAAAGAAAATAGAGAAGCTTCAGGACCCTCTCACGCTCAAGCGGGAGAACACGTCGCTTGAGCGTGAGCCCTAAAGCGCCCAAGCGAGGAGCAAGTGTGACCCTGAGCGTGGATTGAAGGACAACAAACAGCATCAGACTTACCCACGCTTGAGCGTGAGAAGGGGACGCTCGAGCGTGAACACAAGAGCGCTTGAGAACGGCTGAAAAGGATCAAGCGTGAGCGTGAGCGTGACTCTGCGCATGAGGCACGCTTGAGCGTGACTAAAGGAAGCTTGAGCGTGACTAGGCACATGAAGGGCGCTTGAGCGTGGGCTTTACACGCTTGAGCGTGAGGAATGGATATTAAGGTCTCGCTTGAGCGTGGTTATTTCAGCTTGAGCGTGCGACCATCAGTAAGCATCAGAACCCTTCACGCTTGAGCGCGACCATCAAGCTCAAGCGTGACTCAGACAGCATGGGTCTCTTAATTCTTTATTCATGCAACCTCACCCACTTTCTTGTGTTTCCAAAGATACCGCATGGGCTCTATGCAAGTGGGCAAGGGAAGCTGAGCCATAAATCCTATAAATCAAGCTGTAAACAAAGGGAGAATCATCAATCTCCTATCACATCATACATCAGATTCATCCTCTGTATTTTCATTTCACACTTTCCATTTTCTGTATTCTCTCTGTTGATGGTGAAAATGCAAGGCATGAGTAACTAATCTCCCTTATGGGATTGGCTGTAATCCATTCAACACTGAAGTAATGCTGTTGTAAGTTTTTATTGAGTAATGAGATTTGATAAGTTTCTGTATTTCCTTCTGCGTTTAATGCCTGAAAGTACTTGATCACTATTTTCTTGTTCTAAGTTTTCTTGAGTATGCTGGGAAGTGACTTTTGAAAGCAGACCCTGAAAGAAGTACTTGTTGTGAGTAGGTAGCCAGGGATGGTGTCTAACGCAATAAACGTCTAAACAATCGATCGATAATGCTGGAATGGTTTCCAAAGTGACTGAGGGATCAGCGGTTTGGAAATCATTCTTATGAATTTTGTAGTCGAGGGATCGATGCAAATGACTTTGATTGTGACGTAGAACTTATCTTTTCGATTTACTTATATGGAAACTTATGCACCTTACAGAGGTGAAGATGTGATGAAGCCAATCCCTGTTTTACAAAACTGATTTTTCCAACATCATTTACTGTTATATTTTGCAAAGTGCTATCCTCTGTTATTTTGTTACTTACTATTTTCCATTCAGCAATATTCACAACAAATCAAAACTGAAACTTTCTGCCTAATCAATTCAAACTAAGATCTTCATTCTAGCACCTCCTCAGTGGAACGACAACTATACTATATTACAACTTCTGTGTTTAAACTTGGCACATCCATTTCATTGAGTTCATATTATACAAACTTGATTCTCTCTGTCAGTGAACTCTTTATTCCACTATCTCAAACATCACCACCACAACCCCCCTTACCAAGTAATGGCTCATCAATGTCGTCGCTAACCTTGAATAGCCATCAGATAGTTTTAGCGATGGAATACAATATCTGTCACTCATTAGCGACGTCTATCTCACCGTCGCTACAAACAACAAAATAGCGACGAAACAGCATCGTCGTCAACATTTGGCGAATCAAAACACTTGGAGGGAAAACAAAAAAGGAGGGAATGAAATCTAGCGACCGCAATAGCAACAGGGTCACTATTAGCGATGGTAAACCTATCGTCACTATAACTTGGCGCCAACAAGCAGGAAACATTAAAAATGGAGCAACGAAATATAGCGACCACACTAGCGATGAAATATAGCGACCGCACTAGCGACGACGTGTTGTTAGCGACGGGTGTATCTAGTCGCTAAATCAGTCACTAAAATATTCTCCTAGTCCCTATTTCCTTGTCGGTCGCTAATGCGGTCGCTACTTAGCGACGACTTTCATTGGTCGCTATTTTTAGGTGGCAAATCGGGGTTTTTTTAGTAGTGAATAAATCGCCTTTCACCATCTGACCCGTTCATTACATCAACAATCAGAAATCTTTCAAAGTCTTCCTTTTTATTCATAGAAATTTATTGAAAAATACCGAGTGAAGTTCAGTCGGGAAGAAGAGTTAAGAATAAGTAACAGTTATCCGAGTGTATTACTTTCACTCAAACTCAGTAATTTTCGCTTAAGTGCGAAACAACAATCAGCAGTGCCTCGCCTAAGCTACAAGTGCTTCGCCTGAGCGAAGTAGAAGAATCAAACTCAGACTTCCTTCTTCAAACTTCACAACTTTATTCACTAAATTTTTAGTTTTTCTTTTTATTCATTCCGACTCAAAATTCAAAACAAAGCAATCGGAACATAGGGCTGCCTCCCTAGAGCGCTTCTTTAAGGTCACTAGCTTGACCTTATTGCATCTAAGAAGGTGCATGTAGTAACAAGGAGGTTTTTTGCCTATCAAACTCTCCTCCAAAGTAGAGTTTGAGTCTTTGGCCATTTACTTTAAAAATCCGATCGGTGGTCGGGCCTTTCAGCTCAACTGCACCATGAAGGAAAACCTCATTTACAGTAAAAGGCCCCGACCACTTTGATCTAAGTTTTCCAGGGAAGAGTCTTAGTCGGGAATTGAATAATAAAACCTGATCATCCTTCTGAAACTCTTTCTTATTAATTCGCTTATCGTGCCATTTCTTTGTTTTCTCCTTATAGATGGAGGCACTTTGATAAGCGTTGAGTCGGAACTCCTCTAATTCATGGAGTTTCACAACTCATTCCTCCTGGGATTGGTCAAAGTCCATGTTTAATAGCTTTATGGCCCACCACACTTTGTGTTCCAACTCTATAGGTAGATGACAAGCCTTACCATAAACTAACTTATAAGGAGACATGCCAATCGGAGTTTTAAAAGCAGTCCTGTAGGCCCACAATGCATCATCTAATTTTACCGACTAATCTTTTCTAGATTTTCAACCACTTTTTCTAAAATTCTTTTGATTTCTCTATTTGACAGTTCCACTTGTCCACAAGTTTGTGGATGGTAAGGAGTGTAAATCTTGTGCAAAACCTTATAGTGACACAGGGCTTTTTCCATTATTTTATTGCAAAAATGTGAACCCCCATCACTAATGATCACTCTCGGAACTCCAAACCTAGAGAAAATATTCTTCTTAATGAACCTAAGCACCACATGTGCATCATTGGTTCTGATCGAAATTGTCTCCGCCCATTTGGAGACATAGTCTTCAGCAACAAGAATATATTCGTTGGAAAATGACTGTGGAAATGGCCCCATAAAGTCGATACCCCAAACGTCAAATAAATCCACAACTAGAATGTTTGTCAAAGGTATGCCAACTTTAGCAGAGAGACCTCCACTCCTTTGACATTTATCACACCTTTTGACATACTCTTTAGCATCATGAAATATAGTTGGCCAATAAAAGCCACTCTGCAAGATTTTTGCTGCTGTACGGGAGGCACCATGATGACCTCCATAATAAGAGTCGTGGCAATGCCACAAGAGCCTTTCTTGCTCAGATTCAGGCACACACCGCCTGATCAATCCATCTACTCCTATTTTAAACAGAAATGGATCATCCCAAAGGAAGTTTTTACTATCATGAAAGAATTTTTTTCTCATTTGGGATGTCCAACCATCAGGTACCACCGAGGCACTTTTAAAGTTAGCCATATCAGCATACCATGGCCCGGTGATAATTGCCATTAACTTCTCGTCTGGGAATTCTTCTTTTATTAAAACAGGATCCGACTCTCCTTCCAGACGAGATAGTTGGTCGGCAACTGAGTTCTCTACTCCCTTTTTATCTCGTATTTCTAAGTCAAATTCCTAGAGTAACAGAACCCACCTCATCAATCTCGGGTTAGATTCTTTCTTTGATAGCAAATACTTGATTGCCGAGTGATCTGTGTATACAATGACTTTGGCACCAATCAAGTACACACGAAATTTGTCAAATGCATACACTACAGCAAGCATTTCTTTTTCAGTGGTGGTGTAATGTATTTGATTTTTGTTCAGCACCTTACTAGCATAATAAATTACATGAGTTAATTTTCCTTTTTTCTGACCCAGTACAGCTCCGACTGCAAAGTCACTTGCATCACACATTAATTCAAACGGTAAAGACCAATCAGGTGCTGTAAGGATCGGAGCTGAAGTGAAAGTTTGTTTCAATTTTTTAAAAGCCTTGACATAATTTTCATTAAACGCAAATACATGATCTTTCACAAGTAAGTCGGTCAACGGCTTAGCTATTTTTGAGAAATCTTTAATGAACCTTCTGTAAAAGCCAGTACATCCTAGAAAACTTCTCACTCCTTTCACGTTGATTGGAGGA
This sequence comes from Clitoria ternatea, assembly GCA_037962975.1. Lineage (NCBI taxonomy): Eukaryota > Viridiplantae > Streptophyta > Magnoliopsida > Fabales > Fabaceae > Clitoria > Clitoria ternatea. The sequence goes on along the minus strand of CM075670.1, from coordinate 271,649,910 downwards.
GGAAGCTTTTCAATAATTTCTATCTTGGCTCGGTCCACTTGAATGCCCTCAGCAGAGATTCTGTGGCCAAGGACTATTCCTTCCTTAACCATAAAATGGCATTTTTCACTGTTAAGGACAAGATTAGTTTCTTGGCATCTCACCAGCACCTTAGATAGGTTACTGAGGCATGAATCAAAATTATTCCCAAATACCGAGAAATCATCCATGAACACTTCAATGAATTTTTCCACCATATCCCCAAAAATTGCCAGCATGCATCTTTGAAAGGTTGCTGAAGCGTTGCACAGCCCGAACGGTATGCGCCTATATGCAAAAATTCCATAAGTACAGGTGAATGCAGTCTTTTCTCAGTCTTTTAGGTCAACCACAATTTGGTTATAACCAGAGTACCCATCAAGAAAACAATAGTACTCATGCCCTAACAACCTCTCGAGCATCTGGTCAACAAATGATAGGAGGAAGTGGTCTTTCTGAGTGAAGTCATCCAGCCTTCTGTAATCAATACACATCCTCCAGCCTGTTGTGGGCCGGGTAGCAATAACTTCACCTTGGTCATTTCTTACAGTCGTCATTCCTCCCTTCTTGGGCACCACTTGGACCGGGCTGATCCAAGTGCTGTCCGAGATAGGATAAATAATTCCTGCATCAAGGAGTTTGACCACCTCTTTCCTGACTGCTTCTTTCATAATGGGGTTCAATCCGCGTTATGGATGTACTACAGGGGAATAATTATCTTCCATCAAAATTTTGTGTATACAAAATGATGGACTGATTCCCTTCAAGTTAGAAATATTCCAGCCAATCGCAGATTCATGTGCCTTTAATACCCCAATTAGTTTATTCACATCCTCTTCTTTTAAGTCGGCATTAATAATGACAGGATGTATGTCTTCTTCTCTCAGGAAAACATATTCCAGATGAGAAGGTAAAGGTTTTAAATCACATTTTTCTTCAAAAAATTCCTTTCCTTTCTCAGCTTCAGTAATTTTCAAATTATTTTTCTTTTCTTTTTCAAAATCACCTATTTCTAATACTTCCAGTAGGCTCAATATTTCTGAGTGAGAGTCATTTAACTCCTTAGTCTCGGAGTCAAATTCATCCTCTAAAAAAGTTCGTAGGGCCTCTTCCTCAGTTTTTAAAAGCATTGGAGTATGGTAGCTTTTAATCTCTTCAACCATTAAACAATTCATCCTTTCAGTCGGATGTTTCATGGAATTGAAGACATTGAATGTTACTTGATCCTCCTGAACTCTCAGCATGAGTTCACCTTTTTCTACATCAATTAATGCTCTGCCAGTACCTAGGAAGGGTCTACCTAAGATTAAAGGGATTTCTCGGTCAGCTTCCATATCCAACACTATGAAGTCTGCTGGAAAAATAAATTTATCTACTTTTACTAACAAGTCTTCAAGCATCCCTTGGGGATATTTAATGGTCCTGTCAGCCAATTACAAGGACATGCGAGTCAGTTGCAAGTCATTAATTCCTAGTTTTTTCATCAAAGATAGAGGCATCAGGTTTATACTGGCTCCTAGGTCACAGAGAGCACTTCCTACATGAATATCCCCAATTGCACATGGTATTGTAAAAGATCCAGGATCCTCTAGCTTTTGGGGAGGTTTCTTTTGAATGATTGCACTACACTCTTGAGTGAGAGTAATCATTTCATCCTCTTTCAGCTTCCTCTTCTTAGATAATAATTCTTTCAAAAATTTTGCATAGGAAGGCATCTCTTGCAATGCCTCGGCAAAAGGGATATTAATGTGAAGTTTCTTGAAAACCTCTAAGAATCTAGCAAACTTCTGATCCTCAATTTGCTTTTTAAACCTGTGTGGAAATGGAGCATTCCTCAGTTTTTCAGGAGTCAGCTTAGAAGCTTCCTCCAGAATCAGATCAACCTTTTTCTTCTTCTTTTGATGGACTTTTTTTTTTCTTTTTCATTTTTATTTTTTACTTCATTATTATCCTGCTTGGTTTCCTGTACTATTTCTTTTTCTTTATCCTTTTCTGAACTCATTTCCTGACTCAGAGATGGAGAATGAATTTTTCCACTCCGAGTGGTTATAGCTTTGCAATGTTCCCTTGGATTTACCTCGGTATCTCCAGGGAAATTGCCTACTTGCCTCTCAGCTAATTGTTTAGAAAGCTGTCCGACTTGATTTTCTAAATTTCTTATGGACGCTTCCTGATTCTTAAAACTGGCCTGAGTGGCCTGAATAAACTGAGAAAGTACATTCTCAAGTTTGGATTTTTCCTTAACAGGTGGGTGAGAAGGTTGTTGTGGTCTATTTGTGGGTTGACTTGGTGGGATGTTCTGATTCAGATGTGGACCTTTCTGCCAGGAAAAATTGGGGTGATTCTTGTAATTAGGATTAAAGGAATTAGAAGGATAATTCCTTTGATATTGTTACTTCCCCATATAGTTCACTTGCTCGGAAGGCACATTTAGATTACACAATCCATTCTCATGGTCTCCACCACAAAAGTCACAACTAATCATAGAAACTTGACTCGGCTTTTGGAGTTCTGAAATTTGTATGTGTAGTTTCTCCAAAGCCTGAGTCATCAGTTTACTCTGAGCCAGATAAGCATCTTGTGCTTCTAATTCTAATATCCCTCTCCTAGGGATTTTGCTCCTTTCACTAATCAATCATTCATTAGAAGCCATAACATCAATCAGCTCTATGGCTTCTTTTATAGTTTTTGTTATTAATGAGCCTCCAGCTGAGGCATCAATCAGGACCCTGGTAGCTGGCCTGACACCATTATAGAAAATGGTTACCTGTTGCACATCAGAAATCTGATGATGAGGACATCTCCTCAAACTTTCTTTATACCGATCCCATGCTTCCATCAAAGACTCACCTTCTCTTTGTTGGAAACATGTGATTTCGTTGTGTAACTTTGCATATTTAGAGGGAGGAAAATATTTAATCAAGAATTTTCATTGCAAGTCCTCCCAAGTTGAAATACTGCCTCTCGGTTGACTCTACAACCATGATTTTGCTCGGTCCCTCACAAAAAACGGAAACAATCTCAGTCGGATTGCCTCGTTAGGAACTCCATTCATCTTAACTGTGTCACAGATTTGGAGGAAGGTTGCTAGATGCAAATTTGGATCCTCAACCTCACTTCCTCCAAACTATTCATTTCTTACTAACTACAGTAAAGCTGGTTTTAGTTCAAAATTATTTGCTGATATTGGTGACCTAAGGATGCTAGATTGCGATCCTTCCTCAGTCGGCCTGGAGTAGTCACCTAGTGTAACTCTCCTCTGTTCCATTTATTTTTCTTCTTTTTGCTTTTTCTCTTTTCTTAGTCTACGTTCTAACAAGTCTATGTCAGGATCAAAGAAGAAAGGCTCTCCTCTGCTCCTTGACTGCATACAATAATTATCACACAAAAGAACAATTCCCAGCTATGACTAAATCTATACAAAAATGACAACTACTACTACTAAAGACAAAAGTGCAACTATGTATTAAATGCAAACAACAGTAAAACGGCTCAGTCTAGTACCGGTCCAAGGATTTTTGATATTACTCAACAATCCCCGGCAACGGCGCCATTAACTTGATGCTGAAATCCCGAGCCATTAACTTGGTGTAAAAATCTTAGCAAAATAAAATATGACTCTCGGATTTACACTTTGGCAAGCGCACCAGTCGTTAAAATTGTAGTGTATTTGATCGTCCCACAGGGATTATGGTAAGTACCTCAATCTAGGACTAGTACAAGATAAACCAATAGAAAATACATGAAGTTCATTCGATTTTTATGGTTTTAGTGTTTTATAGTTGTTTTTGTATTTTCAGAAACAGAGTTAAAGTGAAATATGGAAAGTGATTAATAGAAAACAGGTCAGGATTGCTTCGACTCATAATTTCCTCAAGAAACATGCAATTAAGTAAAATTGAACTTCACAGTCTAGAGGACAATCCACTTGTGGTTATTCCATAATTCCTTAGGTGAAAAACACTAATCCTTAAGCAATGAACCTTAATTCCTTAAGTGCTCGATTAACCTAAGAATCTAATGTGAAATTGGAGGTTGAACTCTAACTATTCACCTAAATTGATTAGGCCTGAACTAGTTAGAAAGCTGGAAGTTACCTAAGCTTCAACCATGATTCCTCACTAGCGAAGTTCTTCATCAGTTCTGGATTTGTCAATCCAGCGATTCTGCTCCACTCCTCAGCTTGTTCGCCTCAGGATCTAGAAGTCGATCTACTCGCTCACAGCTTCAAGACTCCATTGCTAACCTTCGCAATCCCAACCTTAGGGATTTAGAACTCTATTGACTTCGGTTCCATCGAAGGATTGTGGAACGTCATGGAGGAGAGGATTAGAGAGAGAAAATAAAGTAGTGAGATATTCGAAGTTTAGAATGAATTATGTTCTATGTATTCTGTCTCTGACTCCACACGTATTACAGAATATGTACAACCTATATATATAAGTTTCTACCTAACTAACTAACTTAACTGACAACTTAGAAAACTTAAGTTAACGACTAAACTAACTAGTTACACAGTTTACAGAATAACTGACTAAATACAGCTCAGCTCTTAACAGGATCCAGCTCAACCTTAGCTAATTTACAGCTCAACACCAGCTAATTGACAGCTCACTTCTTAAGTTACTTAAGGTTGCAGTAGTAGAGAAGAAGGCAATGGAAGCAGAACAGTACTGCACCAAGTGTGTTGTTAGAGGGAAGGAACAGTGTTTAAATTACTGCCTTTATGCTTCAGCTGCTGAGTTTCTGCTTGAGCGGATTAAACTCTCGCTTGGGCGAATTCTGGAATTACACTGCAGTGTTGCTTGGTCGCTTAAGCGTGATAGAGTAGCTTAGGGGAAAGGTGATGTTTTGGGGTCACGCTTAAGCGTAGTCTTGCTTTGCTTGAGCGAACTTGGACCTTCGCTTGAGCGAATTTAACTCTCGCTTGAGCGGATTAACTCTTCAATCGGTATTCTGAAATTAGCGCTCGGGTTCTTCCTTTTATTTTCAATCGGTTCCTTGTTTTCTTTTGGAGTCGGCATCTTGGAAGTCTTACTTCCTTTTAGTCAACCCTTTGAAGTGTCGCCCAGTCGGTTTTGTGCACTTCCTTCAGTCAGATTTACGAATTCTCACTCGGAGATTTTCAAATACCGCTCGGCTTTTGTGATTTTCACTCGAATTTATGAATTCTCATCGGATTTTCCAAATTCCATTGTTCCTGCACCAATAAACAACTGACTGCCTAGCATTTATACGCTGGCTGCTTAGTGATTTTATAAATACTTCAAAATTCCTTAACTAATTAGTACTTTCAGTCGGTTTTTTACATAAATAACCTACTTTTGAAATTCATAACCAAAATACAAATTATTATCAAATTATTAAATAATACTAACGAACTAATTAATAGTTACTAAATAATGTTAAATAAAAAGGTGAAATAATTAAGTCTTTTCAAGACTTATCAGGAAGCCATTGCTTCACCTCATTCTGATGCTAAGACTATTTTTAAACCTTTTAAGAAAATAATATTTCCAAGGTTTGGGGTCCTAAAATGCGTTATAAGTGATGGAGGATCTCATTTTATTGAGAAAATTTTTCAGACCCTTCTAAAGAAATATGGAGTTGGGCATAAGGTTGCTACACCTTATCACCCACAAACTAGTGGACAAGTTAAGGTATCCAATCGGGAAATTAAAAATATTCTTCAAAAAGTGGTGAATACATCACGTAGGGATTGGTCTATTAAGTTAGATGATTTCTTATGGGCGTATCGAATCGCATACAAAACTCCCGTTGGAACCACACCTTTTAAGCTAGTATATGGGAAGCCCTGTCATTTACCTGTTGAGCTAGAATATAAATCTTTTTGGGCTGTTAAAACTCTTAACTTTGATCATAAGGCTGCAGGTGAACGTAGGTTGTTGGAATTAAATGAGCTTGAAGAACTCCGTCTAGATGCAAACGAAAATGCCAGAATTTATAAAGAAAAAAATGAAACAATGGCATGATCGTCACATCCAACGGATAAAATTTAATCTAGGTGATATGGTTTTACTATTTAATTCCAGATTGAAGCTTTTTCCAGGTAAACTGAGATCCCGATGGTCGGGACCATTCAAGGTAACAAAGGTCTTTCCCTTTGGAGCTGTCGAACTATAGAGAGAGAAATCTGGTACATTTAGGGTAAATGGACAGAGAGTAAAGCACTACTTGACAGGTCAACCAATACAACAAGCAAGTGACTTGGACTTGTTTAATGCTCCTGATGAGTAAATCCAAACGGTGAGAAGTCTGGCTGAAGACTTAAAACTTAGCACTGATAGGGAGGTAACCCTATAAAAAGTTATTATTTTATTTTGAGCTTTAAAAAAAACCAACTATGTCAAATCCTGGTCTGGGGTTACTACAGGTAAGTTTTCCTATCCTTTTATCATCCATTTTAACATTGAGGACAATGTCAAATTCTGGTTTCGGGTGGTAGATAAGAAAACTTAACTGTTTTGTTTACGTTGTGTGATTGTTATATTTTTCATCCATGTGTGTTTTCCTTGGTTTCTTTGTAATCTTGTAATTTACTATGATTATATGATAAATTTACTTTGAACACAAGGCTAAAGTATCTAAGGACCCTAAAATTTTGAGTAAAATTTTTAAAATTTTGATTGTTTAAATGCCAAATCAATGTCTAAATGAACTTTATGTGATTAAAATTTTCTTTGAAAAGACTTTCCATGGTTAGACTTGAGCCAAAATGGGTTATTTATCAAACAAATTTTCAAAACCCATATCTTCTTGATTGAGTGAATCTCATAGTCATTAATATTCTAGAACTTATTTTTCAACCGATTGAAAATGGTTTTTGATTATATGTCTTAGGATGATAAAGGCACAATTAGGCATTTTGAGCCTTTTGAGCCTAAAAGTGAAAATTTTTCTTTGAAGCCTTTCATTGACTGATATTCTCTTAATGGTGAAAAAGTTAGAAATTTAGTGGAGCAAAGAAATAAAAAAAGGACTTAAGAAAAATATGTATGGGATGTAAAAAAAAAAGAAAAAGAAAATCAAAAGGATGATATTGAACGAATTCTAAAAAGTCCATAAAAGTTCAAAAATTTGCTTTGTTAAATTTATGATGGTAATTTGAATAATTCATGACTATTAAAGCTCTTTTGTATTTCATTTTTCTTGAAATTCCTACCTTGACAATACAACCCAAGGCCACGTTACAACCTTTGAAAACATTTAGACTTTGACATATTTTCTATCTAAACTGTAGAGTTTCTGGTTTATTAACAAGCTTATGGTAATATTTTTTGACTATGATGATCTGAGTGATACATAAACCATGAAATACTTTGAGTGAAAATTGAGAGAAGAGTATCCTCTATCTTGATAATGAAAATTGATTCACATAAGAAAATTAATATTGGCATTTGAATAAATCTTTTTCTCTATTTTGGATTCCTTAGTTTGCTGAGCTTAGTGTTTTCTGTATCTTATCATGTGAATATGGTAATTGCTTGAGGACAAGCAATGTTTTGGTTTGGGGTATTTTGATAAGTGTTTTATAACACAATAAATTAGATCTAGTTTACTTAGGATTTTAATCATTATGCACTGTATTTCCTTAATTTTGTGATTTTCGCTTTCTTTCCACTATATTCTACTTGGGTTTTTTATTTTGCAGAAATTAAGATAATACAAGGGTCAATAACAAGAGAAAAATGACCATCAAATGATAAAGAAACAAGAAGAACAAGCCTAAGTGGAAAGAATTCTCTTTTTATACTGAAATCCGACTTGGAATGATCAAATCCGAGTATGATGACTCATAAATGATCATTCCCGAGTAGGGAGTCTCTAAATGAAGCATTGCTGAGTGGATTATCTCTCGATTGGAAGTAAATCCGAGTGGAAGATTCCCTACTGTAGCCACTCTGAAGGAAAAAGGGACTGACTTTGAATAACTACCGCCCAAAGATATACGTCCGAGTGAAGAATTACTGATTGAAGCGAGTCTGATTTAGGGACAAGTGCTTTTTCTAGGCAAAATTGTTTCCGAGTGTAGATTTCCCCAGGGAGTTGATTCTGAATGAAAAAACTCTGAACTTCGGAAGAACACTTGTCAGGCAAGGCCTTTCCGAGTGGTGTGTTTCAGAAAAGATGGCATTTCAAGCAAGGAAAAGGTCCGACCAGGAATGAATATCTTTCGGGCAGACTCTCAAGTTTTAAACTAACCCCGAGTGAGATGTCTCCGAGGAAGGCACTTCCGAGTGGTTTGGGGCTGAGAGATGTATTCCGACCAAAGCAGAGCTCTGACCTGGAAAGAGCTTCTACCGGCCAAATTCTCTCATGTTCCAAATTTCTAAGTGAAAAATAAGGCCGACTCCCGAGTGAATACGTCTGAATGGGTTGCTTGACGATTGAGGCCATTCTGAGTGAAGAGCAAGTCGAACTTCAGATGAATATGTCCGAGTGGATCATTTCAAGGAGCGAAGAAAGGGTCATTCTCGACTGAATTACTCCTAAGCAATATATCCAAGCAAGGTCTCTCTGAGTGATTCAATTCCAGTGATGTGCTTCCGGGTAAAAAAGGACTTTGAAGGAATACCTCTCGGGCTGAGGCATTCAAGTGAAGAATTCCCGAGCAAATGAATTTTAAATGGTTCTGACTTTGAAGGAGCTTATCGACCAGAGACATAGCCGAGTGAAACATTTTGGAGGTGCCGATTGAATTAATTTTAAATGATGACTTCTTGATCTCCGGATGAGTCACTTTTGAAACAATTCCAAATGAATGTTTCAATCAGTGAAGCAATTCCGGTCGAGTGCTTCAAACAGAAACAAGTTCCGAGCAAAGCACCTCCGATTGAAGCAATTCCGAATGAATGCTTCAAGCAGGGATATTTCCGAACAAAGCAACACCGAGTGAAGCAATTCCGAATGAACAGAGGTCCTGACAAATGCTCCTCGGAAAGAAATTTCCGAGTCAATAATCTGTGAATTCAAGCTTTCACTCGGTCTTTTATGTATGAAGAGCACCTGTTCTGCTCGGATTAATTCCCACTGAGGATGGATACTGGCTGAGGCTCTAATCCGAGTGATAAGCAGGATGTCAGTTCCATATTTCCACCGATTGCCCATGCTGACTTGGATTTCCACTATCCAAGTGGATCCTTGAATTATGAGGGGGCGGCTGACAACAAAACAAAAGGGAAAATAATAAAAAATTCTACTAGCAACCGATCCCTATAGTTGTCGAGGTCCAGGCTGTATCCAAGCTGATCTTGTGGGCCGACTGACAAAAAGACAAAAGAGTGGTCCCACTAGCCGCCGTTCCCCATTTTTATAAATAGGGGAGAGGTCGAAAGCCATAACAGCATCGCCTTTTGATCAAGTTCTGATTCACTCACTTTAATTCCTTTCTTTTCCTTTCTCTTTTGTTTTCTTCTCCGTTCCTTTTCTTTTCTTTTTCCTTCGTTTTCTTTCTCTTTTTATTTTCTTTCTCTGTCCCTTTTTTTCTCGTTTTATTTTTCTTTTTCTTTCTTTTATTTTATAAAAGAGTGGTGAGGATAGTAAAAGTGAGTGTTCCAATTTGTAATTGGTGGAGGAATATTGCAACAAAGAAATACAGTGGTAAAATTATTTTGAGCTTTTGGAGAAACCCGTAAGTCTATATTTTTACCATGTCTTGTATGTTTTATTTTTCCATTATATATATGAATTTGAATTATTTCATGAGTAACTAAATTAATTATCTTAGGATGAAGGGGGTATGATAATATTTTTTGATAATGTTTTTTTAACTTAGAATTAAATAAATTTCTATTTTCCATTTAGTTTAAAAAATGCTCAATGCTCTTAGTAATTCCTAACAAGAACCTAAGTGATAAAACTATATACTTGCGGTTATATTAGTAAGTTTAAGTAATTAATAGAATCGAGAGATTTATTGTTACTGGAAAGTTTTTGAACTAAGCCTAAGGTTTTGAAATACTTTTTGTGACCTCAGTAAAACCATGAAAGTAATCAAAATTTTTTGGGGAATAAATAAGGGATTTTCACAAAACGATAATGGGTCTTTTCTAAGGATTAAGCAGCGCTTTCCATAGGTTAGGTACATTAATAGGATTTTGAGAGGAACATATTAATTAGCTTAAGGAAAATCCACCTTGCAAAACTTAATTTGATTCTTATTTATGAAAAGTTAAAATTAATTAACATAAAATAGAGTCTTGACCCCCCGAAATCCCACCCAACTCTGATTTTTAAGTGTCAAGTAAATTTTGTTTCTAAATTTATTTTTAATTTATGTTTTATTTTACAAAAACATTAAAAATCAATTATGTGGATAATTAAATTTCAATGTGCTGGTACTTTGAACAAGTCCCTATGGAGAACGATAATCTTTTATATTACGCGATATAACCCATGCGCTTGCGGGCCCTGTCAAGTTTTTGGCACCGGATCCTACTCAAGAAATGCCAGATGATGATGTTGAAATCCAAGAAAACCTGACCACTATAGCCGAGCCCACTAGTATAGTGGACCGATCGGTGAAACGCTTGAGAAACAAGAATGTCTAATTGGTCAAGGTTGCATGGCAGCAGGATCAGAGTATCATGCATACTTGGGAACGAGAAGACGCTATGAGGGAACAACATCCCGAGTTATTTCATTGATGTATGATTCTTGTATTTAAATTTTGAGGATGAAATTTTTGTAGGAGGGGAGAAATGTAACATCCTAAATTTTGTAATATTTAGAAAATTCATTCATTAAGGATTAATGGAGAAATTCTGAATGAAATTCCGAGTGAATGCTGTTTGAAATATGATATTCTGAGTAAATATGGTGCGATACCGAGTGAAGTAAGACTAAGGAAGCTATTTCCAAATGGAATTAAGATGTTTCCGAGTGAAACATCATTAATCAAATTATTTCTAAGTTAAGAAAATAGTGTTAGAATGAGACACTTTCGAATAAGGAAATTCGAGTGAAACGGTTCCGAGTGGAGTATCTCTAAATTGAGACTTTCCAAGTGAAATGTCTCCGAGCAGGACATTTCTGTGTGGAATGATACCGAGTAAGACTATTCCAAATGCAAAGCTGTTAAATGAGAAATTATTAATTTCTGAATGACATGGCACTGAATAGGATATACCGAATGAGTGTGTTTCTAAATGAATGGTTCCGAGTAAACAATTCTCGAGGAAAGTAAATTATCGAGTGGTGAACTTCATTAAATTTATGATCGAGTCAATATTTAATAATGACCAAAAACTTGTACTCGGGTTTGTTTTCGAAATTGTCCTTGACCCCGAGTGATTCGTTTGAATGGAAAGACTTCCAAGAGAGAGAGTTGACTTCAAATTCCAAGTGATTTAGATGGAAGATTTCTGAGTGATATAAGCAGAAGATTGACTCGGACATAAATATACCCGAGTATGTTTGAATGCGATATTATTGTGTGGGATACTTCCAAGGAAAGAAAGCTGAGTGTTCCATGGGATGTAACCTTTCCTTCAAACAAAGGAATTCTGAGCGGACAGGGGCTGTGATAAACCTTCTCGGAAAGATATGCCCAGAAGGCTGAAACAGAGTCAGAATATACTAAAAACCGAGTCAGAATTAACGATTATTCTAGTTACTGAAGCTTTAAACGTCAATCTGTTCTTCTACTTTCTAGCAGCTTCAGTTTTCAAGATATTTTCTAAGTATGGGACCCTTTCTTATGTGCTGCTCCTTTTTATTAAATGCTTATTCCTTATTCATCATCTGAAGAAAACATACAGTAGAGATCTTTTTATTGTTCACGTCTTTTTTCTATGGACAATATAAATATCAACTACTGGTAGATCAATTAAAGACTTTTGGAAAGTGAAAAACATCATCCATAATCTTCTCTTCTAACTCTTGCTAAAAAGCTATTTACAAAGAACAAGTAAATCTTTCTTTCTTCTCTTTCGCGTGAACGTTTGAAGCTTCTGAAACTGTAATCTAAGTCGGAATTCTTGAAGCTATAACTGATAACGATTGAAGAACAATTGAAAAATCCTTATTCCTGGTAGGGGGAGTGTTACATTTCAAATAGATAGTTTATGAATGGATATGAGGTATTATTTTGTGTATATGTGATATGTGCATGCATTATTGTATCAGACCCCGATTATATGATGTTTTATGTTTTTATAATTTCCATTCATATTGCTGATATTAACATGAGATTGATGATGATGATATGGATGATGATTCATGAATTTTTCATGATATCTATGTATATGCTTGAGATGCATGTGTGATGGCGTTTTGGCCCATGGCACTCACCGTTATCACTAAAAAGTAATGGTGTCATATAAAGGTGTAAACGGTTGGCCCGTGGCACTCACCGTTATACTGAGAGTGATGGTGTCACATTGGGTGTAAACGGTTTGGTACCAGTAAAACGGTCAGTTCAGCTAAGAGCTGAGTTATGGCTCGGGGAGCCAGTGTTGTAACACAATTAAAAGACTTAATAATGGATTTATCTGAGTGAGTATCTGTGTGCATTGATATATATGTAGTTGAGAATAGCATACTGCTTAGATTATTTCATATGGCTCGGTATATGTTATTTGTATAGTTATGGATTGGACTTTTAATCCAATTCAATAACTATTATTTGATATGTTTATGCTCACCCCCTATTTATTATTTTTACAGTGGATAGAGGACACAGTGATGGCACTTGAAGTCACTCGACCGACTGGAGCATTATGTATTAGTATGCACAATACATAGTGTACATAGTAATTTGAGTAGAAGCCTTGGCCGGCTCTTGTGATTACCGAGTGATGTACTTTTTGTATTATAAAATGGCCGGTCGGCTTTTGTAAAGTGACAATGATATTATTAATACAGATTTCATTTTAATCATGAAATTATTTATGAAAAGTTTATTTGTATTTATTTGCATTTTAATTGGTCGGTCGGATTGATGTGAAATCGGTATTTTTAATGGCTGAAACCGATCTCTGTTTAGAAATTTAAATTATTTATGAAAAATTTACTTGATTTATTGAAAATTAATTTAAAAATTAAGGATGTTATAGATGCAAAGAAAAGCAAGAAAAAAAAGAAAAAGAAAATCAAAAGGATGATATTGAATGAATTCTAAAATGTCCATAAAAGTTCAAAAATTTGCTCTGTTAAATTTATAATGATAATTTGAATCATTCATGACTATTAAAGCCCTTTTGTATTCCATTTTTCTTGAAATTCCTACCTTGACAATACAACCCAAGGCCACGTTACAATCTTTGAAAGACCTTTAGACTTTGACATATTTTCTATCTAAACTGTGGAGTTTCTGGTTTATTAACAAACTTATGGTAATATTTTTTGACTATGATGATCTGAGTGATACACAAACCATGAAAGACTTTAAGTGAAAATTGAGAAAAGAATATCCTCTGTCTTGATAATGAAAATTGATTCACATAAGAAAATTAATATTGGCATTTGAATAAATCTTTTTTCTATTTTGGATTCCTTAATTTGCTGAGCTTAGTGTTTTCTGTATCTTATCATGTGAGTATGGTAATTGCTTGAGGACAAGCAATGTTTTGGTTTGGGGTATTTTGATAAGTGTTTTATAACATAATAAATTAGATCTAGTTTGCTTAGGATTTTAATCATTATCCACTGTATTTCCTTAATTTTTATGATTTTCACTTTCTTTCCACTATATTCTACTTGGGTATTTTATTTTACAGAAATTAGGATAATACAAGGGTCAATAACAAGAGAAAAATGACCATCAAATGATAAAGAAACAAGACAAGCCCAAGTGGAAAGAATTCTCTTTTTATACTAAAATCTGACTCGGAATGATCAAATCCGAGTAGGATGACTCGGAAATGATCATTCCCGAGTAGGGAGTCTCCGAATGAAGCATTGCCGAGTGGATTATCTCTCAGTTGGAAGTAAATTCGAGTGGAAGATTCCCTATCAAAGCCATTTCGAGTGAAAAATGGCTGACCTTGAAGGAATACTTCCCAATTCGAGATAAATCCGAGTGGAAGATTCCCTACTGTAGCCACTCTAAGTGAAAAAAGGAATAACCTTGAATAAATACCACCCAAAGATATTCATTTGAGTGAAGGAGTACTAATTGAAGCAGGTCTGATTTGGGGAACAACTACTTTTTTTGGGAAAAATTGTCTTCGAGTGGAAGACTACTGATTGAGTTGATTCTGAATGAAAAACTCTAAACTTCGGAAGAACACTTGTCAGGCAAGGATGTCTCCGGGTGGTGTGTCTTGGAAAAGATGGTATTTTGAGCTAAGAAAAGGCCTTTTCGAGTAGTGTGTTTTAAAGAAAATGTCTCTTCAAGCAAGGAAAGATCTGACCAGGAATGAATCACTTTCGGGCAGACTCTCAAGTTTCACACTAAGCCCGAGTGAGATGTCTCCAAGGAAGGAACTTCCGAGTGATTTGGGGCCGAGAGATGTATTTCTGAGCAAAGCTATAACCTGGGAAGAGCTTCTATCGGCCAGATTCCAGATTCTATCAAGTCATAAATTTCTGAGTGAAAGGCAAGGCCGACTCCCGAGTAAAAACAACTGAATGGGTTGATTGACGATTAAGGTCATTCTGAGTGAGAAGCAAGTCGGACTTCTGAGTGAATGTGTCCGAGTGGATCATTTCAAGCAGTGAAGGAAGGGTCATTCTCGACTGAATTACTCCCAAGCAAATCTGGGCAAGGTTTCTCCGAGTGGTTTAATTCCAGAGACATAGTCGAGTGAAACATTTTGGAGGTGTCGATTGAATAATTTGAATGAAGACTTCCCGATCCTGAGTAGGTTACGTGTGAAAAAAGAGGGTATGAACGAGTGTCGAGTGATTCACTTTTGAAACCATTCCTAATGAATGTTTCAATCAGTGCTGAGTGAGTCACTTTGCTCATCTAGCTCCTCTCAATATCGTCCAACTCGAATTGCTTCAAACAGAAACAAGTTCTGAGGAAAACAACACCGAGTGAAGCAAATCCGAATGAACAAAGGTCCTGATAAATGCTCCTCGGAATTAAATTTCCGAGTTAATAATCAGTGAATTCAAGCTTTCACTCGGTCTTTTATATGTAAAGAGCACCTGTTCTGCTCAGATTAATCCCCACTGAGGTTGATTGACCACTGAGGCACTAATCCGAGTTAGAAGGAAAATGCTGACTCCATATTTCCACTGATTGCCCATGCTGACTTGGATTTCCACTATCTAAGTGGATCCTTGACTTATGAGGGGGTGGCTAACAACAAAACAAAAGGGAAATAATAAAAGAATTTCTACTAGCCACCGATCCCTATAGTTGCTGAGGTCCAGGGTGTATCCAAGTTGAATTGGTAAGGTGGCTGGCAACAAGACTAAAGAAAAAATAATAAAAAAAGGTCCCACTAGCCGTCATTCCCATAATTATTAACGTCCAAGATCTCTATAAATAGGGGAAGGTCTGAAGCCATTCATCATCGTCACTTTTTGGAGTCAGTTCTTTTTCATTTGTGTATTTTTATGTTGATGTAGGTTTTGATAATGACACAACAAATGAAGGATGTTATCAAGCGAATTAATTATGTTTGATGATGAAAATGATTCAAGGCATTTAAGGAAGCTTAAAACAAGTAAAAATGATCAATAAGTGTGCCAAGAATCAAAGGAAACAAATCATATGCAATTACATGTCAAAAGGGTAAAACAAAGTGTTTGAATTCATGCAATAGATGCATGAATCGATTCATGCAACAGTTGCATGAATCGATTCATATAGTAATGCATAACCATATGAATCGATTCATATGTTTTAAAAGTCCCAGGAGGTGAAAGTTTAAGGCTTGAATCAATTCCTCCTTGTATTGAATTGATTCACACGGTTCAAATTAGCCCAGGATGTGTTTTTCAACATAATGAATCAATTCCCTTCTTTTTTGAATCGATTCACGCGTGGAGTTTTTCCCAGAACTTTGTTTCAATTTCATGAATCGATTCATGTGGTATAAGAATCGATTCATAATGTTGTCAGAAGGTAGAAACATGCGCAGACTCTAATTCCTCTTTGGTTTACTCAAATTGGAAGGCCCAAGGCAATGACTTATGCTTTGTCCCACTCCACATGCATATGTCTCATTGGAATTACAATGCAAATTTGAATTTAGACAATCATGCCTAACTTTTCAAGCTCCCAAGGAATTAAATATTGCAATAACCCATGCCATTGGAGCCTATAAATAGAAAAGGAGTTGAAGGCAAAACACACACCAAGCATTTGAAGCATCTCCATTTGCTTTCTTCCCCCTCCATTCTCTTGCTCTTCTACTTGCTCTCTTTATTCTTGATTGGCATATTTCTTGAAGTTATTTTTAAGAGTTAATTTGTGGGGAAATTATATTGTGTACTTAATTTGCATATCCTCTCTTTGAGAGTTATTACTTTGTGAAAGCTTTAACTTGTATATCCACTCTATTGAGAGAGTTTCCTTGTATACTCAAACACCAAACATACTAGAATCTTTGGATTGGGGTTTCAACCTTGTAATTGTAAGATTGAGAGATTGGGTGGGGTGCCCTTGTACTTGTGAGGATTGGAATCTTGAGTATGGGACACTAGGAAGTCGCAATTGCTCAAAGTTGTATCTCTAATCTACAATAGTAGAAATCCTCTAAGTGGGTTGCTTAGAGGCGAGACGTACATCGGCGTGCTGGAACTTGTATATATTGATTTGTAAATCTCTCTTCCCTAAACTTATTTAATTTGTGCATTTAAGTTGTTTGCTTGATTCATTGTTTTATTAACTTGGACTAAGTGCATGTTATACTAAGTTACAAACTATTTTGATTAACATTGTTGAACTTGACTTTAAATAACACTCTTTTATTAATCTTTCTAAAAGTCTCATAAATTGCTTTGTGGTTAATTTGATTATTACTTAGACCTTTTAAGTACTTATTATCTTAACTTATGCATAATTTGTTATCACTTGCCATTAAGCTTATCATCTTCAATAAACATAGTAACTAAAGAATCAATTTCAAAAGCATTCAAAGTAAAATTTTTAATACTCAATTCACCCCCCCTCTTGAGTAATTGAGGCCACTTGGTTAATAAGTGGTATCAGAGCTTGATGTAACATCCCGATTTAATAACTAATTACCAAATGAAAATAAATCATTAAAATAATAATTACTAAGTGGGGAAAATTATTTATTAATTATAATTGGTTTAATTAATTTAAGATAAGAAAACAAAGGCTGATTGATTGTGATTAGTTGTCAATGGCTGATTAGTTGTAACTGTATACGTGTGACACGTGTGGGGGCTGCTGCTGTGCACGACTTCCCATCCCACTCTTCTTCTCTTCCGCATGCACGCATAAGCATATATATGTGTCTATGGTCACTGATGTTATGCATCTTTCTTCAGACTTCTCTCCACTATCCTTCTCTTCTTCTTCTTCTTTCTCCTCTGCGCTCCATTCCCGTGAGCTCGTGACAGTGGTGGCTAAAGATCGGAGTCCTCCTTCCTTACTCGACGAGCCAGTGAGGGAAGGGTGTGCGATCCCTTGCATGCAACCCGTCTCCTTCCACGCTATTCCTTCCCTTCGTCAATTTCCCTCCTTCTTCCTCTCCGTGCTCGAAGCTGCCAAGTCTCAGTGAAGATCTGCGCTACGAGGAGCTTCAAGGTGGTTGGAGTGTTCACAGCGTTGTGATGGAGCTACTCCAAGGAGCGAACCGAGAGCTGGGTGTCTCAGAGGCTTGAATGGCCTCCCTTGCTCTTGTATGCAGATGAACTAGAGTGACTTAGTGTTCCACTGGAACCAGGTGTCGTGTTGACCGACTGAAAGCTTCAGTCCAGGTAAGGGGTATCTTCTATCTTAAATGCATGGGTTATCAACGGGTTCCGAGTGTTGATACTTACTATTTCCATGTTCTGATTATGTGTTATGTTGTATTTGAGTGTGTACTGCCTGGCTGCATGATGAGTGAAAGTTGAGTGTTGCATGTTGATGGTCTGTGAATATTGAACGATTGTGTGAAAAGAATGTGTTAAAGTGCTGTTGATGATTACTGTGTGCTTTACGTGACCTGCAAGTTGTTATGAGTTCAAAATTTTGACTGCATGTGATAAAATATGACTTAGTGAATCTGATAACGTACCTTACTGATTGCATGTGTTATTGGGGTTCTGATACCGTCGAACACCAATTGCATGGTATATTTCTATTGTTGAAATACTTTATTGACTTCTAATATTGGGTGACACCGATCGTATGGGACACATATGTTGTTGTATTCATGATACTGATTACATGGAAGTATGTGTGTTAGATCAATATATTGAGTTCTGAGAATGTGTAATACCGACTTTATGAGATGCATGTGCTGTTGAGTTCTGGTGATGTGCTATACAGATTACATGAGATGCATGTGTTGTTGAGTTTTGTTAATGTCTGGCACTGATTGCATGAGATGCATGTGTTGTTGAATGCTGATGATGTATGATGCCGATTGATAAGTGTTTTATAACATAATAAATTAGATTTAGTTTACTTAGGATTTTAATCATTATGTATTGTATTTCCTTTATTTATTGTGATTTTTGCTTTCTTTCCACTGTATTCTACTCGGGTACTTTTATTTTGTAGAAATTAATAGATTTGGAATTATTGATGATCCATTTTAAGAATGAATGAATATAAATGGAAAATGGATTCAAGAACCCAAAAAGATGATCAAAGTGTCAAAGGATGAAAACAATCAAGAACCATGAGCTATATTGTCCAAAATGCCTCAAAAATGCAAGAAAACACTTCCAGGAAAGGGTAGGAATCGATTCCCACCTTTAGGAATCGATTCACACGCTGTTTTGAAGGCAAAAATCAACTGGAGGAATCGATTCATCAGTGAAATCATGCACCGAATTATTGGAAACAACAAAAATACACAAATTGGAGACAACTGGAACAGCTGGAAATCACATGCACCGAAATTTTCCAACTTGCAACGCGTTTTCTTAGCTGGCTTCCTCCCTTCCTTCGCCTATAAAAGGAGAAGCAATCCAAGCAGAGAAGGCATCCAGATCCAAATCCCATTCTTCATCAGCTTCATTCCTTTTCTTTTCTTTCTCTTTCGTTTTCTTTCTCTGTTTTATTTTCTTTCTCTTTTTATTTTCTTTTTCTTTCTTTTATTTTGTGTAAGAGTTGTGAGGATTGTGAAATTGAGTGTTCCAATTTGTAATTAGTGGAGGAATATTGCAACAAGGAAATACAGTGGTAAATTATTCTGAGCTTTTGGAGAAACCCGTAAGTCTTTATTTTTTACCATGTCTTGTATGTTTTATTTTTCCATTATTTATATGAATTTGAATTATTTCATGAGTAGCTAAATTAATTATCTTGGGATAAAGGGGGTATGATAATATTTTATTTTAATGTTATTTTGACTTGGAATTAAATAAATTTCTGTTTTTCATTTAGTTCAATTATGCTTAATGCTTTTAGTAATTCCTAACAAGAACCTAAATGATAAAACTGTATACTTACGGGTATATTAGTAAGTTTAGGTAATAAATAGAATCGAGAGATTTATTTTTACCAGAAAGCTTTGAACTAAACCTAAGATTTTTGAAATGCTTTTTGTGACCTCGGTAAAACCGTGAAAGTAATCAAAATTCTTTTGAGGAAATAAAAGGGATTTTCATAAAACGATAATGGGCCTTTCTGAGGATTAAGCAGCGCTTTCCATAGGTTAGGTACATTAATAGGATTCCGAGAGGAACATATTAATTAGCTTTTGGAAAATTCGCCTTGGAAAACTTAAATTGATTCTTATTTATGAAAAGTTAAAATTCATTAAACATAAAATAGAGTCTTAATCCCCCGAAATCCCAAGATATTCTCAACTCTGATTTTTAAGTGTCAAGTAAATTTTATTTTTATTCGTATTCTGTGCAACTTTAATTTGTGCTTTATTTTATAAAAACCTTAAAAACTAATTGTGTGGATAATTAAATTTCAATATGCTGGTACTTTGAACACAGTCCCTGTGGAGAACGATAATCTTTTATATTACGCGACATAACCCGTGCGCTTGCGGGCCCTGTCAAGTTTTTGGCGCTGTTGCCGGGGACTGTTGTCCCTCAAATATCGGCAATATTGAAATTCGATTAGATCATACTTGTTAATATTTTTATTATTATTTTTATTTTTATTTTCTTTATAATTTTGTATTTTGTTCTATATTCTGTGTATCTGTTTTATTTTTGTAATTGTTTGTTTTATTTGTCATTTATTTTCTATTTATGCGAAGAAGCCGTAGTGTCGATCTAAACTTAGGATTTGACCCTGAGATAGAACGTACCCTTAGAGCTTTGAGAAAACAACAAAAACAACAAAAAGAACAAAAAGAAAAACAAATGGCAGACCAACACAGACCCTTAAGAGATTTTGCCGCTCCAAGCACTAATGGGAGAGGATCTAGCATCCTTAGACCCACAGTGGAGGCTAACAATTTTGAATTGAAGCCTTCACTACTCTCAATGGTTCAACAGAACCAATTCGGGGGTTTACCCTCTGAAGATCCAAACCTTCACCTTCAAATCTTTCTTGAATACTGTGACACCCTGAAGATGAACGGAGCCACCAATGATGCCATTCGCTTAAGACTTTTCCCTTTCTCCTTAAGAGATAAAGCAAGAGCGTGGTTATACTCTCTTCCTGAAGGATCCATCACAACTTGGGAACAATTGTCCAGTGCTTTTATCAATAAATGGTACCCAAGGAACAAAACTGATGTGCTGAGAAAACAAATCATCAATTTTTCACAAAAAGATGATGAATCCTTGTATGAAGCCTGGGAAAGATATAAAGAGTTGCTAAGAGAATGTCCTCACCATGGGATAGAAAGGTGGTTGACAATCCATATTTTCTATAATGGACTAACTTCCAAACAAAAGATCTCTTTAGATGCTGCAGCTGGAGGAGCCTTCATGAGTAAAAATGTTGATGAAGCTGAGAACCTGATCGAGGAAATAGCTCAAAACACTCACCAATGGAACTCTGAGAGAGGATTACCTTCTAAAACACCAGGTAAGTACTCTGTTGATGCTCTTTCCCTACTTTCTGCCAAAGTTGAAGCATTAACATTAAAACTTGATAAAATAGGGTCAACAGGTGCTACTAATATTGTTTGTGAAGTTTGTGGTGTTTCAGGACATGGAGCTACAAACTGCAACTTAGCCATGACCCTTAATCAAGAACAAGAAATGCATCAGGTGGACGCTATTGGAAACTATGGTGGAAACTATCAAGGTAACTACAGACCTCCACAAGGTCCACCTGGCTTCCAAAATAGGCCACCTCAATTCCAAAGTAACTACAAACCTCAACAAGGAACCTATATTCCACAAAAATCAAAGCTAGAATCCTTGATGGAAACATTTGTAGCTACTTAACTTAAACAAAATGATGAATTCTCTGATGCAATAAAAAACTTGGCTTCAAAAGTGGACTCTCTTGCCACTCACAACAAAATACTGGAAAATCAAATTGCCCAACAAGCCTCCTATTCTCAAAGAGCTCCAGGAACATTTCCTGGAAAACCAGAGGCTGGACCATCCAACCAAACCATGGCTGTCACTCTTAGGAGTGGTACTCAATATGATGGGCCAGTTGACAAGACAAAAAAGGAGGAAAAGAAAGTCGATGAATCTTCATCTCATCCAGTAATTGAAGAAGAGAAACCACAAGAAAAGAAGGAGGAGGTTAAGCCATATCAATCTCCCATTCCATTTCCTCAGCGCTTAGCTAAAGCAAAGTTGGACAAACAATTTGGTAAGTTCCTTGATGTTTTAAAGAAATTGTATATCAATATTCCCTTCACAGATGCTTTGCAGCAAATGCCTACATATGCGAAGTTCCTGAAAGACATTTTGTCCAATAAAAGAAGACTAGAAGAAGATGGTACAGTTGCACTTACTGAGGAGTGCAGTGCTCTAATTCAAAGGAAACTTCCACCCAAGCTCCAAGATCCAGGTAGTTTCTCTATTCCTTGCATGATTGGTGACATGAATATAGATAAAGCATTGTGTGATTTAGGAGCGAGTGTAAGTTTAATGCCATTATCTGTTGCTGAAAAGTTAGGATTGGGTGAACTAAAACCTACTAGGATGTCTTTACAATTGGCTGATAGATCTGTAAAATATCCTGTAGGAATTTTAGAGGATGTTCTTATTAAGATAGGAAAATTTTTTATACCTGCTGACTTTGTTGTGCTTGAAATGGACGAAGATTCTTTGATTCCTATTATTTTAGGCAGACCATTTTTAGCAACTGCAGGTGCTGTGATTGATGTCAAGAATGGTAAGTTGTCTCTAACTGTTGGAGACCAAAAGGTTGATTTTAACTTGAAAAATGTTTTAGAAAAACCTTATAATGATGTTTGCTGTACTGTGGATTTTGTCGAACAAGTGGTAAAGGAAGCAACCCTTCCTAATGACCCACTTGAAACTATTTTCATGATTGAGCCGACAGAAACATCTGATTGCTCTGAGGCCCCACATGATACTGAGGTCATGTGTGACAAAGTGGTAAGCCCCAATGTGGAATTAAAACCTTTACAAGCTTCATTAAGGTATGAATTTCTTGGTCCTAATTCCACATATCCTGTGATTATTAATGCTGAATTGAATCCATCTGAAACTGAAAAACTTTTGAAACAACTTAGGTTGTATAGAAAGGTAATAGGTTATACAATGGATGATATCTAAGGGATTAGCCCTTCTCTTTGTATGCACAGGATTACTGTAGAAGATGAAAGTAGGCCCACAGTAGAACCACTTAGGAGATTAAATCCAAAAATGCAAGAAGTGGTTAAAAAGGAAATTTTAAAATTGCTTGATGCTGGAGTCATATATCCTGTTGATAGTAGTAAATGGGTAAGTCCTGTCCATGTGGTGCCTAAAAAGGGGGGAATAACTGTGATTGAAAATGATAAACATAACTTGATTCCTACTAGGATTGTCTCTGGTTGGCGCATGTGTATTGATTACAGGAAGTTAAATAGCGCCACGAAAAAAGATCATTTTCCCCTCCCTTTTATTGATCAGATGCTTGAAAGACTTGTGAAACACTCTTATTTCTGTTATTTGGATGGGTATTCAGGTTTTCATCAAATTCCCATTCATCCATCTGATCAAGAAAAGACTACCTTCACTTGCCCTTATGGGACTTATGCTTACAGACGTATGCCTTTTGGTTTATGTAATGCACCTGCGACTTTTCAAAGGTGTATGCAAGCAATTTTTTCTGATCTTATTGAAAATGTGATGGAAGTCTTTATGGATGATTTTTCAGTGCATGGTTTGGATTTTGATAATTGTTTAACAAATTTGTGCCAAGTCTTGCAGCGTTGTGAAGAAACCAATTTGGTTCTAAATTGGGAAAAATGCCATTTCATGGTAAGAGAAGGCATAGTTCTTGGACACCTAGTATCTGAGAGAGGTATAGAAGTTGATAAGGCTAAAGTGGAAGTAATTGAAAAATTACCTCCACCCACGAATGTGAAAGGTATTCGGAGTTTCCTTGGACATGCAGGGTTTTATCGCAGGTTCATTAAAGATTTCTCCAAGATCACAAAGCCTCTTACAACTCTTCTGGGTAAGGATGTGCCTTTCAATTTCGATTCATCTTGTATGGCAGCTTTTTGCAGGATTAAGCAAGCTCTAATCTCTGCCCCCATCGTACAACCACCTGATTGGAAACTCCCATTTGAGCTGATGTGCGATGCGAGTGATTACGCAGTAGGAGCTGTGTTGGGGCAAAGAAAGGATAAAAAGCTCCATGTAATTCATTATGCCAGTCGGACGCTAGATGATGCTCAGATAAATTATGCCACAACTGAAAAAGAACTGTTAGCTATTGTCTTTACTTTTGATAAATTTAGGTCTTATTTGGTAGGTTCACATGTTATTGTTTACACTGACCACTCTGCCATTAAGTATCTATTGAATAAAAAGGAAGCAAAGCCTAGATTAATTAGGTGGATTCTAATATTGCAAGAATTTGACTTGGAAATTAAGGACAAGAAGGGTACCGAGAACTTGGTCGCTGACCACCTATCTAGGTTGACATCTGAAAAAGAAGAAACAGATAATATTCCCATCAATGAATCTTTTCCAGATGAACAACTCTTGAATCTTAGTATCCAACGTGTTCCTTGGTATGCTGATTTTGTAAATTTTCTTGCATGTGGTATCTTACCTTCTGATCTTAGCTTTCAGCAAAGGAAAAAGTTTTATGCAGATGTCAAGCATTATTATTGGGATGAACCACTCCTTTTCAAGCAATGTGCAGATGGTATGATTCGGAGATGTGTTTCACAAGATGATGTCCATGCTATCTTGTATCATTGCCATTCTCTTTCCTGTGGAGGGCACATGAGCACCTCCAAGACAGCTGCTAAAATATTGCAAGCTGGGTTCTATTGGCCAAATATTTTTAAGGATGTACGTAAGTATGTTCTAACTTGTGATGCTTGCCAGAGAACAGGTAACATTGGTAAGAGACAAGAAATGCCATTGAATACAATTTTAGAAGTTGAACTGTTTGATGTATGGGTGTTGATTTTATGGGTCCCTTTCCCTCTTCTTTTAGAAATCAGTTCATATTAGTGGCAGTTGACTATGTGTCAAAATGGGTGGAAGCCATTGCTTCACCTCATTCTGATGCTAAGACTGTTATTAAACTTTTCAAGAAAATAATATTTCCAAGGTTTGGGGTCCCAAAATGTGTTATAAGTGATGGAGGGTCTCATTTTATTGAGAAAACTTTTCAGACCCTTCTAAAGAAATATGGAGTTAAGCATAAGGTTGCTACACCTTATCACCCACAAAGTAGTGGACAAGTTGAGGTATCCAATCGGGAAATTAAAAATATTCTACAAAAAGTGGTGAATACATCACGTAAGGATTGGTCTATTAAGTTAGATGATTCCTTATGGGCGTATCGGACCGCATACAAAACTCCCATTGGAACCACACCTTTTAAGCTAGTATATGGGAAGCCCTGTCATTTACCTGTTGAGCTAGAATATAAATCTTTTTGGGCTGTTAAAACTCTTAACTTTGATCATAAGGCTGCAGGTGAACGTAGGTTGTTGGAATTAAATGAACTTGAAGAACTCCGTCTAGATGCATACGAAAATGCCAGAATTTATAAAGAAAAAACCAAACAATGGCATGATTGTCACATCCAACGGAGAACATTTAATCCAGGTGATATGGTTTTATTGTTTAATTCCAGACTGAAGCTTTTTCCAGGTAAACTGAGATCCCGATGGTCGGGACCATTCAAGGTGACAAAAGTCTTTCCCTTTGGAGCTGTCGAACTATGGAGCGAAAAATCTGGTACATTTAGGGTAAATGGACAGAGAGTAAAGCATTACTTCACCGGTCAACCAATACAACAAGCAAGTGACTTAGACTTGTTTGATGCTCCTGATGAGTAAATCCAAACGGTGAGAAGTCTGGCTGAAGACTTAAAACTTAGCACTGATAGGGAGGTAACCCTATAAAAAGTTATTGTTTTATTTTAAGCCTTTATTCTATTTATAAAAAAAAAAAACCAACTATGTCAGATGCCGGTTTGGGGTTACTACAGGTAAGTTTTCTTATACTTTTATCATCCATTTTAACATTGAGGACAATGTCAAATTCTGGTTTGGGGTGGTAGGTAAGAAAACCTAACTGTTTTGTTTTGTTGTGTGATTGTTATATTATTCATGCATGTGTGTTTTTTTTTGATTTGTTTGTAATCTTGTAATTTACCATGATTGCATGATAAATTTACTTTGAACATAAGGCTAAAGTATCTAAGGATCCCAAAATTTTGAGTAAAATTTTCAAAATTTGATTGTTTAAATGCCAAATAAATGCTTAAATGAACCTTATGTGATTAAAATTTTCTTTGAAAAGACTTTCCATGGTTAGACTTGAGCGAAAATGGGTTATTTATCAAACAAATTTTCAAAACCCATATTTTTTTTGATTGAGTGAATCTCATAGTCATTAATACTCTAGAACTTGTTTTTCAACCGATTCAAAATGGTTTTTGATTATATGTCTTAGGATGATAAAGGCACAATTAGGTCTTATTCTAAGCCTCAGAATTTTGTATAATTTGACCCCTAGTTGCCCCTTTTGAGCCGGAAAGTGAAAATTTTTCCTTGAAACCTTTCATTGACTGATATTCTCTTAATGGTGAAAAAGTTGGAAATTTAGTGGAGCAAAGAAATAAAAAAGGACTTAAGAAAAATATGGTATTGGATGCAAAGAAAAGCAAGAAAAAGAAAAAGAAAATCAAAAGGATGATATTGAATGAATTCCAAAAAAGTCCATAAAAGTTCAAAAATTTGCTCTGTTAAATTTATAATGGTGATTTGAATCATTCATGACTATTAAAGCCCTTTTGTATTCCATTTTTCTTGAAATTCCTACCTTGACAATACAACCCAAGGCCACATTACAACCTTTGAAAGACCTTTAGACTTTGACATATTTTCTATTTAAACTGTGGAGTTTCTGGTTTATTAACAAGCTTATGGTAATATTTTTTGACTATGATGATTTGAGCGATACACAAACCTTGAAACACTTGAGTGAAAATTGTGAGAAGAGTATCTCAAGTCTTGACATTGAAATTTGATTCACATAAGTAAATAAAAATTGGTATTTGAATAAATCTGTTTCTCTATTTTGGATTCCTTAGTTTATTAAGCTTAGTGTTTTCTGTATTTTATCTTGTGAATATGGTGATTGCTTGAGGACAAGCAATGTTTTGGTTTGGGGTATTTTGATAAGTGTTTTATAACATAATAAATTAGATTTAGTTTACTTAGGCTTTTAATCATTATGTACTGTATTTCCTTTATTTATTGTGATTTTTGCTTTCTTTCCACTGTATTCTACTCGGGTACTTTTATTTTGCAGAAATTAATAGATTTGGAATTATTGATGATCCATTTTAAGAATGAATGAATATAAATGGAAAATGGATTCAAGAACCCAAAAAGATGATCAAAGTGTCAAAGGATGAAAACAATCAAGAACCATGAGCTATATTGTCCAAAATGCCTCAAAAATGCAAGAAAACACTTCCAGGAAAGGGTAGGAATCGATTCCCACCTTTAGGAATCGATTCACACGCTGTTTTGAAGGCAAAAATCAACTAGAGGAATCGATTCATCAGTGAAATCATGCGCCGAATTATTGGAAACAACAAAAATACGCAAATTGGAGACAACTGGAACAGCTGGAAATCACATGCACCGAAATTTTCCAACTTGCAACGCGTTTTCTTAGCTGGCTTCCTCCCTTCCTTCGCCTATAAAAGGAGAAGCAATCCAAGCAGAGAAGGCATCCAGATCCAAATCCCATTCTTCATCAGCTTCATTCCTTTTCTTTTCTTTCTCTTTCGTTTTCTTTCTCTGTTTTATTTTCTTTCTCTTTTTATTTTCTTTTTCTTTCTTTTATTTTGTGTAAGAGTTGTGAGGTTTGTGAAATTGAGTGTTCCAATTTGTAATTGGTGGAGGAATATTGCAACAAGGAAATACAGTGGTAAATTATTCTGAGCTTTTGGAGAAACCCGTAAGTCTTTATTTTTTACCATGTCTTGTATGTTTTATTTTTCCATTATTTATATGAATTTGAATTATTTCATGAGTAGCTAAATTAATTATCTTGGGATAAAGGGGGTATGATAATATTTTATTTTAATGTTATTTTGACTTGGAATTAAATAAATTTCTGTTTTCCATTTAGTTCAATTATGCTTAATGCTTTTAGTAATTCCTAACAAGAACCTAAATGATAAAACTGTATACTTACGGGTATATTAGTAAGTTTAGGTAATAAATTGAATCGAGAGATTTATTTTTACCAGAAAGCTTTGAACTAAACCTAAGATTTTTGAAATGCTTTTTGTGACCTCGGTAAAACCGTGAAAGTAATCAAAATTCTTTTGAGGAAATAAAAGGGATTTTCATAAAACGATAATGGGCCTTTCTGAGGATTAAGCAGCGCTTTCCATAGGTTAGGTACATTAATAGGATTCCGAGAGGAACATATTAATTAGCTTTTGGAAAATTCGCCTTGGAAAACTTAAATTGATTCTTATTTATGAAAAGTTAAAATTCATTAAACATAAAATAGAGTCTTAATCCCCCGAAATCCCAAGATATTCTCAACTTTGATTTTTAAGTGTCAAGTAAATTTTATTTTTATTCGTATTCTGTGTAACTTTAATTTGTGCTTTATTTTATAAAAACCTTAAAAACTAATTGTGTGGATAATTAAATTTCAATATGTTGGTACTTTGAACACAGTCCCTGTGGAGAACGATAATCTTTTATATTACGTGACATAACCCGTGCGCTTGCGGGCCCTGTCACCGATTGCATGAGATGCATGTATGGCTGTGTATATGAACTTTGTGTTGTGTGATGAATCCGCGTGTGGCGTATGGGATGCGTTTGTGCTGGGAGCACGTAGTGTGGGACACTACCATCGGTTATTAAAGCGTGGGACACTGTAAAATCCTTGAGTGGGACTCAAGGTAGCCCTTGAGTGGGACTCGGGCTGCCTGTGAACACCTCCGTTGGTGCTGAGAGCGTTGGTGTCACCTGTACGCAAACAGTTGGGTACCTATAAAATGGCCATGCAGCTGGGAGCTGAATTGATAGCTGAGAGCTATGTATAAAAGGCTGGGAGCCTATGTTGCAACGTCAAAAATCGATTACACACGAATACGGAACCGAGTGAAATAATCTGTAAATATTAACTGCTAATGTTGTTTGGAATTGATTATGCATGTGATGATGTTAATAAGATGATGAATATATATAACTGAGTGAATTATTCCGTGTGCATATGCTGTTGGTGTTGATTGAAATTTGTTCTATAAATGTATGTTAATGTTATTGAAAAGTTATGTATGTATGGCCGAGTGAGAAGTGTTGGATTCTGATTAAGAAATGTTCAATAAGTGCATTCTGATCCATGGGCATCATTATTATTATGTCACTGATTACTGTATGTAAATGTTATTGAATTGATACATGCATAAGGCTGAGTGGCAACTAGTGGATTCCGATCGGTAAGAGTCTCCTGTGTGTCCTGGTTGATTGTATTGCTCTGACTTTAATCGTTGCCATGTATAATTGTTGTTGTATGACTGTGGGACAACCTGAGTCAATATCTATCATTTAATATTTAAGATGCTCACCCCTACACCATTTTTTAATGTGTACAGGTTGGGCTCAGAATTGTGTGAAGGCCTCAAGTTTGAGTGACGTGCACTACGACTGTTGAGGCTTGTACGGCGTTCATCATGTTCAGTTAGTGTAGCCTTGGCCGGCTCTCATGTAACTGTATACGTGTGACGTGTGTGGGGGCTGCTGCTGTGCACGACTTCCCATCCCACTCTTCTTCTCTTCCGTGTGCATGCATATGCATATATATGTGTCTATGGTCACTGATGTTATGCATATTTCTTCAGACTTCTCTCTATTATCCTTCTCTTCTTCTTCTTCTTTCTCCTCTGCGCTCCATTCCCATGAGCTCGTGACAGTGGTGGATGAAGATCGGAGTCCTCCTTCCTTACTCGATGAGCCAGTGAGGGGAGGGTGTGCGATCCCCTACATGCAACCCGTCTCCTTCCATGTTGTTCCTTCCCTTCATCGACTTCCCTCCTTTTTCCTCTCCATGCTCGAAGTTGCCAAGTCTCATTGGAGGTCTGCGCTATGAGGAGCTTCAAGGTGGTTGGAGTGTTCACAACGTTGTAATGGAGCTACTCCAGGGAGCGAACCGAGAGCTGGGTGTCTTAGAGGCTCGAATGGCCTCCTCTGCTCTTACATGCAGATGAACTAGAATGACTCAGTGTTCCACTGGAACCGGGTGTCATGTTGACCGACTGAAAGCTTCAGTCCAGGTAGGGGGTATCTTCTATCTTAAATGCATGGGTTATGAACGGGTTTCGAGTGTTGATGCTTGTTGTTTTCGTGTTCTGATTATGTGTTGTGTTGTATGCGAGTGTGTACTGCCCGGTTGCATGATGAGTGAAAGTTGAGTGTTGCATGTTGATGGTCTGTGAATGTTGAACGATTATGTGAAAAGAATGTGTTGAAGTGTTGTTGATGATTACTGTGTATTTTACGTGACCTGCAAGTTGTTATGAGTTCAAAATGCTGACTGCATATGATAAAATATGACTTAGTGAATCTGATAACGTACCTTACCGATTGCATGTGTTATTGGGGTTTTGATACCGTCGAACACCGATTGCATGGTATATTTCTGTTGTTGAAATACTTTATTGACTTCTGATATTGGGTGACACCGATCGTATGGGACACATGTGTTGCTGTATTCATGATACTGATTGCATGGAAGTATGTCTGTTAGATCAATATATTGAGTTCTGAGAATGTGTAATACCGACTGTATGAGATGCATGTATTGTTGAGTTCTGGTGATGTGCTATACCGATTGCATGAGATGCATGTGTTGTTGAGTTCTGTTAATGTCTAGCACTGATTGCATGAGATGCATGTGTTGTTGAATGCTGATGATGTATGATGCCGATTGCATGAGATGCATGTATGGCTGTGTATATGAACTCTGTGTTGTATGATGAATCCACGTATGGCGTATGGGATGCGTTTGTGCTGGGAGCACGTAGTGTGGGACACTACCATCGGTTATTAAAGCGTGGGACGCTGTAAAATCCTTGAGTGGGACTCAAGGTAGCCCTTGAGTGGGACTCGGGCTGCCTGTGAACACCTCCGTTGGTGCTGAGAGCATTGGTGTCACCTGTGGGCAAACGGTTGGGTACCTGTAAAACGGCCAAGCAACTGGGAGCTGAATTGATAGCTGAGAGCTATGTATAAAAGGCTGGGAGCCTACATTGCAACGTCAAAAACCGATTACACACGAATACGGAACTGAGTCAAATAATCTGTATATATTAACTGCTGATGTTGTTTGGAATTGATTATGCATGTGATGATGTTAATGAGATGATGAATATATATAACCGAGTGAATTATTCCGTGTGCATATGCTGTTGGTGCTGATTGAAATCTGTTCTATAAATGTTTGTTAATGTTATTGAAAAGTTGTGTATGTATGGCCGAGTGAGAAGTGTTGGATTCTGATTGAGAAATGTTCAATAAGTGCATTCTGATCCATGGGCATCATTATTATTATGTCACTGATTGCTGTATATAAATGTTATTGAATTGATACGTGCATAAGGCCGAGTGGCAATTGGTGGATTCCGATCGGTAAGAGTCTCCTGTGTGTCCTCGTTGATTGTATTGCTCTGACTTTAATCGTTGCCATGTATAATTGTTGTTGTATGACTGTGGGACAACCTGAGTCGATATCTATCATTTAATATTTAAGATGCTCACCCCTACACCATTTTTCAGTGTGTACAGGTTGGGCTCAGAATTGTGTAAAGGCCTCAAGTTTGAGTGACGTGCACTTTGACTGTTGAGGCTTGTACGGCGTTCATCATGTTCAGTTAGTGTAGCCTTGGCCAGCTCTCATGTAAAATGATGATTAAATATATTCATTTATAAAGATTGAGTAGTCATGGTGTCACTTGTATGGTATCGTAAGTATTGGTAAATGCATGATGTCAAGATAATGAGTATTCTGAGTATATGGTTACATAAGTATGTGTCGGTATATTGGATTATGGGCAGGTTTATATTTCTAGGAATATATATATTCATACATATGTACTCTATGTTGATTTGATGCGCCTTCCGACTGGAATGTGTTGTTAGATGACTCGAGATGACTCGAGGGTTGTTGATGAGAGAATTAGAGTTAAGTTGATGTTCCGAGTGAGGATTACTGGGTGGCTTTTTCGAGTGAATGCGGAGTGATTCTGAGTGAAGGATATAAGTAAACCCTAGTGAAAACCTTGAGTGATCCACTTCTAAGAGGGGCGTTAGTGTAGTGGTTTAGAGTGGAATGGATTCTAAGTGTAAGATATTTATAATCTGAGTGAATGATGTAAAATCTGAGTGAGTGAAGATCTGTATCCCGAGTGGTTGAGTTTTGAATAAATCTGAGTGGGACTTAACTACCTGATTTCCTGAGGGAGTGTATGATTATGTATATATACCGTGTTGTAGGCTGGTGACTTGTGTTTGGGCTCTTTCCGAGTGGGGAATACTTAAAGGGATTCTGAGAGAAACCCCTTTGATGAGGACGTAATAAATAATCCAAGCGAATTAGCCAAATGGCATTCCTAGTGGTTAGGATTAGAATAGGTCCGAGAAAGGATTTACTTAATGACTCCCCAAGCGAATAAGTTGTAGCGTGCCGAGTGAGTTAGCTATCATTTTTCGAGTGAAAATATGTATAAATCCCGAGTGAGAATGATTTTATATAAATCTGAGTGACTTAACTGGGTGGATCCCTCTGAGTATTGAGGAGTTTGGATAACTCCAGGTGGAATTGGTTTTGGAGATACTCCGAGTGAGGGTTTATGGAATCCGAGTGGATCAAGTCAAAATCTGAGTGAATGGATATCTCGATACCGAGTGGTGAATTCGCTGAGTGTAGCTTCGCTCCAGCATGTGTGTGCACGTGAAAGGCTTCTGGGATGTTGGCTTAAGTGTCTTGGATCTCACCCGAGCGAGTCAGCATTTCATGGATTTCGCCCAGGCGTTGATACGTCTCGCTAAACCGAATGGGTGGGTTCAAGCCTTATTCCTTCTGCTGATTGCTACACGTGTGAATATTCTTTTATTTCCCTTGCCTTTCTCTTCTTTTTCTATGCCGATTGTCCAGTGGTTGTTTTTGTGGAAAAATTTTCCCTGTTTTTCATTTTATTAGTTATTAAAATTAGGGTGTTACACTTGACTCTTAGTAGATCAAGCTTAACGGCTTCAAGAGAACAAATGGCCTTAACCTCATATAACATGTTTCCTAAGGGTGGTGCTACAAATCGACCTCCCGTTTTTAATGGTGAGGGCTACGCTTTTTGGAAAGCAAGAATGAAAATTTTTGTGCAATCAATTGACTTAAAAGTATGGAATGCTATTAAAAATGGTCCTTTTGTACCTATGCATACTGTTAATGATAAACAACTTAAAAAACCTATGGATGAGTGGACTAGTGAGGAAGAGAAGAAAGTACAATATAATTATAAAGCAAAAAATCTTATCACTTCAGCCTTAGGTCCCGATGAGTTCTTTAGAATAATTACATGTAATTCTGCTAAGGAAATATGGGATACCCTTCAAATAACTCATGAAGGAACTAGTGATGTTAAGGATTCTAAGATTATCACTTTAACTAGTCAATACGAAAGCTTTAGAATGAATCCAAATGAAACTATTTTAGAACTTCAAAAGAGGTTTAATTTGATTATTAATCATCTTATTACTCTTGGTAAATCTTATACTAACAAGGAACTTATCCACAAAGTTCTAAAAAGTCTTACTAGGGAATGGCAACCTCTTGTTACGGTAATTAAGCAATCTCCCAACATAAATGAAATGTCTCTTGCCACTTTGTTTGGGAAACTACAAGAACAAGAACAAGAACTGAAAGACTTGAAACAAGCGGAGGAAGAAGAAAAAGTCTCTAAGAAGAAAGGGCTAGCTCTCAAAGCCACCTCAATAGTTGAAGATGAATCCGAGAGTGATCTTGACGAGGATGAAGAGTTAAGCCTATTTGTGAAACGCTTTGGAAAACTTATGAAGAGCAAACAATTCCAAAGAAACTTTAAATCTCAAGGTAAGAAACTCATTCCTAAAGAAAATTCTACTTCACCTACTTGCTTTGAATGTGGAAGGGAAGGACATTTTAAGATAGATTGTCCAAATCTAAAGAAGAAAACCAAAGATAGAAAAGGAAAGAGAAGAGCATATATCGTATGGGATGAAAATGAGATAAGTATCTCGGATGAATCAGAGAATGAAGAAGCAAATCTTTGTCTCATGGCCAATTACCAAGATGAAGAAGATGAGGTAAACTTTCATGACTTAGATAAGGAAGAATTACTTGATGCCCTTGAAGATTTGTATGATAAATTTACAAAAGTCTCTAATAGGCTTAAATTGTCTATAAAAACAAGTGATACTCTAGAAATGTATCTCATAGAAGTTTGCAAAGAAAATGAATGTTTAAAAGAATAGTTAGAAAATGTCCAAGCATGCTCTAAGAGTAAATCTTGTGAATTTGCTAAGAAATGCATTGATCTAGAAAAGAAGGTCCTAGACTTAAATAAAACCTTAGAAAGATTCATTAATGGTAAGGATAATTTAGATGCACTTCTTGGAAAACAACATTGCATGTTTAATAAAACCGGATTAGGATATAATCAAGGATCACATGCTTACAAAAAGGAAAAACATTACAAAAGTTTCTTTGTACCACCTAGTAAATCATCTACACCTTTCATGAAATGCAACTATTGTGGCTTCAAAGGACATAATGCATCTAATTCTAATGTTAGAAAACTAGGACCAAAGGTTGTGAGAAAAGTATGGGTTCCTAAAGGAACATTACCTCAAACTAACCTACAAGGACCCAACATAAAATAGGTACCAAGTTCTCTAACTTGACATGTTTGGTAGGTATGCTTTAAAGCAAATAGCACCCATTGGTATTTGGATAGTGGGTGTTCAAAACACATGACGGGAAATAAAAGTACGTTCATTTCACTTACTCCATGAAGTAAAGGTTTTGTTACATATGGTTATAACATGAAGGGAAGAATACTAGGAATCGAAAATGTTGGTAAAAACTCTTCCACTTCTATAAATGATGTTTTATATGTTGAAGGACTTAAACATAACTTGCTTAGCATTAGTCAATTATGTGATAAAGGCTATAAAATTGTTTTTGAATCAAATGGTCGCATAATTGAAAATAAGCTAAACAAGGAAAATAAAATTCGTTGGTCAAAGAGTTGATAATATTTATATGATTAATCTAGATTGTCTTGCTTCAAATAATGTGCAATGCTTCATAACTAAAGAGGATGAATCATGGCTATGGCATAGAAGAATTGCTCACATTCATATAGACCATTTAAATAAACTTGTTTTGAAAGATTTAGTAATTGGCTTACCAAAATTGAAATTTGAAAATAAATTTTATGACGCTTGTCAAAAGGGAAAACAAGTAAAGGTTTCTTTTTAAGCGAAAAATATTGTTTCAACAACTAGACCTTTACAACTTTTATATATGGATTTATTTGGACCTTCAAAAATCAAAAGTTTTGGTGGAAACTATTATGGTCTTATGATTGTGGATGATTATTCTAGATATACATGGATATTATTTCTTACTCATAAACATGAAGCATATCATGCATTTAAGAAACTTGCCAAGATCATCCAAAATGAACAAAATTTGAAAATAGCATCCATTCGAACGGATCATGGGGGAGAATTTGAAAATCAATCCTTTGAAAAGTTTTGTGAAAAACTTGGCATTGAACATAATTTTTCGGCTCCAAGAACTCTACAACAAAATGGAGTAGTTGAAAGGAAAAATTGATCTTTAGCGGAGCTTGCAAGAACTATGTTGAATGAAAGCAATATTTTTAAACATTTTTGGGCCGATGCGAAAAATACCGCTTGCCATGTGATGAATTATTGTTTGATAAGACCTATATTAAAGAAAACCCCTACGAGCTTTATAAAGGAAGAAAACTAAATATTTCCCATTTTCATATATTTGGATGCAAATGTTTTGTGTTGAACAATGGACACTAGAGCAAAAATGGCTATGAGGACAGGATACGAGCACGGTTATCCCAAAACCGTGTTTAAAACAATGCGATGGCATTTTTATAA
Organism: Clitoria ternatea; assembly: GCA_037962975.1. Classification (NCBI taxonomy): domain Eukaryota; kingdom Viridiplantae; phylum Streptophyta; class Magnoliopsida; order Fabales; family Fabaceae; genus Clitoria; species Clitoria ternatea. Next base: position 271,613,998 of record CM075670.1, on the reverse strand, counting down.
ATACGAAGAAACGTGTTTTATTTTTAAAAGTCATATACGAGCACGGTTATGACGCGATTATCCTTAAAAGCCATCTATGAACATGGTTACGAATGGACCGTGCTTAAACGTTGGTATAATTTTTTTAAAATTTTTTTTAAAAAGACTTACAAACACGGTTGCAGGGAACCGTGCTTAAAGGTTGGTATAATTTAAAAAAAAATTTAAAATCCTACGAACACGGTTAAGGGGAACCGTGCTTAAAGGGTAAGATACTAACACGGTTGTCAGGGGACCCGTGCTTAAAAGTTTTAAAAAATTAATCTATTAACACGGTTAAGCAATGAACCGTGTTTATAGATGGGATACAAACACGGTTCCCTTACAACCGTGCTCACAAGTGTTTAAATTTTAAAGTGAAAACTTTCCCTCCTTCTTTTCTCCACTACGCGAAGACCATAAGAGTACCCAAAACCTTTCTGTCTTCTTCTTTCTTCACTGCACCAAAACCCATTAAGAACCCCATTTCTCTCTTCTTTCTCTACCATGCCAAGTACCCAAAATGTGTTCTTGGTCTTTGTTGTTGCGAAGTGGTGGTGAGGCTTGTGAAGTGGAATTGAAGAGCCAAGGATAGAAACAGAAAATGGAATTGAAGGTCCAGAAAATTGTATTGGTTAGTTCCATTTCATTCTTTAAGCTTTATACTAAGTTAATGCATTTTAATTCATTATTCATTAGCCATGCATGATTTCTTTTTTCATTGAAATTGATTCATTATTCATTAGCCACGCCTGATGCTTGTTTGCTTCAATACGCTTGAGCGCAAGGCTCAAGCTCAAGTCTCTGATGTGTCACGCCCAAGCGCCCCCTGCCACACTCAAGCGTGAGAAGAATCTGATGCAACTGACTTGTTTTTGCTTACCTTTCACGCTCAAGCTCAAGCTCAAGCTCAAGCTCAAGCTCAAGCTCAAGTATTAATTATGATTTCACGCTCACGCTCAAGCTTTACCTTTCATACTCAAGCTCAAGCTCAAGCTCAAGCTCAAGCTCAAGCTTAAGTATTAATGAAGAACCTTTCTCTCTTGATGCCTTGTTTTTCTAGGAACGTAACAATGGAAACCTGCACATGCTATCATGGAATTGACCAAACAAATCTCAACATTATTAAACACAAATAAATAATCAACTTCTTAAATTCCAAGACCAATTTCACGTTTAGCTTCCTTTGATTTCTCTGTTTACAAATTCAACAATGGCTCCCTGCACCAACCCTGAATGTGGTTTTACAAAAGCACCCTCTATAATTTAACCACGGTTCAGAACAACCATGTTTATATGTCACTTTTAAACACGGTTAAAAACCATGCTAAAAACCCTTACTTACAATCACGCTGGCAACAAGCACGGTTCTAGAACCGTGCTTAAAAGGTAATTTTAACCGTGCTTAAAAGGCCAAAATGCACTAGTGGGAAAGGAAAATCTTGAAAAATTCAATGCAAAATCTGATGAAGTAATTTTCTTAGGTTATTCATCTACAAGTAAAGCTTATCGACTCTTTATTCTTGATTGGTATATTTCTTGAAGTTATTTTTGAGAGTTAATTTGGGGGGAAATTATATTGTGTACTTAATTTGCATATCCTCTCTTTGAGAGTTATTACTTTGTGAAAGCTTTAACTTGTATATCCACTCTATTGAGAGAGTTTCCTTGTATACTCAAACACTAAACATACTAGAATCTTTGGGTTGGGGTTTTAACCTTGTAATTGTAAGATTGAGAGATTGGGTGGGGTGCCCTTGTACTTGTGAGGATTGGAATCTTGAGTGTGGGACACTACAAAGTCGCAATTGCTCAAAGTTATATCTCTAATCTACAATAGTAGAAATCCTCTAAGTGGGTTGCTTAGAGGCGAGACGTACACCAGCATGGTAGAACTCGTATATATCGGTTTGTAAATCTCTCTTCCCTAAACTCATTTAATTTGTGAACTTAAGTTGTTTGCTTGATTCATTGTTTCATTAACTTGGACTAAGTGCATGTTATACTAAGTTATAAACTATTTTGATTAACATTGTTGAACTTGACTTTAAGTAACACTCTTTTATTAATCTTTCTAAAAGTCTCATAAATTGCTTTGTGGTTAATTTGATTATTACTTAGACCTTTTAAGTACTTATTATCTTGACTTGTGTATAATTTGTTATCACTTGCCATTAAGCTTATCATCTTCAATAAACATAGTAACTAAAGAATCAATTTAAAAAGCATTCAAAGTAAAATTTTTAATACTTAATTCACCCCTACCCTTCTTGAGTAATTGAGGCCACTTGGTTAACAATTTGTACTTTAATTTCTTTCTTTTCTTTCTTTTTCATTACCTTCTCTATTCCATTTCTTTCTTTTTCATTTTCTTTCTCTGTTTCTTCTCTTTCTTTCTCTATCTCGTTTCTTTCTTTCTTTTTAGTTTCTTTTTCTTTTCTTTTTCTTTCTATTTTGTAAGAGTTGTGAGGATTGTAAAAGTGAGCATTCTAATTTGTAATTGGTGAACGAATATTACAACAAGGAAATACAGTGGTAAAATTATTCTGAGCTTTTGGAGAATTTTTCTTCAAGAGTCCTTTGTCATTATCAAAATCTGTAAACCTGAAAGCATATTCAAACACATAAGTGTTTCAAGCAGAAAAATTTTCGAGTGAATCCTCTTCTAGTGAAGCAATTCTGAATGAAAAGAGGCTCTGATGAATCCTTCTCGAAATGAGATATGCCCAAAATACCAAAACAATGTCAGAATCGATAATTTATTTCAATCATATCATCTTGTACATATTTTAATTTCTAGTTAGAGTCTGAATTTGAAAAAGTGGTAACTATAAAGTTGTTCCTCGTTGTCTTAGCTTTCTAACAAGACCAAATTTATTAAAATCCATTAAGATATGAGAGACATATGTCCAAAATATCTAAACAGTGTCAGAATTGATATTTACTTCAATCATACAAGCTCTATTATGTAGGCTACGGAAATGGTCAACAATACAGCTTATTTTTCTTATCTAAAGCCTCCATTATCACCACAATTAATGCACCTAACATCCCACTACAATCCCATTATGAAAAGCTTATCCCTCACTTGTCATTTGCATCATTAAATCAACACTACATCTTGTTCCCAAGTCTAAATTCTTAGAACAAGCTAAAGTTAGTGAAGTCTCTTTCCCATTTCCTTTCATCTTCTCTGTCAAAATCACCTTGATCTAAAGCTAGGACAATAAGAGAACATTTTCAACCACTCTAGGATCCTCCATCAAGGTAAGAAGGGATAGGGTTGTGAATAAATATGGAATGGGTAGAATTGTATGCTGTTCTAGGATTTTCCAGATTTATTTTCATAACTTGTTACTTAATTTTGAAGCTGAAAATATGTGAATTTGACTCTGACTTCTGCATAAAAGTTATAGATCTTTTCGTTATGTGAATTTTGAGACTTGAACCAACTGATTTGGATATGTATAGCATGAGTTATAGGCAAAAAACTACAGTATGTCTGTTCTGGAATATGTACCTTCTATTTTGTGTAAATATTAATATTTTGGGAATTATATATACATATTTAGACTTTGATGTCTTCATAAAAGTTGTAGATATTTATGTTATGGATATAAAGAAAGTGGAATTACTTAAAAAGGATTTGATTTACTCATGTTATGGTTGTTTTACTAAAATATGTTATTGTTGTAAAATTTTGAAATTTACCCATAATGATTATTATGGATGAAAATGATACTTTCCATATGGGTAATGATTTATTTATAAATTATTGAGGGATTATTGATTATTATAGATGTTATTGAGTGTTCTATGAATGTCATACTATATGTATATCTTTGTGATGAATAATTATGAATGACTAAATTAATGTATACATGAAGGCCTTGTGGTTTATTGAGATATGTTGTTGAACTGTAAATCCATGATTTTTAGAATTAATATATGTGATGTGTCCTTTGAGGACTTGTGGTTTTCTAAGTGATTATGAAAGTATTGATATAATGGTATGTTAAATCGATAAAGAGAATTAAAGGCAATTATGCATCATAAGCATTTGGACACGCCATGGAATTTAAGGGTTCCATGATTGACGGCCTTGGTGGGGGGTTACTCTATGATGAGTTAAAGCCTTAATTTTGTTGAGCGCCATGAAGTGTAGGGATTCATGGTTTATGCTAAGTCCTACTTGTGTACTTCGGTACTTGAGCGCCATGAAGTGTAGGGATTAATGGTTTATGCTAAGTCCTACTTGTGTCTCTATGAGACTTTTTACTGCAGTATTCCCACTAAATCAAAATGGATCCAGCATGACATCATTTGGCTAAACTAAAGATTATTAAATGTAAATGACCTTGTTTGGCATACTCATCATATCATAATTATTTGTTGATTATGATTATGCAATTTTACGTATTTTATATTTATTCTATATTTTATCTCACTCTTACATTATTTTTACAATGCATGCTTCACAGAATGACGAGTGGTGTAATTAATGAAGTTTTTATGTTTTATTGCTTGGACTTTGATTTCATTTGAGATTTAATATTTTGTAATAATATTATTATGTACCTTGTACTATAATCTTCTCTATCGTTTCCTCTATATAAATGTATTATATTTTATTCATTCACGACTAGTATGCATGATAATATTCCACAATTATCAATTTTTACATGACCTCAGAATTTAAATTATGAATTTCAAAATGATTCTTTAAACGTGAAAAATTTATTTCAAAAATTTGGGTTAATTAATTGGAATTTGTAATTTGGGTTTTGGGCGTCACAGGTAGCATTTGGAGTCGATATGAAAAAGTTAGAGGGGTTAGAAGTCCCAAAATCATGCATTTTCTGCATAATTTCTGCATTCTGGTATGGCGTAATCGATTACGAAGGTAAGTGTAACGATTACAGGCAGTCTATTTTAAGTGTAATTGATTAGCTTTAGGTGTAATCGATTATATAGGTGAGTGTAATTGATTAGCTTCAGATGTAATCAATTAGCGTAATCGATTATGACAGGATTTGCCCAATAGGTAACCATTGATTTTTTGGCCCGCCTGGGCATTTTAATGACATTTTTGGCCTCCAACTTCTTCATGAAAGTTGTAGATAATTGTGTTATGGAGGTGTGAGAATTATTCTCACTTTAATTGGAGCTTTTGAACTCTCATTAGGCGTAAAATACCAAACCTACTGCATTGAAAAATATAAGTTTAAGAGGGTTTTGAACCCAACTTTTTATGGTGGTTAAATTGGGACTAATAGGTGATATTTATGACATGTCCCTCTATTTTTAAGACTAAAAATGAACTCTTCTTATCTCCCAATGTTAAAAGTTATCATGGGCTCATTGTTACCTAAAACCTCTATTATTATGGAAAAACGAGCGAATTCACTAAAAGTATATGTGTGGTATGTCTTAATGGTAATTGGAGAATGGCTCAAGGCCTTAGCAAGGTATGTGTATGCCTATGCTATGTTATGAAAACATGTATGCTTCCCCTCTATTGATATATTATGAATCTTGATGAAAAGTAAATGATGTGATTGTATGACATACCTTGATAGACGATGGGACTAATAAGGGGACAATTGAATAGTAATGAGTTATTATAACACAATGAATTTTGAAAAAAAGTGTCAACGATGATTATTATTATTGTTAAGCCATTGTGTTTGATGCAAGTGAAATATTGTGTATATAACTTGGATTGTATTGGCTAGCATGTGATGCTACGAACTAGAAATGTGTTTGTTGTCATGCCTTGTTGAATTCTATGCGTAGATTAATGTGAGATTGATATAGTGACTATTGAGATGCCAAGTAAATGAATGAATATGCCTCAAGGGGCTTTGTAAATAATTGTATGCTATCGATTAAAAATGTCAAATTAAAATACATCCTTAAGTGAGAGGGTGAGATATCCTTATGAGGTTAAGATTGGCATGTGCATTATTGCATTGTTGCATTCATGGCATGGTATAGTATTAATATTATATGGTTACGATCTCCTTGCGGGGTGCCATGAAGGGTGTATCCCTGAGTAATGATGATATTTTGATATTAGTTGTGGAATGAATCACCTTGTGGGGTGCCACGAAGGGTGTATCCCTGAGTGATGATGATATTTTGATATTGGTTGTGGAATGAATCACCTTGCGGGGTGCCACGAAGGGTGTATCCCTGAGTGATGATGATATTTTAATATTGGTTGTTGAATGAATCACCTTGCGGGGTGTCGTGAATGGTGTGTCCCTGAGTGATAATGATGTTACGATGTTTGATGAATATAACCTTGCAAGGTTCCATAAAGGGAATGCCCTGCGTGATGATGATATGACATTTGATGAATGAATAACCTTGCAAGGTTCCATGAAGGGAATACCCGACGTGATGACAATTGATATGTACAGATTTATGAATTGATTGATGTGGTGGTTACGATAACCTAATTGAATGAAATAGATCTATTGTATATGCATGAAATGGTTGACATGTGCATTAGCCATAGGTATATGGAATTTGAGATGGATGACCATAAGAGATGAAAGAGCCCTTGCGATGAGGAATTGAGAAAGATATAATAAATTAATAATGATGATTTGATAATGCCCTTGTTAATAAGTGGTAATGTGATTGTGTATGTGCTTGTGCTTGCTTATGTTACGAACCGAGTTTCATGAGGCTTGTATGCCTATTATATCAATGTAATGATGATTGAATAATGAATTAATGATGCATAAATGCATGTACACTTAATCAAAATATATGTATATTTGTCATTTTAAATGTATAACTCACTCTCCCATGTGGTCTCATTTTTAGCATTGTGATGCAGGTTGCCATGGGATGAGTTTGGATTTTAAATCGAAGTTTCAGGAAGGTAAATAGTGGTAGTAGAAGTGCCTTGGCCAACATCATTTGTGAATTGTAATGTAATGAATAAATTGTATATGATGATATTGATGATTTAGTGATTCTGGTTATGTATAAGATAATCGTGAATGCATAAATGGTGAACCTATGTATTAGGACATAAGTGATGACTTGAACCCTTAAGGAATTGAACTTGAATAGTATACATTAATGATGGATGTGTTTAGGTTAATGCCAATAGATGAATGAGTAGGTCAATTATAAGAAATGGATAGTGGTGATAGTTGGGGCATGACCCCAGATGTATATACATATTTATATTATATCTTAGGCAATGCATGTGTCTGTTGTAAGTGTATGAATGGGTTATGATCTAATAGGTTTATGTTAGGTGTTTTCATGTTTTGTTGAGCCTTTTCTCATATTGTCATATATGGGACTAGGCGTATGCTCGGTATACACATTCTTCTTCCGCTGTAAACTCTATCAATTTTGTATACCATTATGGGCAAGTTAGTTATCGATCCAGTCATATCTTATTAATTTGTACTCTTTGGTTTTCTGTGATTCGGGTTCCGATGTGACATTGGACTTAATTTAGAACGTAAAAAATTTACTCACGTTTTATTAATTATTATATTGATCACATCGGAATTCGAGTCTGGAAAATCAGGGTGTTACAGACTTGGCCAGACATGCGCTCCAAAGTTAGGTTTACCTTGCTCGTTCTACTTCGGTCATGAGTCTTCTCAGGGATCACAGTCTCAAAAGGATCTACTAGAATTTTAATTCATTCTTTGCATTACTTACCTTTTTTTCATGAAGGTTGCTAAAAAATAGACAATCATGTCAAGTCTAGCTACCTCAATCCAGTTTTTTTCCCAGTGGAATCGTAATTGCCAAAGCTGCCACTTCTCAAATTCTCTTCCTTAGTGGAACTGCAATGGCCAAAGTTGGGACTTCTCAAAGTTTCTTTCTCAAACTGCCAAAGCTGATACTTTCGAAAACACCAAAGCTGGAACCTTTGAAAACTTTTCCTCAATTGCCAAAGCTTGCACTTCTCAAATTCTCTTCCCCAATGGAACCACAATCGCCAAAGCTGGCACTTCTCAAATTCTCTTCCTAGTGAAACCTCGATCGCCAAAGTTGGTACCTTCAAAGTCTCTTCCTCAACTGCCAAAGTCGACATCTTTCAAGTTTTCCCTCCCTAGTATAATCAACTGTCAAAGTCGGAATCTTTCAAGTTTCTCCTCCCTAGTGGAATCAATCGCCAAAATAGGCTTTTCTCAAATATCTCTTCATAAATTGCCAAAAACTGGTGTCTTTTAAGTTTCTTTTCATGAATTGCCAAAGTTGGTGTCTTTCAAGTTTCTTTCCCTAAAATTGACATACAAAGCTTCTGCTTCAATTACCAAAATTGGCATGTTGTTCATTTTTCTTAGTCGTCGAACGAGGCACCTTTTACCTTCCAGTCACCGAATGAGGCACTCTTTCATTTCCAGTCTCCGAACAAGGCACCCTTAATTTCCAATCATCGAACAAGGCACTTGTTTACCATTCCAGTTGCCGAACAAGGAACCCTTAATTTGTAATCACCGAACAAAGTACCCTTCCTGTTGGAAAGCCTCAGGTTCACCGCCCTAGGCTATTCCCTTTCTTAATTAGATCCAGAGGCATCATCCCAAGTCATTTATTTTTTGTCAAATAGCCTCAGGTACACCATCCTAGGGTATTCCCTTTCTTTATTAGAACCACGGGCATCCCCCAGGTAATTTATTTTTTGTCAAATAGCTTCAGGTACACCGCCCTAGGCTATTCCCTTTCTCAATTAGAACCAGGGGCATCCTCCCAGGTCATTTATTTTCTGTCAAATAGCTTCAGGTACCCATTCCTAGGATATATCCTTCGATCCAAACACGTTGGAATAATTCCCTGTCATTCATTTTTCTTTGAAGCTTTAAGTATCCCTCTCTAGGCTACCCTATTTTCAATATCAAGGAAATATCCTTTAATTTGTTCTAGGATAGAGCTCAAACTTCAATCGTCAAACTTAGAACAGTGTTCATCTTCCCAATTGTCAAAGTTGGCAACTCTTCAAGCTTCTCTAGGACTCTCAGGATTTTCAATGTCGAAGTTGGCACTTCAAAAGGTTTCCATAACACATTTTAGGTTTTCTTATTCCCAAAATTGACACCTCTTCAGGTCTTCATCACACCTCATAAGCTTTCTATTTGCCGAAGTTGGCTCTTCTTTAAGTCATCATCGCTAAAGTTAGTACTTTTAAGTCTTTCTTATTACCAAAGCTGGTATTATTTGAGTCTTTTATTTGTCAAAATTATTACCTCTTTGAGGTTGTTAATGTCAAGATAGTATTCACGTTTTTACTTCCTTTTCACGATATGAATGAATCATTCATATTTTCATGCAAAGAAAGTAAAGAGGGGCAGCTATGAACACCATATTCTATTATTTTATTCTTTTTAATTATTAAAAAATAATAAACAATATTTTATCTTTTTCTTCTTCCCCACACCAGTCTGAAAATTTCATTCAGAATCTGAAATTGGTTGCCCATCTCTATCCTCTTCATCTTCTTTCTTCATCTCTTCATTTAGAGAGGAATAAAAAAAATCCATCATCCCTCCTATCTCTATTCTCATCTTCTCAACTCATAAAAAAATAGCAATAACCAATCACAAAAAAAAAACATAACAAGAATAACACAACAACCAAAAAAACCATAACCAACAAATAACAAGAAAAAGCAAAAAAAACCGCCATCACCGCCGGTTATCGCCACCACCGCCGGACACCGCCACCACCATCGGTCGCCGTCGATGGCTGCCACCGTGATAGGTTATTTTTGTGGGTTTATACAAAACTTGTCTAGCCAAAACTTGGTATGGTGTTTTCATATAAAGGAATGAAGAGTTCAAGGAAAGAGAATCAAGTTTGTATAATATGAACTCAATGGAATGGTTGTGCCAAGTTTAAACATAGAAGTTGTAATATAGTATAGTTGTTATTCCACTGAGGAGGTGTTAGCATGAAAATCTTAGTTTTGAATGGAATTGACAGCAGGTTTTGTTTTGATTTGTAAAAATTGATGCTGATTGAAAAAATGAATAAATAACAAAAAATAGATTGCAAAAGATAACAGTAAATGGTTTTTGAGAAAATTAGTTTTGTAAAACAGGGATTGGTTTCATCACATCTCACCTTCTGTAAGTTGTATAAGTTTTTATGTAAGTAACTTAAAAAGATAATTTCTACGTCACAATCAAAGTCATTTACATCGATCCCTCGACTATAAAATTCATAAGAATGATTTCAAACTGCTGATCCCTCAGTCACTTTGAAATCATCCCAGCATTATCAATCGATTGTTTTGACGTTTATTGTGTTAGATGCCATCCCTGCCTACCTACTCACAACAAGTATTTCATTCAGATCTGCTTTCAAAAGTCACTTCCCAGCATACTTGAGAAAACTTAAAACAAGAAAATAGTGATCAAGTACTTCAGGCATTAAACACAGAAGGAAATATAGAAACTTATCAAATCTCATTACACACATAAAAACTTACAGCAGCGTTACTTCAAGATTAAATGGATTACAACCAATCCCATAAGGGAGTTTAGTTACTCATGCTTTTGATTTTCACCTAAGAAGATTTTGCAATAAATACAGAGTGAAAAATACAGGAAAAGTGTTTGATAAAATGAAGAAGATCTCTTTGATCCCACTTGATTATCCTTAATGTTGTTTTCTGCTTGATTTATAGAGGTTATTCTCCAGCTTTCCCTTGCCCACTTGCATAGAACCCATGAAGCATCTTTCCGAGCCATTCAGAAATACAAGAAAATGGGTGAGTTGGCATCGCATCATTAGTGAATAAAAAATTAGAGGTCCCATGCTGCATGAATCACGCTTGAGCTTGATGGTCATGCTCAAGCATGAAGGGTCCTGATACTCATATTTTACTTCACGCTTAAACCATTTCAGCCACGCTCAAGCGTGGCCTTCCTTCCCAACTCACGCTTGCTCCACGCTTAATCCACACTCAAGCGAGCTCGAGCTCAAGCTTGAGCGCCCCCTTTTCACGATTGAGCATGGAGGGGTCCTGATGCTATTTATTTTGGTGCGCACAAACCATGCTCAAACGAGAGTTTAATATTGTGTTACTGGCTCAAGCGCCCATGTCTCAGATTTCATGTTTAAGCTTTCTCAAGCTTAAGCTTGCTTTCAAGCTTAAGCTTGTTGTCTTCACATACTCCCGATCACGCTTGAGCTTGTTCTTTCATGCTTGAGCTTGTTCTTTCACGCTTAAGCTTGATTTTTCACGCTTAAGCTTGATCTTTCACGCTTAAGCTTGCCTGCTCAAGCTTAAGCTTGCCTGCTCAAGCTTAAGCTTGCCTACTCAAGCTTAAGCTTGCCTACTCAAGCATAAGCTTACCTTGCTTTCTTGTTGAATTTCCTGTAACTTTCCAAGAGTTTTAACACAATTTTTCATTTATACACCTATCCATCACTACTTAAAAGATTCATGCTCACTTCCTTTAATAATTCATCAATTTAGCTCAAGTCTTTACAAAATTAGTTCAAATGAGTCATGAAATCAATGCTTAATTAACACTTATCATACTGCCACTTTTACTTAGGTCACCACCCCTTATTTCTTCTCTCTCTTGGTCCTTCTCCTTTCTTTCTCTCACTAACTTTATTTCTCACCTTTTCCATTATCTCTCTCTATACCCACACTCCTTTATTCCACTTTTGCATTCCTAGGTTAAAATCTAGGTTAAAGAAGTCTTGGTTGTGGGCCTCCTGATGAGGCCCATTTTCTCTCTTTGGACAAAATATGAAAAAATGATTTAGGTATTATTTGTTTTGTAAAATGTCAATATGGTCATGGTAGCTCAACTGGTAATCTTGTGTCACCTTCTAGCAGGAGGGGAAGGGTTTGACACCCAGGTGCTTCATTTCATGTATTTTTTTAAAAAAATTAAAGCTGAAACTTGTATATTGGTTATAAGTAGTCTATTTGTTTCTTTAACAATATAATAGTAGTAGCCTAATGGTAAACCTGTGCCACCTTCTAGCAAGAGGGGAAGGGTTCGAAACCCAGGTTCTTCATTTCATGCATTTTTTTAAAAATTAATGCTGGAACTTGTATGTTATAAGTAGTCTGTTTGATTCTTTAATAATGTAAAGTAGTAGCCTAGTGGTAGAGGCCAAGCTCTAAGGATTAAAAAGGAATAGGTTCAAATCCTAGCTCCAAACCTTTTTTATTTTATTTACAACTTTCTTTTTTTTTCTTTTCTTCCTTTTATTATTCATGATCTTTTTTTTTCCTTTTTGATTACTATTCTAGTTTCTTTTTCTTTTTTTTGGGTTGTCAATGAATTATTGTTGTTGTTATCATTATTATTATTGTTGGTATTATTATTATTATTCTTATTATTATTATTCTTATTATTATTTATTGTTTTTTTCTCTTCTTTATATAAGTGTTAATTTATGTTCTTTGTTGCCTATATTAAAAACAAAAAGTATAATTGCTTAAAAAAACATAAATATTCAAAAATATATTTCCTTAGATCAAAATCAAAGTTTGGATTTTTTTTATTTTTAAATATCCTTAAATAATTTCTTTAAAGAACTACGTGACCCTGATTTCTCGAAAGCTAGAGAATACGTAGGAGAAGGAAGTAGTTCTTGTCGGGTCCATCTTTCTTTATTTAATTTTTAGAGTTTCTATTTTTATCCTGTTTCTAAAAAAAGGAGCGAGGTTAATTTGAATGAGATGTCCTGTTAATCTCATGTTATTTTTAAAATAATATCTCTTTTAAAAAAGGAGGAGCGAGGTTAATTTAGACCATATGTCTTTTATAGTATTTCTTTAAAAGAAGGAGTGAGGTTAATTTGGATGAGATGTCCTTTTTTTTTAATATTATCTCTTTTAAAAAAAGGAGGAGCGAGGTTAATTTTGATGAGACGTCCTGTTAATCTCATGTTTAAAAATTTTGTGTTTATTTTTTTCATCTATTTTTATATGCTCTGTCATTTTGTACGTTCCTTTTTTGAAGAAGTTTAAAAAATAATTTCACTAGTGGAAAAAGGACTTTTAAGCACGGTTCTGGGGACCCTTCTCAACCGTGCTCGTATGTGGCACTTTTAAGCACGGTTCCTTCTGAACCGTGCTCGTATGTGGCACTTTTAAGCATGGTTCCTCTTGAACCGTGCTTGTTTCTGCTGGACTTTTAAGAACGGTTAAAGCATAACCGTGCTTAAAAGGGTGACTTTTAAGCACGGTTAACACCATAACCGTGCTTAAAACCTTAATTTTTTTTTTAAAAAAAATTTATTTGATTTTTATTCTTTCCCAAAAACCTGTAAACAGTCCCAGACAGTCCAATGATAAATAATAATGAACGTTTAAAAAAATTCAATCAAACTGTCTAAACATCAAATATGGTATATAAAATGAACAATAAGTAATTAAGCTATACTAATAGGTATATAACTACACAGTAATAATATAATTAATGACAGAAGTCTATTGGGCTCCTTCCTTGAGTTGAAGAGGGCTGGAGGCCCATTGGTTTCTGATTTCGTCAATGTATCCTTCAGGGAACATTGAGGAAGAGTCTCGAAAGTGCTGTAAAGAAGACATAATCATTAATAAGTGAGCAACAAATCGTAATAGTAATATGTCAAAACCAAATAAATTAAAGTAGGTAGCAAAAACTTACAGTTGTCCATCCGTCTACTATACCAGATTGGACAATGGTGAGCATCGTCTTCATCACAAAATACCCACACTCAAAGCTGCCATCCTGCCGATAAGACTACAAGGTACCATACATTGATTTCATAATTATTTATTGTTTTTGTTACTAATTGAGGTAAATTTAAAAGTAATGCTTATTAATTATTGAAGTACTTACTTTTGGGAAGACCCACTCTAGTCTTTTCTTGCTCACTTTGCCGCGTAGTAGATGGTACCCAATTAAAGCCCTGTAAGAGAATAAAACATCAGTTTAGTTAATAGAATGACTTAATCAAATATGTAAAGTTGTTTTATTTTTTAAAAATCAACTTACCCGTCGAGTATTTTCATGTAGTCCGCACCAGGACTCCCATACAACGAATAGAAGCATGCAGCAATGCCGTCCTTCGGGCAAATGACCAACAGTTGCCAGTGAAGGCTGCAATGTACCATTGAATATTAGCAACACGATCCATTATTAAATTGACAAAAATAACTAAATATTTATTAGACTCTTACTCTCTATGAAGTGGTGCAAGGTACACAGTCTTGTTCGAGGCATGCATCCAATTCTGGATGTATGCCTGAATCTCCTCCTTGCTGTTCCCACGAAGTTGTATTAGAGAGGGCTCCAGGAAACCATAAGTGTTATCGACACCTCTCTCTATGCAAAGTCTATGTAAAAACCTAATCAAATTTGTAGACGTTTAGTGTTGTAAAAATATAAATTTAATTGACATTATCATTGAATAAAAAACATTATACTTACAGCTCCCAACACTGAATCACTGAAATGTTCAACATCGTGTTCCCCACTAGGACCTCACACAAGTCAGGTCGTGCAATGTACACTGGGATAGCACTAGGGAAACCAAAAACGGATTCCTCTCATGGGACCGGGATAGTGCAATTACGAAGCCCAGCCGATATGTCCCATAGTCGTTCTATCGGATCAAGGGGGCTCTGGCTTCTTTGATGGGGCAACACCCTGTTAAAATAGTTAAAAAATTAGAAGCAACTTATGATTATTGAAACCATAACTTAATATATAGTTGATGCTTGGGTAAAGAGCATACCTGGGGACCAGAATCTGACACAAGTCTGGTCGGCCACATAAGGAAGTGTCATACAGCCTGGCCGACCAGATGTACCTCAGATGTTGGAATGGGAACAACTGTATCTGCCTCAAGGACCTATACAACCGAAATCCTTGACACACCATTGGGCAATTTTTGATGGTGAACCAAAGGGCCTTGGTTATACACTGAACCAATGGCAACTGGCTCTTCCACTCCATCCATAAATAGGTCACACTGACGGCAGTCTCCAAGATTTACGTCGTCATCGTCACCGTCAGGTGCAGCACATGACCCCTTCGTGCTGACTCGCCTAGTCTGTATAATTACACAACATTTTAAAGTTATTCAAGAAATAATGATAACGAATCAAAGGTGAGTCAATTAAATAATGTACAATGTAACCTGTGGGTCCGCCACTGGTGGCGTAGGTTGACATTGTTGACTGAATGACGCCATCATCTCACTCCGAAACCGTGCCATCTCTTCCTGAAGCAGCCTCTGTATTTCCTCCTTTGCCTCTGCCTTCACTGCAGTAACCTTCTCCTTAAAGGTCTTCTCCAAATCAGATATGGACTGGGAAGGGGTGACTGGATGGCCGAAATAGCTTCGGAGGCCTGCAGAGAAAGAATAATTAGAAATAAAAATGTTATCATACAGAATCTAAGACTATTAATGTAAACGTACCATGACCTCGACCAGCTGCACGTACACGTCCAGGGTGCTCTGGTCGACCGATGACGGCAGTTAATATATCATCCCTACCATGAGGGACAAATGACCCTTGGGTCGACTGCTCAACCAAGGAATCCTACAACCAAAAATCAGTGATCAGTGTTAGGGTTTGATGGACATTTAACGTTTCATAAAAAGTAGTGATAAGCTTTATACTTACAATCCTTGAGACAACCTCCTCAACATGTGATGAAGTGTACTGACCACTCTTCTTCGTCCTGGCACGCTTCCATTTTTCATGTCGTGTGGGTGGAGAGGGGGGATCCACAATAGTGGCGTCAGGGTGGCTACCTTGACGCTGCATAGCTTTCTCCTCCACTATCCGATCCTCCAATAATCGGTAACCCCCACGTGACAACGTGTGAGGGCAGTCATTTTTCCCCTTAAATTCCTGTGCTTTCATGCGTCTTGCCTGTATCAAAAACCATTCAAAGCCATTTATACGTTATACATTCTCCGATAACTAGAAAAACATAATCAGTAAAACATACATACCATAAACTCGTCTGTGTGCCTCGATACCACAAACGCATCCCAAGTCTGCCGATCTATGGATGTGTATCTATCTCCAGGAAACTCACCCTGCTTCTTCCCGTAGACATACCTAAAATTTAAAATATTTGAATTAACTAATTGATAACTTAAAAAATGATGAGTTTAAACATTTATATTTTAAAATTAAAATATACGTGGAGGTCAGGTTACTCTTGAATGTCCTCCATCGGTCAGCGATCTCAGACATGATCTTTCTGCATAGTATATCAACTACTGGAATATCCCAAGCATCCTACAAGTGCCAAATAATCAAGGATGAGATTATTATGTATAAAAAACTACAATACGAGTAAATAAATGTACAGATAATTATACTTACAATAACATCAGCCCAAATTGCATTCTTCACGACCTCCTCAACACTATCCCAATTAGGGATAATGATGGACACCTTCGTCCGTGCCAAGACACCTAAGTAACTTTGAAACTTGGCGGCGTTGGGTCCTGAAATCCTCCCGGTGCAAATATCAATGTCAACATGGGTCCTCTGACCCTGACGGTGCCTAAATGCAACACTGGTCATCCGAGTAACACCTCTCCTCCTAGCTGAGGAATCTGTGCTCTGGGAGTCAGATCTCACATGTGAATCCTGATCAGCCATAGGTATCTGTTCAAAAAAACAAGAATCAGTTTATAAACATGACAAATGATATATAAACATGGTGAATGATATATAAACATGATGAATGATATATAAACATGAGGAATAATATATAACCATACCCTATGTTTCCCATAGACCCTCCTGGTGGTCATTACGAGTCGCAACTATATCATCTATGAGATCTTCCATAACGTCTGTTGGTGTACGTGTTGTTAGACAAGGTATGTCTAGGACATCAAGACATGGATCCTCAATGTTGTGTCTACCTTGGAGAACAACTAACCACCGTTTATCGGATGGGTCAACAATGTAGAAAACTTGTTTTACTTGAGCTGCCATAATGAAAGGCTCGTCCTTATGACCAACCTTGTTTAAGTCCACTAACGTAAAACCAATATCATCTATTTTGACACCACTTTTGCTATCAACCCATTTACATTTAAAAACAGGCACTGTGAAACGATCGTAATCAACTTCCCATATATCTTCAATGACACCAAAATAACATAAGTCAGCCATGACAGGGTTTTTGTCCTTTGAAGTGGAAAAATGCATTGCTTCGGCCACAACCATAACTCCACAGTTCTGCACCGTACTCTTGTCATCTTGAATCCTTGTATAAAAATAATAATTATTTATGTCATAGCCACAATAAGTGATTACATCAAAGTTAGGTCCTAGTGTCAGTCGATGCAACGTCTCTGAAGCAGATGAATCTTTAAGAAAGGTCATTTTGAACCACTGCATGAACGTTTTGTTGTGTTCGTTCAACACCCACTTTTCAGCCATTCTAGGGTTGTTTCTTTTGACTATGTCTTTATGTGCAGCTAAATACGGGAGCACAGCGTCTGTGTTGTTCAAAATATAAAAGTGTGCTGGGAGTACTTCATCACGTGACATGCTTTTAATTTTTTTCCCAATGGTACCTTTCCCATCCAATCGCCCTTCATGACGAGTCTTCGGAATACCAATGCTTTCAGCCTGTGACATATAATCTGTGCAGAACTCAATTGCTTCCTCTGCAATGTACCTTTCTATTATCGATGCTTTGGGACGGCGTTGGTTCTTCATATAACCTTTCAAAATTTTCATGTATTGCTCAACAGGATACATCCACCTCAAGAACACTGGCCCACACAAATGGACCTCCCTCACTAAATGGATGATTAAATGTACCATTATGTCAAAGAATGAAGGAGGGAAATATATTTCTAACTGGGATAGTATAAGAAACCCTTCCTGTTCCAACGCTCCCAACTCATCGTGGGCGATTACTTTGGCACATATAGCATTGAAAAATAAACACACCCTTGTTATCACATGTCTGACATTTTGAGGGAGAATGCCACGAATGGCAATGGGTAGAAATTATTGCATCAGCATATGACAATCATGTGACTTCAAACCAACTAACTTCAGATCCTTTAAGGAAACACAAGTGTTGATATTGGAACCGTACCCAGATGGAACTTTGACACTACGTAACGATTCACACAAACTTTGCTTCTCTTTTCTAGACAAGGTATGACATGCTGACGGTAAATATGTTCGTTTGCCCTTTACTTGTGGGTGCAACTCCTCACGTATACCCAACAACTCCAAGTCCAGACGCGAATTCAGGCCATCCTTTGTTTTTCCAGGTATGTTTAACAGGGTTCCAACCAAACTATCACACACGTTTTTCTCCACATGCATCACATCAATACAGTGCCTCACATCAAGCTCTTTCCAATATGGCAGATCAAAAAATATTGACCTTTTCTTCCATGTGTTTTTTGAGATAGACTGCTTCTCAGACTTACCAAGAACCACATTCACTTCTTTCACCTTTTCATATACTTGTCGACCAGACAACGACTGGGGAGGCATTTCAAACTCTTGTGCACTATTGAACGACTTCTTCAACCTACGAAGTGGATGATTAGGTGTGAGAAACCTACGGTGTCGAAGATAAACATTTTTCCTTCCATGATGTAGTCGATCAGAACTAGTTCCCTCCTCACATACAGGACACGCTTTATGTCCTTTGACGCTATAGCCCGAGAGGTTACCATACGCTGGAAAATCATTGATCGTACAGAATAACATGGCCCTCAAATTGAATGATTGTCCTGTTAGCCCGTCAAACACATCAACCCCCTCTACCCACAACATTTTCAGGTCTTCAACTAACGGAGATAAGTATACATCAATGTCGTTCCCTGGTTGTCGTGGACCAGAAATCATCATTGATAACATAACGTACTTCCGCTTCATGCACAACCACGGCGGCAAGTTGTAAACAAACAACAAAACAGGCCAAGAACTGTGGTTTGTGCTTTGGTTCCGATATGGGTTCATATCGTCTGTGGCTAGTGCAAGCCTAACATTTCTTGGGTCACGGGCAAAATCTGGAAACATCGTATCCATTTTCTTCCACTGTAATCCATCTGCCGGATGCCTAACTAATCCGTCAACAACCCTTTCATCAACGTGCCATCTCATAAGCTTCGCATCATCTGCATTGGCAAATAGACGCTTTAGTCGTGGAACTATAGGGAGATACCACAACACCTTCGCAGGAGACCCTTTTTTGTAGAAATCATCAGAATCAACCTCTTTCTTCTTATACCGTGACACCCCACACCTAGGACATCGATGCAGCATTTCGTACTCACCACGGTATAATACACAATCATTTGGGCATGCATGTATCTTCGTATACTCCAAGCCCATAGGACACAACACCTTTTTAGCCTTATAGTTACGATTTACCAAAGTGTTACCAAATGGGAGCATTTCTTTCAACAACTTAAGCAAGTCAGTGAAGCTTTTATCTGTCCACCTATTTATCGCTTTCAAATTAAATAATCGTAAAACTGCTGACAACCTCGTGAAATTAGAGCAATTTGGATACATCGGCTTTTCAGAATCCTCACATAGACTCGCATATACGTGAGCTCTTTTAAAACTTTCTACCCCTACATCATGGATCATATCCTCAAGTCGGTCATCCATGTCATCATCAACCTCATGAGCAAAGCTTTGGTCTTTTGTTTGAAAACTAGTACTTGGCACCTCAACATGTTCACCATGCCATATCCATCGCGTATAACTCTGAAGAAATCCATCACACAATAGATGTTCTCGAACAGCTGTCAATTCTAGCCGGCGCATGTTTAAGCATTTAACACAAGGGCAAAAATACGTTCCATTCACCTCTTCAGCATTTCGTATCACGTACTCTATGAATGTTTTGACTCCACCCTCATATTCTGGACTTATACGTGAAGCAGTTATCCAACTTTGATCCATACTCACTGTTTACAATACCAGTAAATTTAACGGTGCTATGAATCTTACTTTCTTCACAAAGGTGGTGGTCCTACCCATTCAGGATGAACATTTTTCTATACTCATAGCTGCATACAACTTAGAAGTTATTTTAAAATTTGATAAAATTTCGGCAGCATTTCGCATTGGTCTCTAAGTACACGAAATAAAAGTGGTCACATCATCTTCAACCACAATCAAATATACACCCAGAGAACAATACAGAATTTAACTAACCAAAACTTCATCAATTTTTAAAATAAGTCCTAAAACTTGTACATAGCAATGACGCATAAAAAATTGTTCACCCCAAACTGTCCAAACGGATAATTCAGGATTCAACATAAACGATGAAATCAATTAATTTAATTACCATTTATGTCAAATCTCAAACGGGAAACTATGGTTCACTCGTATAATTTAAACAATCATAAACTCATTTAAAAGGGACTAAAATATTAACATTGGTGTCACCAAATTCAAATTCAAATTAAAGACAATAAACAAAGGATTTTATTACTTAGCTATTAGTAACTTTTTATTTTGTCGGGTAGTATATACATTTAACATATCAACCTTTTTGTATTTAATTTTTTTTAATATTGCAACAAATATTACTCATGTTTTTGTATTTAATCTAAGTTGATTAATTTATAACTTTTGATCTATAACTATGTAACAATCAATCTAAGTTGATGAATCTATAATCTATAACTAAGTAACAATCAATCAAAGTATTTAATTTATATCTAACAAAATTCTAATTCCTAATATACAATATTTTCCTAAAACTAAGCCTAATATTAAGAGTATACAAAATAATTTCAACAATCAACACTTAATCAACACTTATTTTATTACTTAACTATTAGTAATTTTTTATTTTGTTGGGTAGTATATACATTTAACATATCAACCTTTTTCTATTTAATTTTTTTAATAGTGCAACAAATATTACTAATGTTTATGTATTTAATCTAAGTTGATTAATTTATAACTTTTGATCTATAACTAAGTAACAATCAATCTAAGTTGATGAATCTATAATCTCTAACTAAGTAACAATCAATCAAAGTATTTAATTTATATCTAACAAAATTCTAATTCCTAATATACAATATTCTTATTTTCCTAAAACTAAGCCTAATATTAAGAGTATACAAAATAATTTCAACAATCAACACTTAATCTATAGTTAACAAATAATTTTAATAATATATAACTAACTAAGCCTAACAATGCATTAATCTCAACCATAAGCATTAAAAATGGAAAATGTGGGTTTAAAAAAAAATACCTCTTTCGAAACGCCCAACTTCAATGGAGACCAAGAAGGAGGTGGAGTGCTGGACGAATGAGGGGAACGTGCAATGGAAAGGTGAAATGGAGGGAGGGAGGGAGGAGGAAGACAACACGGTTTTGGAGGGAGAAGGAAGAAGAAGAGGGAGAATGGAAGGAGGGGAATGTTTAGATGAAAGGTGAAATGGAGGGAGGGAGGGAGGGAGGAGGAAGACGAAGAAGGAGAATGGAAGGAGGAAAATGTTTAGTTGAAAGGTGAAATGGAGGGAGAGAGGGAGGAGAAAGAGAACACGGTGAAATGGAGGTAATGGAGGGAGGAGGAAGAAGAGGAGGGAAATGAAAACAATTTTTGAGAAACTGTACCTATAAGCACGGTTCCCCTCAGAACCGTGCTAGTAGCTCATTATTTTATTACTTTTAAGGACGGGCCCCCTTCAACCGTCCTCGTAGCCTAAGTTTTAAGCACGGTTCCCTCACAACCGTCCTCGTAGCCTAACCTTTAAGCACGGTTCAAAGCAACCATCCTTATAACCCTTTCAAAAAAAAATTTAAAAATTTTTTTCCAGTATTTAAGCATGGTTCGTTGTCAACCGTGTTCGTAGCTCTAGTTTTAAGCACGGTTGCCACTCAACCGTCCTCGTATGTGTTTTCAAAATTTTCAAAAATGTCACCGCCTCTTTTTTAGCACGTTTTTGACATAACCGTGCTCGTATCCTGTCCTCGTAACCATTTTCTACACTAGTGTTTCTAGGCCACTTATAATGTGCTATCAATTTGGGGTAACCGTTTTATAACGGACAGTTGTGAGGTGCTAATACCTTCCTCACCTGTAATTCGACTCCCAAACTTAGAATTTTACTTTCATAATCAGGGCTTTAACGAAAGGTTTTCCCGATATTTTATCCTTAAAAAATATTGGTGGCGACTCCCTGTTTTCTTTTCGAAAGGATTTCGAAACACGTTTTAATATTTTGAAGGTCGGACGTCCCGTCGCGATCCCGGTCACGACAGTCTACCTAGCTTGTTTGAAGTGAATGCATAATATTTACACTTATTTTCTCTTAAATGTTGCAGCTCCTTTTATTTCAGGCACCCAACAAAATAAAAAAAAACTTCTTACCTTTTTTATTTTTTCAGTTGCTTTTTCTGAATCTAAATCAACTTCTTACACAACCAAGAAGACTAGGTAATAAAGGGCCCAATGTACATGATATATAGTGTTAAGTTTGTTTGAGGCATTAACATTAGAAAATCGACCCTTACAACAATATGATGCAATAATCCTTCATTATCTTTGACTCACTATATAAACCAATTAAATAATAATATTTTGACCATATATTTCTTTACCACTGAACATATAGCTCCTTTTTTAATTCTCCGTACATTGATTGATTATATACATTAATTATTTCACGTATTTCTTTATGTGATTTCATGTATGACATAAAAAATTACTTCCCACCTGAATCTTATAGCAATTCCTGTTTTTCCAATGGAATATGATGATTATCTATAATATTAAATTTCACTATCATGATCATTGTTAATAAGCAAAAATATGAACACACATTCACCAAACTATCATTTCAAATAACGTGTATTTATTATTTATAAACTACACTACTCTCTCTCTCTACATATATATATATATATATATATATATATATTATATACATATATATATGGCTTTTTTATTTCAATAATGTTGTTATGAGAAATACTTATTGGTTTGGTGTAGTTTTGAAAATTATACTATTTATTCTTAACCCCTTGCATTTGCAGCACTTTTGATCTTTTAATATTATATTTTTTTCCATCGTGGATTATGCTGTTTCCAATATCTACATTATTATAATAACTAGCCTCTATCAATGTAATGTCTTAAAATTATTGGATAAATCCGGTAATAGAAACACAAGAAATTAAACACACAACAAAATAAATGTGAAAATTCATAAATTGTTAAAAGTAACACTAAAAACATTACAATCGACAAAATCTGATTTTATTAAATAAATAAAAATTAATATTAATAACTAATTTGTATTTATTTCCATAATTACTTAATAGATGAACAATTAAATCTCTTGTTACACAAGTGAGTCTAAAACAAGAAAGAAAAGGGGTCCCTAACTATGGCATCTGGAAATATGAGTAAAAAACAGTGGATCATTTTTTAAACTGAGAAGCTCAAAGACACAAACATCTCCGGCTAGCAATTTATTTTCCCATCCAAATTTGAACCAATCAGCAAAGTACTGAGCTGAATTGCGCGATGCAGTAAATAAAAGCTTTACATGCCATACTTCACTTTTAAATTGTATAATCACATTCTGCTTTTTGGGAATAGGTCCAAAATACTTTCCGTATAGAAACCAGTTTGTATCCGCTGCATCATCAAGTTCCTTTTTATTACTATTACCACAAAATGAAGAGAAAATTCAATGAATAATGTTGTTGGGAAATATATTTATATAATTAGGGTTGGCTTTTCAAAATTTTTATGTTTCTGTGTCGCAATAAATTACTATGATTTAGAAAACGTGTATAATTTCCGTATTTTTCTTGGACATTATGAATTATGATATCTTAAATTATTCCATTTCACAATTAATGTTTTAAAAAAATTCACCCGTCAAATGTTTTTATTTTTTTATTAATTTACCTGTCAATCGCATATAAGCTTAAATACAGTGAATATGTTATTAAAATTACGTATTATGAATAGATTATTGAAATTAAGAAATATATCACAGTAAATTCCAAAAGTTCATATGAATCCAATCCAATAACATGGTTATAAAGTATCGTGTATATGAAAATCATACGAGACCATTATTAAAAATTTATATTAATTACGACTTAAGGAGGACTATTTTTTATGTGAAATGTTTAATTTTTATTAATTAACTAATAATAAAGTGAAAAAAAAGATGAAGTATTAAAAATAGTATCACTACTCTTTTTAATTAATTCTAATACTTCTTTATATTCCTAATTTAAGTTAAAAGCGATGGTCTTATTTTTTCATGATTTTATTAACTATTACCAATTATAAATAATTTAAAAAATGAAAAATGGAGCAAAAACATAAGAACACATGTGATAATCGATGAGAGTTAAAAGTTTATAGAATGTAGTGTTAGAAACTATGTAGTTTAATTAGTCCCACATTGAAAAATCTTAAGGGACCTATGTCTTCTATGTTACTATATAAGTAACACCTTGTAAAGCTTTTAAACACACCAAAAATATAAACACTTCCTAGTGTAGCCGTGGATGTAGGTACATACACTGTGTGTTGAACCGCGTAAAATTCTTGTGTCGTTTCTCTCCCTCTCTCTCTTTTTCTTTTAGTTGCTTTTGTTCCTAACAATTGGTATCAAGAGCCTATATCTTAGTATGCTCTATAGTTGCAGCCTTGTCTGAACTTCCACATCAGAAAAGATTTAGTTTTCCCAGGGAGTCTCAGTTTAGAGAAAATAGTGGGAGCTTTCTTAGTTTAGAGAAAGTAACAAGGGGCAATGGCGCTAGAAGATGGGAAGGTGAAGATTGAGAAGTTCGATGGCAGAGACTTCGGATATTGGAAAATGAAGATGAAGGACTATCTGTATCATAAGAAGTTACATCAACCCTTAACAGGGAAGAAGCCAGATGACATGAAGCAGGCAGAATGGGAGTTGCTAGACCGGCAGACTCTTGGTGTAATCCGACTCACACTATCAAAGAATGTTACGTTCAATATTGTAAATGAGAAGACAACTGCAAGTTTGATGAAGTCATTGTCAAACATGTACGAAAAGCCATCAGCAGCCAACAAAGTATACTTGATACGTCGGCTAGTCAATCTTAAAATGGGTGAAGGTAATTCTGTAACTCATCATATTAATGAATTTAATACAATCCTTGCCCAGTTGGCATCAGTGCAGATCACCTTTGAAGACGAAGTGAAAGCATTGATCCTACTATCATCTCTTCCGGATAGTTGGAGTGCAACAGTTACTGCAGTTGGCAGCTCTTCCAGAAATACCAAGTTGAAGCTTGATGACATCCGTGACTTAATCCTAGGCGAAGATGTTCACAGAAGAGACTCAGGAGAGTCTTCCAATTCTTCTTTCGGTTCAGCACTGAGTACTGAAAGCAGAGGAAGGAATAGCCAAAAGGGTCAGAATCAAGGCCGAGGCAGATCAAAGTCCAGAGGAAAAAGATAAACCAAAGTCCAGAATGACATCATTTGTTGGAATTGTGACAAAAGAGGTCACTTTACCAATCAATGCAGAGCTCCAAAGAGGAAGAACAAAAACAAGAAGCAGGATAATGATGATGAATCCGTAAACGTAGCAACTGATGAAATTGCAGATGCATTAATTTACAGTTTAGATAGTCCTGTTGACTCATGGATTATGGACTCGGGTGCGTCATTCCATACTACACCTTCTTTAGAACTATTATCTAACTATGTTTCTGGAAAGTTTGGGAAGGTTTACCTTGCAGATGGAAAATCTCTTGACATTATGGGAAGAGGTGATATTAACATCAGAACCTCTGGTGAGACCCTATGGACATTGCATAATGTTAGACATATCCCTGCCTTAAAGAGAAATTTAATATCTATAGGGCAGTTGGATGATGAGGGACACCATATTACTTTTGGAGACAGAACTTGGAAGGTAACAAAAGGCAATATGGTTGTTGCTCGTGGAAAGAAGCGAGGGTCTCTCTACATGGTTACGGATGAGGATATGGTAGCAGTCACTGAAGCTGCCAACAGTTCCTCTTTATGGCATCAAAGGCTGGGACACATAAGTGAAAAAGGAATGAAGCTCATGGTGTCAAAAGGTAAATTATCTAGCTTGAAACATGTTGATGTTGGTGTTTATAAACATTGTATCTTTGGAAAGCAGAAAAAGGTTAGCTTCTCAAAGTCAGGAAAGACATCCAAAGTTAAAAGGCTAGAACTGGTGCATACAGATGTTTGGGGGCCAGCTCCAGTAAAATTCCTTGGAGGCTCACACTATTATGTCACTTTCATTGATGACTATACAAGAAAGGTATGGGTCTATTTTCTGAAAAATAAATCTGATGTGTTTTCTGTGTTTAAAAAATAGAAAATAGAAGTTGAAACTCAGACAGGTTTAAAGGTTAAGAGTCTAAAATCTGATAATGGTGGAGAGTATATAACCAGGAATTCAAAGATCTCTGTTTAGAAAATAAGATCAGAATGATCAAGACTATATCAGGAACACTAGAGCAAAATGGTGTGGCAGAAAGAATGAATAGAA
Source organism: Clitoria ternatea (assembly GCA_037962975.1). Classification (NCBI taxonomy): domain Eukaryota; kingdom Viridiplantae; phylum Streptophyta; class Magnoliopsida; order Fabales; family Fabaceae; genus Clitoria; species Clitoria ternatea. Next base: position 271,587,454 of record CM075670.1, on the reverse strand, counting down.
CCCTAAACGAGAGAGCTAAATGCATGAGGATCCAGTCTGGCTTGCCTAAGGTATTTTAGGCAGATGCAATAAACACAACAGCCTACCTCATAAATAGAGGACCATCAGTTCCTTTGGATTATCAATTGCCCAAAGAAGTATGGTCTGGAAAGGAGGTAAACCTTTCACATTTGAAAGTCTTTGGTTGTGTCTCATATATTCTTGTAGACTCTAATAACAGAGATAAACTGGATCTGAAAATAAGAATATGTTATTTCATTGGCTATGTATCTGATATGTATGGCTACAGGTTTTGGGATGACCAAAACAAGAAAATTATCAGAAGCATAAATGTCACATTTAATGAAAACATGTTCTATAAGGACAGGTCTACAGAATCCATGTGTGCAGCTAAACAGTTAGAACTTTCTGAGAAAGTAGCATTGGAAGAAATTTTAGAAAGTGATCTAGAAGTAGAGCCTGAGTTAGAATCAGAACCCATAACAACATCAGAAACTCCTGATACCCAGTTGAGAAGATCTAGCAGAATGAGAGTGCCACGACAGAGGTATTCCCCTTTATTGCATTATTTGTTATTAACTGATGCTGGTGAGCCAGAGTACTTTGTTGAGGCCTTGCAGGGCAGTGACTCGATTAAGTGGGAGCTAGCAATGAAGGATGAAATGAAATCCCTTCAGAGAAACGGAACTTGGTCTTTGACTAAGCTACCAGAAGGAAAGAAGGCATTGCAAAATAAATGGGTTTATAGGATAAAGGAAGAATCTGACGGCAGCAGAAGATACAAGGTGAGACTCGTAGTGAAAGGATTTCAGCAGAAACAAGGAATTGACTTCACAGAGATCTTCTCTCCTGTTGTCAAGATGACTACCATCAGAGTTATCTTGAGTATTATAGCTGTAGAGAATCTTCATTTAGAGCAGTTAGATGTCAAAACTGCATTCCTACATGGATATTTGGAAGAAGACATCTTTATGACACAACCAGAAGGTTTTGAAGAGCAAGGCAAGGAAAATCTTGTATGCAAACTTCATAAGAGCTTGTATGGCTTGAAACAAGCACCAAGACAGTGGTACAAGAAGTTTAATGAGTTTATGACTAACTCAAGATTTCACAAATGTGAAGAAGATCATTGCTGTTATGTTAAGAAATATGATGATAGTTATATTATCCTTGCTTTAGATGTTGACGACATGCTAATTGCAGGGTCTAGTATGACAGAAATCAACAGGCTGAAACAACAGTTGGCAGACAGCTTTGAGATGAAGGATCTTGGTCCAGCTAAACAAATTCTTGGTATGAGAATCATCAGAAACAAACCAGAAGGCATTTTGAAATTGTCCCAGGAGAAATATACAGAAAAATTGCTTGACAGGTTTAATGTTGGAGATGCCAAGACCAGGAACACCCCTCTGGAAACTCACTTAAAACTTTCAAAGCGGCAATCTTCTTAGATAGATGAAGAAGAAAGTTACATGTCTAAAGTACCATATGCATCTGCAGTAGGGAGCTTGATGTATACTGTGGTTTGCACTAGACCTGACATAGCACATGCAATGGGAGTTGTGAGTAGGTACCTATCCAATCCTGGAAAGGAGCATTGGGAAGTTGTGAAGTGGATACTAAGATATCAGAAGGGTATATCACAGATGTGTTTGTGTTTTAGAAGAAGCAATCTCATTTTACAGGGGTTTTCTAATGCAGATTTAGAAGGAGATTTGGATAGTAGAAAAAGCACTTTAGGTTATATTTTTACCTTGGGTGGTACTGCTGTTAGCTGGAAGTCTAAACTCCAAGGAAGAGTTGCTCTATCAACCACTGAAGCCGAGTATGTGGCTATCTCTGAAGTAGCCAAGGAGATGCTATGGATGAAGAACTTTCTCAAAGATTTGGGGAAGGAACGAGATGATTCTCCATTGTTCAGTGACAGTCAGAGTGCTATATGTCTTGCTAAAAATCCAGTTCTTCATTCAATATGCAAGCACATTGAATTGAAGTATCACTTTATTAGAGACTTGATAAGTGATGGAGATTTATCTTTGTTGAAGATCTCAGGATCAGAGAATCCAGCTGATATGTTGACCAAGACTGTCACAACTGACAAGTTGAGGCTTTGCATTACCTCAACTGGCCTTCAAGGATAATTGATGATGAAGGCGCTACACTAGGTGAAAGAGCAGATGAGCTTATTATTTTACAAGGATATGATGTAATTAAACTCCAAGTGGGAGAATTGTTAGAAACTATGTAGTTTAATTAGTCTCACATTGAAAAATCTTAAGAGACCTATGTCTTCTATGTTACTATATAAGTAACACCTTGTAAAGCTTTTAAACACACCAAAAATATAAACACTTCCTAGTGTAGCCGTGGATGTAGGTACATACAATGTGTGCTGAACCACGTAAAATTCTTGTGTCGTTTCTCTCCCTCTCTCTCTTTTTCTTTTAGTTGCTTTTGTTCCTAACATGTAGTACCTTATTAATGGTTGAAATCAATCAATTGCATTAACTAGAAATTAATCAAATTGATTTAAAAATAGGAAAAAGCTTAAAAAAAACATGATGACATGTGTTAAAATATTTTATAAAAGTGTGTTATACGTTTGTTTCATTCTAATGTTTTACAACTACATGCATCTTCACGAATTTAATAATCATTTAAAGTGTATGTTGCATGTGAACCAACATATGATTATTTAAATCAACATATGAATCAAATTATTTTACAGTTACCTGCATTTTAATAATAAGAAGAAATGATCATCCTCCGTAATTAAAAGTAAGAATCTTCATTTCCACGTCACTTGTATTTTCAACTACCACAGCCATATATATATATATGGGACATAGAAATACAAGAGATGTGTAACAAATTTATAATAGTTTCTGTTCAAGAGAAAATACTTATTTTAGTTGGGAGTCATATTTTAGTTGATATTATCTTTCTGTTGTGATTGTCATCGTTTAAAACAACCGTTTGTTGGTAATATAAATAGTTGTTATTTATCTTATGTTATGCTATAATTTGTTATTTATCTAGCTATATAAGCTTGAACATATATAATATCATATATAAAGGATGTTAATAAAATTATTCTTTGGATTTATATTCTCTATGCTTTACTAAGTATAATAATTAAGAAACTCTTATTAACATAACACTCAAGGATTCAACACACATTGAAAGTGAGTTTGATTTTCCTTGACGTTATCAAGAATATATATAATATCAAGAATATTATATACATCGATATTATTTAATATATAGTATTTATATAATGTATACTAAATATTATATTTTTAATTGTTAAAATATTATATAACTTGTTATTTTTTGTAAAAATATGAAAGATTGGTAAAAAAATAGAAAAAAGGTATATGATAATATTCCTTACTTACACTAAAGAAACAGTTGTCCTAGATCATTGTATGTTATTGTGTTCAATGAGTTTCATGTTGAATATAATTTTTATCAATATTTAAAACACGTAGTCTGAGGTAAAACCATTTAAAACATGTAGTCCGAAGCAAAACCTTCTCCCGATTGCAAATTTGCTACAACTCATGTAGAAAATTGCAAACTACCCAGTAAAGTACATCAGGATTTGATTTTGAAAGTAGAGTCTAGTATATTAGATAACTATGTTAAAATTTGCATTTTAGATTTTTAGTCTAGTAGAGTCTAGTATATTAACTAAGTATTTTGAAATTTGTATTTTGGATTTTTTATTAGATTTTTGGTCTGGCTGAAGAGGTGTGTTTCTTGTCCCTGAATCTCGACAACTGAATTTGAATATACTTAATTTACTACATAAATTGTTAATTTATTCTTGAAAAATTGAATCTTGAAATTGCATGTTTCATATGATACATCCGCAATATACATTGTTATTTATAAGTTTATACCAAAATATTTATCATACAATAATTAAAGCAAACTAAATCCATCTAAATAAAATTATATATTAAAATAATTAAGACAACATCTAAATTTAAATTGTTATTTGAAATCAAATGGTAAAAAAATTAAGATTGACATGTTAGTTATATAGACTTAACACTAAAAATTTAAGTATTTTAAACTCACTTAAGAAATATCTAATGAAATTATAGATAAATAATTTATGTTAAAACATAAGGCTAAAATACCTTTTTAGCCTTCTTAAAGTTCAGGGTTCTAAAAAAAGCTTTTATTAAAAAAATCCTATGATTTTGCCCCTTAATAAATTTTTAGGTACGTGAAAACAAGAAAACGTTTGACTTTACTGTTAAGTGATGAGGTGGATAACGTATGTGTCACCTCATCACTGACACCTTTGACATGACGTGGCTATACTTTGTTAACAGCTTATTTAATTAATTAAATTAGGGATTAGTTTAGTTAATTTATAAATTAACGTAATTAACTTTTTAAACCCAAAACATGCGTTTTGAATCTTTGTGAAAGTTTCTCTCTTCCTTGTATTCTCGTGGAATCCCTTTGCCTGGTGTACTCGTTGAGCGTCACTATCGTGCAAGGTGGAAAGTTACGTGGCTGTGGAAGCTCATATGGGACCTAAAGACAACTAAAAAGAGGACATCATTTAGGTCAGCATTTGAAGTATCCAGGTACGTATTTTAATATAAATGTTATAGTAGTATGGATGGTTTGTTAAGAATGTGGAAGGACCATATGCTTGTTGTCTTTTGTAGGATTATGGTTTAATTTTTGTTGTGCATATTCAATGTAGGCAGCAGCTTTGATGTAGTACATCATAAAGGGGCTTTTTTGAGTGTTAATGCTTTACTGGTTGTAATCTATTTAGGGTTAAATTTTACTGTTTGTAATATGATGAGTGTTATTGCTTTATTGATTGTAATTTATTTCAAGTTTTATTTTACCAGTTGTAATATAATAAGTGTTATTGGTATCCTGATTTTAATTTGTTTAGGTATATGTTTTACTGTTGTTATACATCATAAGGGGAAATTTGATAAGGGACCACCGATGTTGTACATTGATAAACACATAGAGGCCTGGTAAGCATTTTATGTGGCATCATACAAACTTAAGTCAAAGCTTGGTATGTAAAGAAGTGAAATGTTTAAATAAAAGAATCAAGTTTGTATAATACAACTTCAATGGAATGTTTGTGCCAAGTTTAAACACAGTAATTGTAGTATAGTATAGATGTCATTCCACTGAGGAGGTGTTGATTTGAAGATCTTAATTCTTGAATTGATTTTGACCAAAGATTTGTTTTGATTTTGTTGTGCAAAAGATTGAATACAAAATAAATAGCAAGTATTGAATGAAAATAATGGCAGTAAAGTGTTTGGGTAAAAATCAGATTTAGAAAACTAGGATTAGTTTCATCGCATCTCACATTTCACAAGTTGAATAAATTGCATGTATGTAATTTGAAATGATAATTTCTGTGTCACAATCAAAGTCATTTGTATCGATCCCTCGACTATAAAATTCATAAGAATGATTTCAAATCGCTGATCCCTCAGTCACTTTAAAACCATTCCAGCATTACCGATCAATTGTTTCGACGTTCATTACGTTAGATGCCATCCCTGGTCAGCTACTCACAACAAGCATTTCATTCAGATCTACTCTCAAAAGTTACTTCCCAGTATATTTAAGAAAACTTGAAACAAAAAAATAGTGATCAAGTACTTTCAGGCATTAATGATAAAATGAAATACAGAAACTATCAAATCTCATTAACATACATAAAAACTTACAACAGCATTACTTCAGGTTTGAATTGATTACAACCAATCCTAATAAAGGAAAAATTAGTTACTAATGCCTTGCATTCTCACTCAAGAAAATTTGGAAATAAAAATAGAGTGAAATGTAGGAAAAGTGTTTAATGATATGAAGGAGATAATCCAGCAGAAGATGATGATCTGATCCCTGTTCTCTATTTGATTTATATTGATTATGTTTCAGCTTTTCTTTCCCCACTTGCATAGAGCCCATGAAGAATCATTCAGAAACATGTAGAAACACACCAAGGTAGGTGAGTTGGCATCACACCATTGGTTAATATAAAATTAAAAATCCCATGTTGTATGAGTCACACTTGAGCTTACTGGTCACACTCAAGCATGAGGAATCTGGTGTTAACTATTTTTCTTACACTTAAGCCTAGCTCAACCACGTTCAAGTGGGCTCGACTTCAGGCTTTGCTATTTATTATTCAGGCTCAAGCGTGGAATGCTTGCGCTCAAGCGTGAGGTTCTCTTTTTAAGCCATGCTTAATCGCTCTTCTTCTTAGACCACGCTCAGTCTACGCTAAACTCACGCTCAAGCGAGCTCGGGGTTACGCTTGAGCATCCCTTGCTTACGCTTAAATGTTGGGGGGAACCTGATGCTGAATCTTCTTTCCTTTAAGTTTTTCCAAGCCATGCTTGAGCACCTTCTAAGCTATGCTCAAGCGTGAGGCTTTCTCTCCCAAGCGCCCCCTCTTTTGCTTAAGCGTGGAGGGGTCCTACTATTATTTGCTTCTTTAAATATACGCTAAAGCGTGGAATATGCAACGCTTAAGCATCCCTGGGCTTTATGCTGATGTTTCTTGGTTTCTTCAGGACTTTTGGCACCTTTCTTCAAAAACTTTAATAAATCAAGCTCTTTTACACAATGTGTTATTTATAATAAAAATCATGCTCAATTAATTACTAATTCAGTTAAATTCTTTATAAAATAAGTTTAATTGAAACATTAAATCAATGTATAATAACACTTATCAAACTCTCCCCAACCTAGATTTTTGCTTGTCCTCAAGTAAAAGAAGTTTGGAAAGGAAATCAAGCATTCAATAAGATTAGATTCATTTGCAGACAAAACTTAAAAGACAATAATCTCAGTTTAACTTGTTTTTAAGGCAAATAATATCCTTAATACCAATGCTTTGAAATGTAATGCACCATTAAATTATTCACAACGCAGGTAACCAATTGCTGTAAGAATAAGGAACTCTCATTATTTCTCACCAGGTATTTGTGTCGCACATTCATCATGAGAACTGCCTAATTAACATTGCCAGTCATTTCCAATCAAAATCAAATCATAAGAGCAGTAAGGATCAAAAGGTCTTTTAAGGGTTGTAATGAGGTTGGGCTAAACAAGAATTCTTGGTTTTTCTTGGGTTCAAGATGCATGCACAAAGAAGAGCATAAGTTATGAAACTTTCAAAGTTTATAAGTCTTCTTCCTTTTTAAGCTACAGAATTCTTTATTTCTCTTTTTCTAGTTCTCTATTTCTGTTTGAATTTTTGGAGAACTTTACTATTTTTATCATTCTCTTTTTCAGCCTCTATTTCTTTCATCACTCTTTAGAAAAGTATTTTATACTCTTTTTAAAAATAAGTATGCTGATAAGGTAGGAATTTATTTCTCATGCTTGGGTTAGGGTGTTTTTATAGAATAAAATTTTTGGCTCATAAATGGGTTACCAAAGAATAGGGTATATTTTTAAGGGTAGCTTTTTGGCTCTGGGCTATTTGATTTTCAAAATTGCCTTTATCATTTCCTCGCTTAATTTCTTATGAAAAATGTTAGTCAGAAAATTAGGCAATGCAAACTTAGCAAATTCTAATAAGATTCTCGATGTTTAAATTTCTCACTACTGACCGGGTTATAAGGCATACTTCCATATTCTAACAGAAAAGGGTTCAAGCATGTAAACAAATTTTAATAGTTCATTTCCTTCATTTTCATGGTTCTTAAATCAATTAATTTGCCTTCTCAAAATCAATGTTACTGCCTCAAAATAATTGCTACTCAGAATCTTTTCTTGCTTAAAAAGTTTAAATCTTGGTTGGGGTTTTCAAAATTGTTTCAGTTTCAAGCATGTAACTTTGCATCCAACCAATCATAACACATAATCACCATACAAAGACAGATAATAAAATTCAAACAAACAATTATAAATGAAAACTACTACAAGAATATCAAAAATATTAAAAACTAAAGAGAATGCAAACAAAAACCAAAAACTGTTAGTTTGAAAAAAATAAAAATAAAAAATAAAAATTGAGAAAATGAGAAATTAAAAATACAATAAAAACTCATCACTCATCATCTTCTTCCTCTTCTACTGATTCTGACTCAACCTCCTCAGGTCCCTTCTAGGAAGTGGCTATGATGATGATGGCCCTGCTATCTCACCCCTCCTGGGTAAAGTAGGACTATCCCCAGGCCATACAATGTATGCCTCAAACTGTAGGGTCCATCCAAGGGTTGATTTGGCCTACAGGGATACTTCAGTATTTTGTTCTGACCATCTGAAATATATTTAACAATCATCATATCAAATGGTAAAAGGTAGAGTAAGTCTCTAACAGTGAGCCTAGAGATGTTTTTTAATCAATTGAATCAAGATGCATCAATTTCTAGATTAAGCATGCATATCAGTGACTAAATAATAGTGTTTTGACATGGCAATAATAATCGAATCATTTAATATCAAGCATGCAAAACACATTCTGGACTTTTTTATCAGATAGTTAGTGCACCCTTAAATAGAAGAAATTTTCGTAATTGTTTATTTAAAAGCAAATACTCATTTCAAGATTAAATGAACAATTTCAAATGAGGAAGAACATTAAACAATACAAGCAAGAAAAACCATGAAATTAAGTCCTTTTTAAGATGAAGCATGCATTTTGATACCCCTACTTAATGGTATCAGGTGGGGTAGTTTAAAAATTGCTCGCTTTGGGCGTCATATTGCACGCTTAAGCGTGAGTTGCAAAGGGGAACATCACGCTTAAGCGTGAATTCCCTATGCTTGAGCACGGTCGGGGTGCCTTGCTTCCTTGTCTCTTGAGCTTATCTTTTGAAGAAGTGTGTCATGCTTGAGCGTGAAGAATTGCGCTTGAGCATATATGTGAAAATTGGAGCCTGATGCAATATTTGTTTCTCGCTTAAGCGCGAGTTTCATTGCTTTAAGCATGGCACTCCTTATTAGTTTGAAAATCCTTCTTGCTTAAGCGTGGGCTTAAGTGTAAAAAGCCATGCTTAAGCGTGATGGGGTTTTAAGAGTTGAAGTATTTCTTTGGTAGTGTTGCCACGCTTTAAGCTTGATTATTATGCTTAAGTGTGAATTTGGATAGTGAAAAACTTACCTTGACTCGCTTGAGCAAGCCTTACCACCCTTGAGCGTTGTGACCCCCTGATACTTTTTTTATTTATTATTTATTATTTATTTTTTTTGCTTGAGCCTAAGATCACTCGCTTAAACGATTTTAAGATAGAACCACAACTTTCCTTGCTCGCTTAGGTGAATATTACCATACTCGAGCATGATGGTGTTCCAACTTGAGTGTGGCAAGTCACGCTTGAGCGTGCAACTTGTCCTTCCTTCGCCTTTGAACTTGGCACTTATCATTTGGATAATGAGTGCGATGAATTTGATGAGTTGCCTAAAAAATAAAAGAAAACTTTAATCATCAGAAAAAATTTACTTAAAGTAAAATCAACAGGATGAAAAGAAAACATAAAAGATTGGGTTGCCTCACAATAAGTGCTTGTTTATTGCCTTTAGCTTGACGCCTGATAGATTTTTCAATATGGATCATGGAGCTGGTGAATGAGAATGTTGAGTCTTTCCACCTCCTTTTCCAAGTCAGGCCTTGACTTTCTTTCATTTAGATTTTCAAGTGAACCTACGACACAACTTTGCTTATCTTCAGAGTATTTATTTGTTTTAAAAATAGTGAAACTGACTTCTTCTTCTTGCACTCGTAATTTTAGCTTTCCATTATCCACATCTATGATGACTCTGGCTGCTTTTGTTAACCAAGTGGCCTCAATTACTCAAGAGGGGGGGTAAATTGAGTATTAAAAATTTTTCTTTGAATGCTCTTGAAATTGATTCTTTAGTTACTATGTTTATTTATTGAAGAAGATAAGCTTAATGGCAAGTGATAACAAATTATGAACAAGTCAAGATAATAAGTACTTAAAAAGTTTAAGTAATGAATCAATTTAGTTACAAAGCAATTTATAGGAGTTTAGAAGGATTAATTCAATGGTGTTGCTTAAGTTCAAGTTTAACAATGTTATTCAAAAATAGTTTTCAACTTAGTATATCATGCACTTAGTCAAATTAATGAAACAATGAATTAAGCAAACAAATTAAGTGCACAAAATTAAATGCGTTTAGGGAAGAGAGATTTGCAAACCGATGTATACGAGTTCCACCACGCCGGTGTACGTCTCGCCTTTAAGCAACCCACTTAGAGGATTTCCACTATTGTAGATTAGAGATACACTTTGAGCAATTTCAACTTCCTAGTGTCCCACACTCAAGAATCCAATCCTCACAAGTACAAGGGCACCCCACCAAATCTCTTAATCTCACAATTACAAGGTTGAAACCCAACCCAAGGCTTTTAGTATGATTGGTGTTTGAGTGTACAAGGAAACTCTCTCAATAGAGTGGATATACAAGTTAAAGTTTACAAAAGATAATAACTCTCAAGGAGAGGATATGCAAATTAAGTACATAAATATAATTTCCCCACAAATTAACTCTTAAAAATAACTTCAAGAAATATGTCAATCAAGAATAAAGAGAGCAAAAAGAATAGCAAGAGAATGGAGGGGGAAGAAAGCAAATGGAAATGCTACAAATGCTTGGTGTACCTAATGCCTTCAATTCTTCTCCTATTTATAGTGTCAAGGCATAGCTTCTTTGTAATTAAAGAATTCATCCGATCCATAAATTGTGTAATGGGACTTGCTTTTGTCTGCTTAATGGAGCATTATTCATGAAATGCGATCTGAGGCTCCCAATTTGCTATTCCAGGTTGTAACGCATTTTAACTGAACGTTCCAGAACCATTTGAACTGAATGAATCAATTCATTTCATAAAAGAATTGATTCATTTAGTGTTTTTGTGTAATTTTTAGCGCATGAATCGATTCAAGGTAGGGAGGAATTGATTCAATCTTGTAAAATGGAATCTTGGGCCAAACTAAAAACGCATGAATCGATTCAACTGCTTAGTGAATCGATTCAATCTTGTAAAATGGAATCCTGGGCCAAACTAAAAATGCATGAATCCATTCAACTGCTTAGTGAATCGATTCAATCTTGTAAAATGGAATCCTGGGCCAAACTAAAAATGCATGAAACGATTCAACTGCTTAGTGAATTGATTTATCATGCTGTTCTTTCATTTTTGTATATTGTTTTATCCTTTTGACATGTACTTGCATATGGCTTTTGTTCTTTTGTTTCTTAGGTACTTTGATGATTGTTCTTCAATTGTTTTAGACCTCTATAAGTGCCTTGAATCATCTATTTGGAATTCATTAATTTTCCTTCATCAAACATAATTATTTCATCCTTGATCTTAATCCTTCATTTGTGTCATTATCAAAACCTACATCAACATAAAAATACATTCTCCCCCTTTTTGATGATGACAACAAATGCTTGTCTCTTGGGGTATTAGTTCACAACAATTCAAATATATTGCAAAAAAGACTCCCCCTTTCATATACAATTTGATACCATATGTTTATGAAACCATATTTAAGATAAAAGGTCTCTCCCCCTTAAGAAGGTCTCTTAATTATCTCCCCTTTCTTATACAATGGATACACATAATGATTTACATATACCATACTCCCCCTTTCTTATATATTTCTCTCTCCTCTTTAAATGTATATGTTTCTCTCCCCCTTTGGCATCATCAAAAAGACTTCCTTATTTGATAAACATATATTACTTAAAGGTAGATACATATATTTTGAAGTAAGATGTCAATGCAACATATATCACGGAATCATTCAAAGTATGTAGGCACACAATGTCTCTTGGAGATTGATTCATCTAGCTATACAAGGATTTATATAAGGATTTAGATTTTGCAAGTTGCCAATGATTTTGTTGCACAAGAGAGTCAAGAAAATCAAAGGTCATTTGCCATTTATTTTTGAGATCCATGTGGTATATAGGAGATTATCTTTGTATCAAAATATGTTTAAATAAATGGGGACTTCATGGGTTCTTAAATAAGACAAGAGATTTGTGGAGCATTGAGATGATCATTAAAAATGTGATTGTCATTTTAATGAGAAGATTAACTTATGTATCTCAAGGTATGTTATGATTTTCAAAGAAATGAAAATTTTAGTAAAGGAGTAAGTGAAATGCTTTAAGCCAAAGATTTTTAAGAGATTTTGTTCAAGGTGTAAGAAAGTGTGATAAAAGATAAGTCAATCAATTTCCAAAATTCCTAATTCCCTTATAATATTTATAAATTGCTCTTTTGGAAGGGGTTTTGTAAAAATATCCGCCAATTGTTTTGAAGTTTCAACATATTCAAGTACACAATCTCCTTTTAAGACATGGTCTCTTATAAAGTGATGTCTTATTTCAATGTGTTTAGTCCTAGAATGCATGACTGGATTTTTAGAGATATTTATTGCGCTAGTGCTGTCACATTTGATGGGTACTTTGTTTAAAACAACACTAAAATCAAGAAGTTATTGTCTCATCTAAAGAATTTGAGCACAACAACTACCGGTGGCTACATATTCTGCCTCAGCCATTGATAGTGCAATACTTGCTTGCTTCTTGCTATGCCAAGAAACAAGGGAACTATCAAGTAAATGACATGTGCCACTAGTACTTTTTCTATCAAGTTTACAACCGTAAAGTCAGAATCGGAATATCCTAAAAGATTACATTCAACGCCTTTAGGATACCATAAACCAACATTTTGAGTACCCATAAGATATTTCAAAATTCTTTTTACGACAGTGAGATGTGATTCTTTAGGACATGCTTGATATCTAGCACACATGCATACCGCAAACATAATATCAGGCCTACTAGCTGTTAAATAGAGTAAGGAACCAATCATACCTCGATATTTAGTAATTTCAATGTCCTTACCCTTTTTATCTTTGTCTAAATAGCAAGATGTACTCATGGGTATAGCTATTTCGTTTGCCTTGTCCATTTCAAACCTTTTGAGTAGTTCTTTATAATACTTTGTTTGACTAATGAACGTTCCATCATTTGTTTGTTTTATTTGTAATCCAAGGAAGAAGGTGAGTTCTCCCATCAAGGACATTTTAAACTCATTTTGCATAATCTTGGCAAACTCTTGACAAAGATTTTCATTAGTAGCACCAAATACTATATCATCAATATAAATTTGTACGAAAGGAATGTCATTATTTTTGCATTTTATAAACAGTGTAGTATCAACCTTTCCTCTTTCAAAATTATGTTCAAAAAGGAATTTACTGAGTCTTTCATACCAAGCTCGTGGAGCTTGTTTTAAACCATATAAAGCTTTTCTCAATTTAAAGACATGGTTTGGAAATTTATGATTTTCAAAGCCGGGAGGTTGATCTACATAAACTTCTTCTTGAATAAAGCCGTTTAAAAAAGCGCTTTTGACATCCATTTGATAAAGTTTAAAATCCATACAACATGCAAAAGCTAACAATAACCTAATGGCTTCTAACCTAGCTACGGGAGCATACGTTTCTTCATAATCTATTCCCTCTTCTTGATTATATCCCTTTACAACTAGTCTAGATTTATTTCTTGTTATTATACCATTTTCATCTAACTTATTTCTAAAAACCCATTTGGTGCCTATTATTAAATGGTCATTGGGTCTTGGCACAAGTTCCCAAACTTTATTTCTTTCAAATTGGTTTAATTCTTCTTGCATGGCCAACATCCAATGTTCATCAATAATGGCTTCATCAATATTTTTGGGTTCAATTTGAGATACAAAAGCTAAGTGATTGCATGCATTTCTAATGGCATTTCGAGTACTTACCCCTTTGGTTATTTCTCCAATGATTTTGTCCAACGGATGGTCTTTTAAGGTTACCCAATCTTGTTGTTTATCTAGTTGTGTTGTATCTCCTTCATTGTTGGCTTCTTCTTTGTCTTCCAAGTTCATTTCTTGGAAGGTACCTACAAGATCATCAACTTTCTTTCTTGGAGGATTTTGGTTAAGTTCATCAAATTTAACAAGTATGGACTCTTCAATTGTATGAGTTCGTTTGTTAAAGAGTCTATATGCTTTACTTGTAGATGAATAACCTAAGAAAATTGCTTCATCAGATTTTGCATCAAATTTGCCAAGATTTTCCTTTCCATTATTTAAGACAAAGCACTTGCATCCAAAAATGTGAAAGTAAGAAATATTTGGTTTTCGTCCTTTATAAAGTTCATAGGGGGTTTTCTTTAATATAGGTCTTATTAAGCAACGATTCATAACATGGCAAGTGGTGTTCACCGCATCGGCCCAAAAGTGTTTTGAGATATTATTTTCATTCAACATAGTTCTTGCAAGCTCCGCTGAAGATCAATTTTTCCTTTCAACTACTCCATTTTGTTGTGGAGTTCTTGGAGCCGAAAAATTATATTCAATGCCAAACTTTTCACAAAACTTTTCAAAAGATTGGTTTTCAAATTCTCCCCCATGGTCCGTTCGAATGGATGCTATTTTTGAATTTTGTTCATTTTGGATGATCTTGGCAAGTTTCTTAAATGCATGATATGCTTCATGTTTATGAGTAAGAAACAATGTCTATGTGTATCTAGAGTAATCATCCATAATCACAAGACCATAATAGTTTCCACCAAAACTTTTGATTTTTGAAGGCCCAAATAAATCCATATGTAAAAGTTGTAAAGGTCTAGTTGTCGAAACAATGTTTTTTGCTTGAAAAGAAGCCTTTACTTGTTTTCCTTTTTGACAAGCGTCACAAAATTTATTTTCAAATTTTAATTTTGGTAAACCAATAACTAAATCTTTTGAAACAAGTTTATTTAAATGGTCTACATGAATGTGAGCAATTCTTCTATGCCATAACCATGATTCATCCTCTTTAGTTATAAAGCATTGTACATCATTTGAAGCAAGACAATCTAGATTAATCATGTAAATGTTATCTACTCTTTGACTAACAAACTTTATCTCTTTATTTATTTTATTTTCAATTATGTAACCATTTGATTCAAAAACAATTTTATAGCCCTTATCACATAATTGACTAATACTAAGCAAGTTGTGTTTTAGTCCTTCAACATATAATACATCATTTATGGAGGTGGAAGAATTTTTACCAACATTTCCGATTCCAAGTATTTTTCCCTTTGTGTTGTCTCTATAAGTAACAAATCCTTTGTTTCGTGGAGTAAGTGATATAAACTTACTTTTATCTCCCGTCATATGTTTAGAACACCCACTATCCAAGTACCAATGGGTGTTACATGCCTTAAAACATACCTACAAAACAATTCAAGTTAGAGAGCTTGGTACCCATTTTATGTTGGGTCCTTATAGGTTAGTTTGTGAAGATGTTCCCTTAGGAACCCATACTTTTCTCACTACTTTTGGTCCTAATCTTCTAATATTGCAATTATAAGAGTTATGACCTTTAAGACCACAATGATTGCATTTCACAAAAGGTGTAGTTAATTTACAAGGTGGCATAAAGAAATTTTTGTAATGTTTATCCTTCTTGTGAGCATGTGATCCTTGATTATAACCTAGTCCCATTTTGTTAAACATACAACGTTGTTTTCCAAGAAGTGCATTTAAGTTATCTCTACCGTTGGTAAATTTCTCAAGCGTTGTGTTTAAGTCTAATACTTTCTTTTCAAGTATATCACATTTCCTAGTAAATTCACAAGGCTTAGTCTTAGAGCATGCTTGATCATTTATATTGTCTCTATCATTTGTAAATTTTTCTAGAGTTTTATTCAAGTCCAAAACCTTAGTCTCTAGCATATCACATTTCTTTACAAATTCACAAGGTTTGGTCCTAGAGCATGCTTGGATATTTGCTAATTCTTCTTTTAAATCTTCATTTTCTTTACAAACTTCCATAAGATGCATCTCTAGAGTATCACTAGTTTTTCTAGACAGTTTAAGTCTATTAGAAACTTTTATGAACTTTTCATACAAATGTTCAAGAGCATCAAGTAATTCTTCCTTATCTAAGTTATGAAAATTTACCTCATCTTCTTCATCTAGGTGATTGGCCATGAGACAAAAATTTGCTTCTTCATTTTTCGAGTCGTCCGAGCTACTTATCTTGTTTTCATCCTATGCAATATATGCTCTTCTTCTTTTTTTTCTTTCTTTGTTCTTCTTCTTTAGATTTGGACAATCTATTTTGAAGTGTCCTTCCTTACCACATTCAAAATAAGTAGGTGAAGTAGAATTTTCTTTAAGATTAGATTTCTTACCTTGTGGTTTGAAGTTCCTTTGGAAGCCCTTGCTCTTCATTAGCTTTCCAAATCGTTTCACAAATAGGCTTAATTCTTCACCCTCGTCAAGATCACTCTCGGTTTCATCTTCAATCATCGAAGTAGCTTTGAGAACTAATCCTTTCTTCTTTGATGCCTTTTCTTCTTCCTCCGCTTGTTTTAAATCTTTCAACTCTTGTTCTTGTTCTTGTAACTTACCAAACAAGGTTGCAAGAGACATCTCATTTATATTGGGAGATTGCTTAATGGCCGTAACAAGAGGTTGCCACTCCCTAGTAAGACTTTTTAACACTTTGTGAATGAGCTCTTTGTTAGAATAAGATTTTCCAAGAGTAATGAGATGATTAATGATTAAAGTAAACCTCTTTTGAAGATCTAGAATAGTTTCATTTGGATTCATCCTAAAACTTTCATATTGGCTAGTTAAAGTGCTAATTTTTGAATCCTTAACATCATTGGTTCCTTCATGAGTTATTTGAAGGGTATCCCACATTTCCTTAGTAGAATTACATGTAATTATTCTAAAGAACTCATCGGGACCTAAGGCTGAAGTGATAAGATTTTTCGCTTTGTAATTATATTGCACTTTCTTTTCTTCTTCACTAGTCCACTCATCCATAGGTTTTTCAACTTGCTTATCATTGACAACATGCATAGGTACAAAAGGACCATTTTCAATAGCATTCCATACTTTCAAGTCAATTGATTGTACAAAAATTTTCATTCTTGCTTTCCAAAAACCGTAGCCTTCCCCATTGAAAGTGGGAGGTCTATTTATGGCACCACCCTCGTGGAAAAAGTTTTGAGAACTTAAGGCCATTTAATCTCTGGAAGCTGTTAAGCTTGATTTACCAAGAGTCAAGCTCTGATACCATTTGTTAACCAAGTGGCCTCAATTACTCAAGAGGGAGGGGGTGAATTGAGTATTAAAAATTTTTCTTTGAATGCTCTTGAAATTGATTCTTTAGTTATTATGTTTATTGAAAAAGATAAGCTTAATGGCAAGTGATAACAAATTATAAACAAGTCAAGATAATAAGTACTTAAAAAGTTTAAGTAATGAATCAATTTAGTTACAAAGCAATTTATAGGACTTTAGAAGGATTAATTCAATGGTGTTGCTTAAGTTCAAGTTTAACAATGTTATTCAAAAATAGTTTTCAACTTAGTATATCATGCACTTAGTCAAATTAATGAAACAATGAATTAAGCAAACAAATTAAGTGCACAAAATTAAATGAGTTTAGGGAAGAGAGATTTGCAAACCGATGTATACGAGTTCCACCACGCCGGTGTACATCTCGCCTCTAAGCAACCCACTTAGAGGATTTCCACTATTGTAGATTAGAGATACACTTTGAGCAATTGTAACTTCCTAGTGTCCCACACTCAAGAATCCAATCCTCACAAGTACAAGGGCACCCCACCCAATCTCTTAATCTCATAATTATAAGGTTGAAACCCAACCTAAGGCTTTTAGTATGATTGGTGTTTGAGTGTACAAGGAAACTCTCTCAATAGAGTGGATATACAAGTTAAAGTTTACACAAGATAATAACTCTCAAGGAGAGGATATGCAAATTAAGTACACAAATATAATTTCCCCATAAATTAACTCTTAAAAATAACTTCAATAAATATGCCAATCAAGAATAAAGAGAGCAAAAAGAATAGCAAGAGAATGGAGAGGGAAAAAAGCAAATGGAGCTTGGTGTACCTAATGCCTTCAACTCTTCTCCTATTTATAGTGTCAAGGCATAGCTTCTTTGCAATTAAAGAATTCATTCGATCCATAAATTGTGTAATGGGACTTGCTTTTGTCTGCTTAATGGAGCATTATTCATGAAATACGATCTGAGGATCCCAATTTACTATTCCAGGTTGTAACACATTTTAACTGAACGTTTTAGAACCATTTGAACTGAATGAAACAATTCATTTCATAAAAGAATCGATTCATTTAGTGTTTTTGTGTAATTTTTAGCGCATGAATCGATTCAAGGTAGGGAGGAATCGATTCAATCTTGTAAAATGGAATCCTGGGCCAAACTAAAAACGCATGAATCGATTCAACTGCTTAGTGAATCGATTCAATCTTGTAAAATAGAATCCTGGGCCAAACTAAAAACGTATGAATCGATTCAACTGCTTAGTGAATTGATTCAATCTTGTAAAATGGAATCCTGGGCCAAACTAAAAACGCATGAATCGATTCAACTGCTTAGTGAATCGATTCATCATGCTGTTCCTTCATTTTTGCATATTATTTTATCCTTTTGACATGTACTTGCATATGGCTTTTGTTCTTTTGGTCCTTAGGTACTTTGATGATTGTTCTTCACTTGTTTTAGACCTCTATAAGTGCCTTGAATCATCTCTTTGGAATTTATTAATTTTCCTTCATCAAACATAATTATTTCATCCTTGATCTTGATCCTTCATTTCTGTCATTATCAAAACCTACATCAACATAAAAATATAGCTTTTATAAATGGTCTTCCTAGAATTAGAGGAACTTCAGAGTCTTCCTCCATATCTATGATAACAAAATTCTTATAAAATTTAAATTTATCAATTTTGACCATAACATTTTCAGCAATACCATAGGGGGTTTTTTTTGATTGATCTACCAGTTTTAAAGTCATTTTTGTTGGCTTTACTGAAAAATCCCCTATATTTTTAAGTATGGATAATGACATCAAATTTACACTAGCACTAAGATCTAATAAAGCTTTTCTTTTTGAAAGAATTCCAATAGTGACAGGAATAGAAAAACTCCCTGGATCTTTGGTGTTATGAGGTACTGCTTTGGGGATGATAGCACTATGTCCATCTTCCATCTCAGTTTTTTCCTCATTCAGTGTGGTCATAACCTTACATTGCTCTATTAGGTTTGTTTTAGTGTTTGCTCTGTACTGAGGCTTGTTGATTTCAGTAACTTGTCGGGCTAGCTGTCCCACTTATGTTTCCAAGTTCCTGAGTGATGCCATAGTATTCTTTTGATTTATAAGAGAAGCTTGCATGGATTTCTCCAAGGTGTCCTCTAATCTAGAAGTTCTCTCCACCAAGGAAGGACCATTATTTTGATATGGTTTATTTGAAGAGCTGGGCTCTTGCTTCCATCCTTGGCCTTGATTTTAGTTACTTCTCCATCCCTGAAATGGTTGGTTAGAAAAATTTAAATTGAAATTACCGAACCTTCCTTGGTTGTTCATGGAATATACAACTGCTTCTTGTGAGCCATAGTTTTCATTTGAATGGTCTCCTATATAAAAATTACATGTTCTAGGTATTTGTTGTTACACTAGTTGTGATGATTGCATTGCATGTAATTTTTGTGGAAGATTCGCTATCTTTTTAGTCAATGCTTCCAATTGTTAAGTCAAAATTTTATTCTGCACTAGAATAGCGTCTGTGGTGTTTAAATCAAGGACTCATTTCCTTTGAACTTACTGACGATCATGTTAAGCTTGGTAATCTGTTGAAGATAAAGCTTCTATTATCCTTGTGGCTTGGTCAGCATCCACTGTCATCATGGTACCTCCTGCTGCTGCATCTAGTATTATTTTAGTGTCAGCCTTCAGACCACTGTAGAAGATATTAAGTTGTGCAATATCTTTAAGTCCATGGTTTGGTCATTTCCTAAGCAGTGATTTAAAACATTCCCATGCCTCACAAAAAGGTTCATCTTGGCCTTGTCTAAATGTTGTAATATCTGACTTAGCCTTGATAAATCTAGATGGAGGAAATAACCTTTGTTGAAATTTTTCTTCAACTATGTTCCAGCTATTCAAACTTTGATTTGGATGAGATTGTAACCACTCCTTTGATTTCCTGCTAAAGAGAAAGGAAATAGTCTCAAATATACAACATCAATAACATCTTGGTCAAATCCCATAGTTCCAACCAATTCATAGAATGTATCCAAGTGAGTATATGGATCTTCACTTGACATTCCAGTAAATTGGTATGAACTAATCAAACTAAGAAATGCTGGTTTTATTTCTAGTGCTCTGACAGTGTGTTAGACCCAAGGTAGTGTTGCATAAAACTTGTTAACTTTGTGTTATAGTTGGCTCTATAATTAGCAAGCGCACCAATCGTTTGTAGTTTTCAAAATTTAGATATCGTTTAACTGGGATTGAAGGTCCAATAATAACAGTAATTTTCTAGTCACTATGGTAAACTCTTAACAAAACTTATACACAAAAGAATGATTTATACATAATTTATACAATGATATAATTGATTTGTGTTATTCAAGTGGCCTCAATACTCAAGAGGGGGGGTGAATTGAGTTTTAAAACTTTTCATTGAAATGCCTTTGAACTTAGTTCCTTTTTAATAAATTAAGAGTTTATACAAGAGAATGTAAGTTTAGTACAAGAAACAATGCAAAACAAAAGAGAAATATTGCTAAAGCAATTTATCGAACACTTGGTGTGCAATACTTTAAAACTATTTATTCAAGCAAGTTTAAGAGGGGAAATCACAATCAACAATAATAACCCAACCAGATGCAATGTATAAATGCAAGAGAGTAAGGGAGAAGAGCTTGCAAACCGATTTAACGAGTTCCACCAACCCCGGTGTACGTCTTACCTTCAAGCAACCCACTTGAAGGATTTCCACTATTGAAGTTTAGAGATACAAGCTATGAGCAACTGTAGCTTCCTAGTGTCCCATACTCAAGAACTCAATCCTCACTAGCATAAGTGCAACCCACCCAATCTCTCAAACTCTTAATACCCAAAGGTTGAACCCCAACCTTTGTGACCACTCAACCTAGAGTAAAAACCTTTGTGTTTGGTGTAGTGTTTATAAGAAAATAACTCTCTTAATAGAGTAGATATACAAATGAAGGCTCACATAATTTTTAACTCTCAAGATGAGAGGATATACAAGTTTAAGCTCTAAGTTTTAGAAAAATGAAACTATACAAGAATAGAACTCACAAGACTCAAGAATTGATTTCCCTTTGATTAATTTGATTGTTGCTTTGAGTATCTTGAAGGAGTCTTGCATTTATAGGCCTTGGAGAGGAGCTTAATGGTCTTTCTAGTAGTTGTAGATCATAGGCACTGAGTTAGAATGGAGAAATGAGCTAGTTTCTCACTAAAAAGCACTTTCCCCAAATTCTGGCACGACTGTAATCGATTACGCCTCGAGCTGTAATCGATTATGTTTTGAAATCTTCAGTGTTACACAGTAGGTAATCGATTAGGCATTCCTGTGTAATCGATTAGCTTGGAAACAGGGACTTGCTAATTAATTACAAGTGGCACCTGATGCATTTAATTGTGTCTCATAGCATTGTAATCGATTAGGTATAAAACAGAACTTGCATAATCGATTATTCTTGACTTGTTAATCGATTATGGTGAACACCTGATGCTCATACTTCAAATTGTTCAACTGGTAATCGATTATCTCCTAGGGTGCAATCGATTAGCTTACAAACAGAACTTAGGTAATCGATTATCTCTGTAGGAGTAATCGATTAGTTCACAAACAGAACTTAGTTAATTAATTATCTCTGTAGGTGTAATCGATTAGTTCATAAACAGAACTTAAGTAATAGATTATCTTGAGTCCTTTAATCGATTAGGCTGTGCATTTTTTCTTATCTGACTCTGTTTTCTCTGTTTTCATGGTAACTTGACCTTTTTGCTTCAATCCTTCAACGTCCTTTGTCATTATCAAAATAATTCAACCTGAAATATATATTCAAACATAATTTGTTCATGTGATATAATGATAAAAGAAGTAAATCTAACTATAAAGTTAAGATATAATTCAGAATAAATCAAGATACTTGAGAAGAAAAATACAAATTAATAACTATGTTAGAATTAGGATTATCGCACTAAAATATAATGAAATAATTACTAACATACATATTTAATCATCAAATTCATGTTATTGCAGCTTAAAGTCATTATAACTGATCTCTCGTGATATAAATTCTAAGAATTCACCGTAAAGTCCGATCCCTCGTGAGCTTTCTCAGTAAAAACTTGCATTAAGTTCTGGCCTTATGGCAACAATGGTTAATAACCCTTATAGAATTGAGATACCAACACTAGTGGAAAAAAAGGATATAATCACGGTTAAAAAAGGCCTTTATTCACGGTTAAAGAACCGTGGTTGTTGCAGCCGTGGTAGTAGATAATGGTCTTTAACCACGGTTAACAACCGTGGTAATAAATCACATCTAACCACGGTTAAGAACAACTGTGAATATAACTTACTATTTATATTCACGGTTATCGAGCATAACCGTGGATATAGATACATTTTATCCATGGTTGTCCATCACAACCGTGAATATACGTAGTTTGTAACTAAAACTAAACCATACTTATATTCACGGTTATGATGGACAACCGTGGATATAGATACATTTTATCCACGGTTGTCCATCACAACCGTGAATATAAGTATAGTTTAGTTTTAGTTACAAACTACTTATATTCACAGTTGTGATGGACAACTGTGGATAAAATGTATCTATATCCACGGTTATGGTAGTAACCGTGGATAAATATTGTCTTTATTCACGGTTGTTGCCATAACCGTGAATAAATACTGAGGTTTTTTTTTAATATGGATTCTATTTTATCGTTTCCCAACCCTGCATTCAGACAAACCAGTACAGTATACAGTATGCCACAACAACACTATGCTAAAAGAATGGTATGTATATATATAACAATTTATTTTCTATATCAATTCATAACAACGTAAAAAATGAAAGTATATACAATTAAGTTGAATGTAATCTAATAAAAGTAAACCCTAAATCCTACTAGATACATATATAAAAGAATAAAGATCCTATATCTAGCTTTGCTTAAGTTCAATGAAGTGTGAGGCCCATTGCCTTCTAACATCATCCATAAGTTCCTTTGGGAAAAATGACCGGTCATTAAAGTACTGCAAACAATGCACAAAACAATTAGAACAAAAGCTTTATTTATTACATGAAATTGATGAAATCGGAGAAATTGACACGGTGATAAGAATTACCTCTGTCCATCCATCTACTAAATGATGTTGGACAATGGTCAGCATAGTATGCATGACGAAATAGCCACACTCAAAGGAACCCTTCTGCCTGTAAGACTACAATGGACATATAGTATAGAATAAGTGAATTCGGAACTTAAAAAATATGTACTGAAGATTTGAATGAATACGATTAACTTACTTTTTGGTACACCCATACAACTATTTTTCCTTTGTGCCTGTTTCCAATGAGTACATTGTATCCAACCACCGCCCTGCGTCAAATAAAACACAAGATAAGTTAGAATTGTATAGTTCTAAAAATGATGTAATCGAATTTGTGGTTATTGTTTAGGGATGAACTTACCGGTCTACTATATCTTTCAGGTCTTGTGGAGCTGTCCGATGCAAACTATCAAAGTACAGAGCAAGATAGTCCTTCGGACAGATCACCAGAAGCGTCCAGTGAGCCCTGCAGTTACGAGTGATAAGTGAGACTTCAAAATGCAAAATATCATGACAATAATTATGGAATAGAGTATTACCCTTTATGATAGGGGCCCATGTATATAGACTTCCCAGACTCAAACATCCAATTCTGGATGTATGTCTGGGTGTTCTGCGAGCTATTTCCTTGCCTCTGTATGATAGAGGGGTCTAAGAAACCATAAGTTCCTTGGAAACCCAAGTCCACACAGAGTTTTACCAGAAACCTAAACAAGTTTAGACATGGTTACGACAAATAACTTGTATAATGAAAAAATTGGACAAAACAAGGATATACTTACAGCTCCCACAACTGAAAGATGGAGCCGTTCAGCATGGACGTCCCCGTAATAATGTCACAAATGTCAGAATTTGTAACGTAAACTGGAAAAGCACTGGGACGGCCGAACACTAGTGGCTGCCATGGGACCTGAATAGTGTCGTCTCTTTGCTCATACCTGATGCGCCATAGTATCCGGATGGGATCCTTGGCCGGATCTGGCTTCTTCAATGGCTGTTCCTGTTGAACAATTGACAACCCATCATATTTTGTACCATAATTGACAAGGAAATAAAGCTAGTTAGTGTTTAGGGTTTTTACCTGTCCAGGGGCAATCACCAGAAGTCTGTTGGGCCACATCAGAAAGTGGCCCATCGCCTGACCGACGGTCTTCACCTCCTGAGTTGCCACTGGCACAGCAGCATCCTCCTGGAGGACGAGCACAACCGAGACCCTAGACATACTATCAGGTAATGTCTGATGGTGAACCACAGGGCCTAAGTTGTGCACCATACCAGTGGGTATTCCAACTTTTACTTTCATTAAAACAAGTTTCAATATGGCATGAATAATCATTCTCCCGTTTGACATCCACACTAATAAAACATGTTTTAACATACATGATAATCATTCTCTCTTTTGATGTTCATATTAATAAAGAGTTGAAATACTAACATGTGCTTGAATTATAAATATGCAGAGGTCATAATCACGACATCATATAATAGATTGATTCACCTAATTCCAACATAAACAGATTAGTTACACATGGTGAAATTAAAAATAACACTTATAGAGGTTGACATTATGAAGACGATGGAAACTTCACAATACAACTATCACAGTACTACACCACACTCTCAAGTATCTAGAAAATTATTCTAGAACTACAAACTCATAAAAAGCAATACTCAAACTCGAGTGAAGAGAGAAAGTAACTTAGAGAAGAGTGAATTGGATGCCATAAATGTATGGAGAATGGCCCTATTTATAGGGCTGAGGAAGGGTCCTGACGCTACGTGTCAGGTTCTTGACTCAGCCTCCATTAAACGCAGCTTGAAGTGGCCATGATGGAATTATTTAATTAATGATGCAGTGCCATTTGGACCTGTCCCCTCTTTTGGCTTGGACATTTATGAGGAGTGGAGTAGCCAAAAATGGGTCATTAGCTGAGTGCTTGGCCAGCTTGGCTGTGAAGTCCACGTAGCTCTGACGCTACACGTGGGTGTGATGCGTAGCGTCAACATCAGAAGTTGCCACGCTACACGTGGAGTTTATGCTACGCGTCAGCTCTTCAGATTTTCAATTTTCTCTTCAAATTCTTTACTTTTTCACTGCAAAACTAGAAAAAATTGATCAAGGGCAGATTATTTCCAACAACATCCATTTATTGAATTTAAAACCTAATTTTCTAACAATTTAACTAAATTATTATTATTTTTATGAAATTTTTATTAAAGAATTTATTATAAATTTGAGGACTAACAAATACCCCCAACTTGAGACATTGCTCATCCTCGAGCAAGAGAAAAATAAAAATAAAAATTTAAAATCAAATTTTTGAGTTAGTCCGAGAATTTACCACAAAAAGTAATTTCATAATTTATCATTTTGAAATAATGAATTATAGAAATCTAATGTAACAAAGGGTTAATGATAAAATTCTTTACAATATTTTATTAACAAATCAAGCATAATTTCAGGCTTACCTCAAAAATGTTTATCTCGATGCAAAGGGTAACCTGTTTCACTCAATCGATCATAAAATCAAACAAATTTAATTTTGATTTTCATCTAATCAATGGTTTGATCATACAGAGATATTTCAGAAATCATATTATGATCAGAGAAGAAAGCCATTAGAATTTCAAGTTGGAGACTATGTATTCCTAAAAGTATCACCCAACGAAGGAGTTGGGAGAGTGTTAAAAAGCAAGAAGCTTACTCCAAGGTATATAGGACCATATGAGATCCAGAAAAGGATTGGTAAAGTGGCATATCAGATCGCATTGCCGCCTCACCTTTCCAATCTTCATAATGTGTTCCATGTCTCACAATTACGAAAGTATGTACCTGATCCAGACCATGTGATCGAGACTAATAATATAGAAGTCAAAGAAAACCTTACGATTCCAGTAACACCAGTGAAGATAATGGACAGAGACGTCAAGCGACTAAGAGGCAAGGAGATCTCATTGGTGAAAGTAGCTTGGCAACAAGGAGATGAAGTAAGCATGACTTGGAAACGAGAAGACGAGATGAGAAGTCAATATCCTGAATTATTTTAACCACGTACGTTTAAATTTCAAGGACGAAATTTTTATAACGGGGGGAGAGTGTAACATCCCAATTTTTAAGCGGTAATTAAACAGTGAAAAATTAAAGTTTCTCAAAGACATAAGAAATGAATCATAGAAAATAAGAAATTTAATTATGAATACAAGGATATTTTCAGTCAGACTTAAAACGGAAATAAACGAGAATGGAATGTAGAATAGAATAATAAAATAAAATAAAAATTTGCTACAGTAAAATTTGCTACAGTAAAATGCTACAGTAAAATACTACAGTGAAATGCTACAGTAACGTCATTGCACTTATATTGTATGATCATGGCTACCATGGGTGGCTAATTCTTCCATTGGGATTGGAGGTAACCAATCAATCTGGATGAACACGTATGTAATGATTATTTAATTAATGAATTTATTTTATGATTCTTGGCTTTTCATTTCATTCTTATTGCCTGAATCTACTTGATCAACAATTTCTTGATTCAAGTTTACGTTTGTTATTGGAAAATAACTTTCAAAAATGGATCTAAATGGAATGCTCATTGTGAGTAGATAACAAGGGTGTTATTTGATAAATCAATTTTAATACACTTCTTATAGTTTTACACTTGGGGTTTATTATATAATTACTATGAGGTTTATTTGATAAATCGATTTTATTACTGATTCGTATGCCAAATTCTCAATAAGACAGAGATCTACAACTTTCATGTTGAAGGTTTTTCAAAATTCGACCATCTAGGAGGTCATATTGGACTCTCAAGGTGGAGAAGATAAAGAGGAGAATGAATTTCAATACCTACCATTATCTTCTTTTGAATTATTGTAATTTCAAGCCCACCAATGTTGAAAAAATACATTAATAATTAGAAAATGAATGTTTAGTATCATCATATCTTGCCTATAAATAGATGCTTGATGTTGTAAGGGAGAGACACAAGAAATACATAAGAAATACATGTTTTAGTTTTTATTACAATTCTATATCTTTGTTTTAGCTTCTTAAGTTTTAGTTCTTTCTCTTGCTTTATATCCTTGTTCTATATTCCATCCTTCAAGTTATGATTTTCATTTCCCTTCCTCAATATCAAGTAAGTTAATTTTATTATTTGTTATTTACTTTTATAATCAAAGTTTTAGTAAATTTAATATTAGCATTCATTGTTAAAAATTATCATGGAAGCTTAATCTTTTAAAAACAACTCAAGGAATTTAATTTTTCTTTATGTTAACTTTGAT
This sequence comes from Clitoria ternatea, assembly GCA_037962975.1. NCBI lineage: Eukaryota > Viridiplantae > Streptophyta > Magnoliopsida > Fabales > Fabaceae > Clitoria > Clitoria ternatea. The sequence goes on along the minus strand of CM075670.1, from coordinate 271,559,890 downwards.
TTCTTGCTCTTAATATTTTGATTGAAGATAATTACTTTTCTTTGTTTCTCAAGCACTTATGATGTAGATTATTTAAGTGTATAACCGATTGGTATATAATTAAACAATCTATAATATAAACTGACGTTGGTTGGTTAATCAATAATCAATTTGAGAACAAAGATTAAGTTACTAAATAAGAGATTTCTATTTAGTTTCTTAACTTAATCAAATTATGGTTTTAAAGTTATTTTAGTAATTAATAAGAATATATCGATTGGTTATTCTTATTAGTTCATTAATTCAATTCTAGAAGATTTTCTAGAATATAATCATTTAGGGATTCCAAATGATTCAAGATTGAGAAATTAATTATATTTAATCATATTTATGATCAATGATTAGTTAACTAAAGATTTATTAATTCCTTAGGTTGGTTGTTTCTAAATTTGATTATTCTTACTCATAAACTTACTTTTTGCACTATCATATAATCACTTAATTTTCCTTTCAAGCTCAACACAAACCCCCCTTTATTATAACTAAATTGAGTGTAACTAATTGAACTAAGGTCCTCGAGAGACGACTAAGGTTGTTCACCTTATACTATATTAATTTAACTTTTTATTTGACCCGACAATGACAACGTGTCAAATTTGGCGCCGTTGCCGGGGACCTTTGGTCCTAATTATTTACATTCAATTATCTAATATATTTTACATTTTTTTATAGGAGTATTGAAGATATTCAGGTTTGGTTGAATGTGAGCATATAAAAAAATTAAAAAATAAAATTTCCACTTTATTATATTCTTATTTATTTTTTAGTAATCTCATTTTTAACCATTGAAAAAAAAATATAAATATAAAAAATCTTTAAATTTTTAAATATATGTTCTAAGCATTTCATAATTAAAATGATAACTTTTTCCTTTTATTACATAGTTGTAGTATTTTGTTACAATATATGTAGATGTATTGTGCATGACTAGTCCCGAACCACTATATTCTTTTGATCCTGAAATAGATAGAACATTTCATCAATTAGTTAGATCATCTAAGAAACTGTTAGACAATAATAATAGTAATAATAATAATAATAATAATAATAATAATAATAATAATAATAATAATAATAATAATAATAATATTCTAGCTAATAGCATAAATAGTGAAACTAAACCTTCAACTTCTGAGTATTTGCATAACATGGCTGAAAAGACATTAAAAGAAATAGCTACACCAGATGTCACTAATCAAACATCATACATCTTATATCCCGAGGAAGATGTTCCTTTTGTGCTTAAAACTGCTTTAGTTCATTTGTTACCAAAGTTTCATGGTCGTGCAGGTGAAGATCCTCATAAACACTTAAAAGCATTTCATATCCTTTGCTCTACCATGAAACCTGAAGGGGTTTCAGAAGAACATGTAAAACTTAAAGATTTTCCTTTCTCCTTAGCAGATATCATTAAGGATTGGTTATTTTACCTTCCTCCTGGCTCTATTACAAGTTGGGATGACCTAAAGAAAGTGTTTCTTGAAAAATTTTTCCCTGCTTCAAGAACTTCCTCAATTAGAAAAGAAATATGTGGCATCCGACAACATGACCAGGAAAATCTTTATGAATATTGGGAAAGATTTAAAAGATTGTGTGCCAGTTGTCCCCATCACCAAATTACGGACCAACTTCTCATACAATATTTCTATGAAGGTCTTAATCCAATGGATAGAACTTTGGTTGATGCAGCTAGTGGTGGTGCTTTGCAAAATAAAACTACAAATGCAGCAAAAACTTTAATTGAGAACATGGCTGCTAATGCTCAACAACATGCCACTAGAAATAATTTGGTAGTAATTAGAGGAGTCCATGAAATTGAAACTACTAATGATGGAGATAAAAAATAGGAAAGTAAATTTGCTGAACTAGCAACACTTATGAAAAATATTATTGTGTCTCAAAAACAACAACCTGTAACCCCTGCTAAGGTATGTTCTATCTGTACTTCATCAGATCATTATACCGATTATTGTCCTTCACTACAGGAAGCTAAAATTCCCGATGAAAATCCTCAAGTATGTGCTGCCAACTTATACAATAACAGACTGCCACAACAACAACATAATAATTATGATTTTCTTCTAACAGATATAATCCTGGTTGGAGGAATCACCCTAATTTAAGATGGGGTAATTCCTTACAACAACCTCATGCACCTTTCTAGGCAAATACTGGACCAAACAGACTATATCAACCTCCTCATGTACAACAACAAGCTACACAAATAGCTGCACCTTCCACTAAGAAATCAAATTTAGAGGAATTGAAGAAGCAAATGTCAGTAGATAATCTAAACTTCCAAAACAGAACTGAGGCTACAATTTAGACTCTTAAAAATCAAATTAGTCAATTGGCTACATTTTTAAACCATTTGCAGTCTTAAGGTTCAGATAAGTTGCCCGCTCAGATAATTGTCAATCCTAAAAATGTAAGTGCAATTACTTTAAGATCTGGTAAAGCTATCCATGTACCAGAAAAACAACAACAAACTGAAAATACTATTGTCATAGAAAAACATGCAGAAGAAGTTTTAGATAGTTCAAGTAATAATAGTAATGATATATCTCTCACAAATCCTTCTTCTGCAGCTGGTCCTGATAAGCAACATATCCCTCTTCCATTTCCACAAAGACAAAAATCTATACAAAATAAGAAAATAGATGAGGTGATCTTGGAAACATTTAGAAAAGTAGAGGTAAATATACCTTTATTAGAAGCCATTAAGCAAATCCCAAGATATGCCAAATTCCTTAAAGAACTATGCACTAATAAAAGAAGACTAAAAGGCAATGAAAGGATTAATATAAGTAGAAATGTGTCTGCATTAATTGAAAAACTTTTGTCACATATACCAGAAAAATGTAAAGACCCTGGGACATTTACTATTCTATGCATAATAGGCAATAACAAATTTGAAAATGCCATGCTAGACTTAGGTGCATCTATTAATGTTATGCCTATGATTGTATTTACTTCATTTTCCCTTGGACCTTTGCAAACTATAGGTGTGGTTATACAATTAGCAAATCGAAGCTCTACACATCCTGCAGGAATTATTGAAGATGTCCTTGTTAAAGTTAATGATTTAATTTTTCCTACAGATTTTTATGTTTTAGATATGGAAAGTGAGAATTCTACCAATAAAGCTCCAATAATTTTAGGTAGACCATTCTTAAAAATAACTAGAACAAAGATAGATGTGCATACAGAAACACTTTCTATGGAATTTAGAGATAGTGTGGTTAGATTCAACATTTTAGATGCTATGAAACATCCTACTGAGGATCATTCTATTTTTTAAATTGACTTAATAACTGATTTAGTTGAGGATAATATTATTAAGTTGTCTGATGATGTTGATTTTCCTGTATTATCTGATTTTTATGATTCATTTGTTTGTGATTCATGCATGGATTCTCATCAATGTAATGCGTGTGCTAAAATTGAGAAATATCTGCTTAATGATAATAATGATCCATACTCCCTTAAAACAGAAAATATAGTTCTAGATGTTGTTTCAAAAGAATCAGAGTGTGATAATTTGATTAAAGTAGTTATAAATACATCTGATTATGTTGTAGTACAAGTTGCTGAGACAAATTCAACCAAGTTAATTCCTTTAATAATGCAGCCTCCTATGTTAGAGTTAAAACCTCTTCCTGAACATTTAAAGTATGCATATTTAGAGAAAGATAAGAATCTTCCAGTAATTATTTCTAACAAATTAAATGTTGATCAAGAAACAAGGTTGTTGCAGATTATTAAGAAGCATAAGAAAGTAATGGGTTGGACTTTGGCAGATATCCCAGGTATTAGGCCTTCCATGTGTATGCATAGAATTCTATTAGAGGAAGAAGTTAAACTAGTAAGGCAACCACAAAGAAGACTTAATCCTCAAATCCTTGATGTAGTTAAAAAAGAGGTAACAAAATTATTACAAGCTGGCATCATTTACCCTATATCAGATAGCACTTGGGTTAGCCTTGTATAAGTGGTTCCCAAAAAGTCTGGAATCACAATGGTTAAAAATGAAAATGATGAACTAATCCCTACCAGAATCCAAAATAGTTGGCGAGTATGCATTGATTACAAGAAACTTAACAAAGCAACTCGAAAGGATCACTTTCCTTTACCTTTCATTGATCAAATGTTGGAACGACTGACAGGTAAGTCACATTACTGCTTTCTAGATGGATTTTCAGGTTACTTCCAAATTTATATTGTACCAGGAGATCAAGAAAAAATAACATTTACATGTCCTTTTGGCACTTTTGCTTATAGGAGGATGCCTTTTGGCTTATGCAATGCCCCTGGTACCTTTCAACGATGCATGATTAGTATCTTTACTGATTTTCTTGAAAATTGCATGGAAGTATTTATGGATGATTTCACAGTATATGGTTCATCATTTGATGCTTGCTTAAATAGTCTAGATAAAGTATTACATAGATGCATTGAAACTAACCTTGTTTTTAATTATGAGAAATGTCACTTCATGGTAGAAGAAAGAATAGTTTTAGGCCATGTGATATCTAAAAAAGGCATAGAATAGATCCTGCAAAAATTACTATAATTTCTTAATTACCTTATCCTTCTTGTGTAGAATATATTCGTTCTTTTCTTGGTCATGCAGGTTTCTATAGAAGGTTTATAAAAAACTTCAGTAAGATAGGCCTTCCATTGTCTAACTTACTACAAAAAAAATATAACATTTGACTTTAATGACAAATGTAAAGAGGCTTTTGATTGCTTAAAGAAAGCTTTAACTACCACTCCTATCATTCAGGCACTAGATTGGTCACTTCCATTTGAACTTATGTGTGATGCATCAAATTATACATTAGGAGCCGTTCTTGCTCAAAGAGTAGGTAAAGTACAACATGTTATTTACTATGCCTCATGAACTTTGGATACTACACAAATAAACTATACTACCACAGAAAAAGAACTACTTACTATTGTGTTTGTACTTGATAAATTTAGATCTTATTTGCTCGGTTCAAAAGTAGTTGTATTTTCAGATCATGCAGCATTAAAGTTCCTTTTAAAGAAACCAGATGCAAAACCAAGATTGATCAGGTGGATGTTGTTGCTCCAAGAATTTGACATTGAAATTAGGGATAAAATTAAAGCAGAAAATTTGGTGGCTGATCACTTAAGTAGAATTGAAAAAGAACTTGACCCAATTTCCATTAGAGATGATTTCCCTGATGAACAACTTATGGGAATACATGATTCTACTCCATGGTTTGCTGATTTGGTAAACTACTTAGTTGCTTCTGTTACTCCCATACATGCATCTAAACAACAAATAATAAAACTAAAAAATGATTCTAAATACTATGTTTGGGATGATCCTTACTTATGGAAACTTTGTAGTGATCAAGTCATTAGAAGGTGTGTACCTGAAAATGAATTTCATTCCATTCTTACATTTTGTCATACATATGCATGTGGTGGACATTTTGGACCTCAACATACAGCAAGGAAAGTATTAGAGTCTGGTTTGTATTGGCCAACAATTTTTCATGACACATATACGTTTTGTAAATCTTGCGAACGATATCAAAGAATGGGAAACATATCTCGTAAAAATGAGATGCCTCAACAACCCATGTTATTTTATGAAATTTTTGATGTTTGGGGCATAGATTTCATGGGACCTTTTCCTGTATCTTTTAGTTTTGTTTATATACTACTTGTGGTCGATTATGTGTCTAAATGGGTTGAAGCTAAAGCTACTCGAACTGATGATTCTAAAGTTATTACAGATTTTGTTAAATCACATATATTTCACAGGTTTGGTGTCCCTAAGGCCATCATTAGTGATCAAGGATCACATTTTTACAACCGTAAAATGGAGTCCCTTCTTAAAAAATATGGAGTTATGCTTAAGGTTTCAACACCTTATCACCCCAAACAAATGGGCAAGCTGAAGTGTCCAATCGGGAATTAAAAATGATCCTTCAAAAAACAGTACAACCAAATAGGAAAGATTGGAGCAAAAGGTTAGAAGATACTCTTTGGGCTTATAGAACAGCTTATAAAACGCCTATTGGAATGTCACCCTATAGGATTGTTTATGGAAAATCATGCCACTTACCGGTAGAAATTGAGCACAAAGCTTATTGGGCAGTAAAACAATGTAACTTAGACTTAAATGAAGCCGGTAAAGAAAGGAAACTCCAACTACAGGAACTGGAAGAAATTCGTTTGGAAGCTTATGAAAGTTCTAAAACCTATAAAGAAAAAGCCAAATCCTTTCATGACAAACAGATCTTGAGAAAAAACTTTTTCATTGGACAAAAAGTTTTATTGTACAACTCACATCTAAAGCTCATTTCTGGTAAGCTTCGCTCTAAATGGGCAGGCCCATTTGAAATAACTAATATCTTTCCTTATGGTGTAATTGAGATTTCAGATAAAGCGACAAACAAGGTTTTCAAGGTAAATGGGCATAGACTTAAACCTTTTTTCAAGGGTTCCAAGAGCACATAGATACGAAGGTATATTTGTGTGATGCTAAATATTTTGACTAATTTTTCCTAATAATAATATTTATAAAAAAATATAAAAAAATAAAAAAAATAGATATCAGTCAATTACATCATCATTCTTTTCGGTGCTAACACTTGTCTTAATCATTATTGCTATTATTGTTTTGGCATTATTATCATTTTCTTACAGTAGTTAAAAGGTCATCGTCAGGCTCGTGACATTAAACAAGCGCTTGATAGAAGGCAACCTATCACCTTTTCACCTTCTTCATCTCTACTATTCTCTATAACCTCATTTTCTATTCTCTCTTTTCTAAACAACCACAACTTCAAAGTAATCTGACAATGGAACAAACCCTTGCAAAACATAAGGAAAGATTCCCTACACTTCCACGTAATGTGATTGTAAAAATTTACAAAGCTCGAGTTCAAAGGTTAAAACTACTCACATATTTTGGCATTCCAGAGGATGTTTGTTGGCTTATTGAAGCAAAGGTACGTCTCTCTGGTGAATTACATAAGTCCTATATAAAACATTTACCAGGTATGGGACGTAGTTCTTATTCTAAAAAACGAAGAGCTAAAAGGATGGGAGTTTGCCATAAGTGTGCAAGATGGAATTGTGATACACGTTGTAGGAACCCTGGAATGGTATCTATAAATCGGGAGGACAAAATTAAATTTATAAAGGATGGACTGAGTAAAGAGAACTTAGATAACTTAATCCAAACTCTTGAGATGCATCCATGTGGAATTGTACAAGGAGTCCTTCTGAAATTATATGATTTATTCATTCAACAAAAAGAAAACTATAGCCTTAGGAATCTGGCATTAAACGACCCTGTTTATCAGTTTATAAGAAAACTGGATGGGTAGCAAAAACCTCAACTCATAGAAGGCGTTCAAGCCGTTACTGGACGTAAAACTAGAGGAAGATGTGAGCCACAATCATAACTACTGTATATATTTGTGGTTGTTTTCAATGTTTTACTTTTCTGAATTCACTTTGACTTTTAAAATTACCTATTTTTATTTTCTTTAATCATGTCTTTTTAAATTTCTTTAGTACCGTCATTTATTTTTATATAATAATAATTATGTAAACTTTTTATCTTTCATCAATTATTTCATCTCAGTTTTTATCTATATAAGGGTGCATAACTCTATATGGAAAAAACAAAAAAAAAGATGAAAAAAATCAAATCCATTTATGTGTTTGGTGGATCCAACAATGGTAATTGTAAGGAGTACCTAATAGCAGCCACTAAGTTGGGAAAACTATTGGCTGTGAAAGAAATAAAGGTCATGTATAGAGGAGGAGTACAGGGTTTGAGAGGGTCCATGGCACTATCTGCACTAGTTGAAGGAAGCAACGTCTCTAGTATCATCCTACATCATGTTGGTATTACACCAGCTATTGCTGTAGGAACTGAGGTAAAAGTTACAAGCATCCATCAACGAATGGCTCGTATGGTTATAGGTGCTGAAGCCTTTATCGTACTTCCTAGAGGTTCTGGTACTTTTGAGGAAATATTTTGTATTTTATCATGGTGTAGCATGAACCTTCATAAAAAGCCATTAGGATTATTAAATATTAATGATTTTTATGACAGTTTGTTAATGTTTTTAGATAAAGCTGTGGAACAGGGCCTTATAACTCAAGATGATTGATCATTCATTCATGCTTCATCAAATACAGATGAATTAATTGATATTTTACAGAGCTTTTTACCCCAACCTCAACCCCTCTTGAAGCAAGATAAGGATCACACACACAAGCGAAAGAATCCAGAACCAGACACCACCCTTCAGTTATAACTTCTTTCTCACCTTTATCTATATTTTAAAAAAATTAATTAAAAAATTAAAAATTGAAAAAAATAGACTGTGGAAATCATATAAGACACTGAGGACAATGTCTTGAATAAGTGTGGGGGGCCTGAGTTATATATATATATATATATTCTATTATTTTTTTTGTGAGGGATAGACAGAGTAAAGATTAATTTGGGAAAGTTACATCTAAAATCATAAAGATGCATCTTTGAGAACCAAAGTCTTGAGACGTATCCTTCACTATATAGTGTCAGTATCATTTTTGTTTAATTTTTTTTTGTTTTAAAATATTTTTTTTGTCATGAGTACTTTTGTTAGGATGGGCTGAGTAAAGAGTCCAAACTCTTGAGATGCATCCTCACAACAAATCTCACTCAGATAACCACAATCATTTCACCTTCTTTATTAATTTTTTTCTAAAAAAAAACAAAACAAAACCTAAAAAAAAACACACACACACACATGGCCACTATCTTTACTTTAGTACCACGCCTTTGTCTTTACCTTCCCTGGAATCATTTCCATTCGACATTAACCATTCTGCAACCATAAACATCATCTTCATCATTCTCCAGCCGTTACACTTTGCCTTCATCTTTTTCTTTCAGATCGGAGCCACACCTCACCACTAGTCAATCATCAGGTTCTTTATTCTCTCTTAATGGATGATATAACAGAGTCTTTCTATAGGCATATGAATGAATTAAGATGTATGTTATTGCTCTTGATGCTACTCATGGTTTTGTTGATGATATTTTTCTTTTGGGTTCTAACACAAGGCCTATAAAACTGGGTCGTATGACACAATCAAATTGTTCAGTTATACTAATCATTTCACATGCAATCGAACTGACTAATTTGTTGTAGGTATCTTTGTTACTAAGCGTCCTTGAAAAAAAAAGTACATAGCAAGAAGTATAAGGAACCGGATCTTGACACCAATATTTAGTTATGATTTACTTTTCCTTTTTTGTTTCTTGTTCAAAAAAAAATATCATTTCCAGTTTTTTATTTTAAATTCTACATGCTTTTCACTAAATTTGTTTTTTTTTAAAATTTGTCTAAGTAATGAGTAATTGCATCACCCTTGTCCAATATTTCATGACATGTTGTGAATAATTTCCTTGCATATTAATTTAATAAGTTGTTTGTGAAGATCAAATTATATATGAATTATGATAGATTGACCACCCTCGGTGAGATTTTAAGCTTAATTGGATGGATCATATTATGCCATCTTTCCTTTTTCTTGATTAACCCTTATTTATTAGTACTCTAGAACTTGACTTGTTTCTTTTTAATGTATTATGTTCCATGTGCATGCTTTGATGTGATTAAGGCCATTTTTGTTTTAACTAGCCACTAGCCATATTCCTTACCTTACATACTTTCCATTGTTACCCACGTTGAGCCTATATCCATTTCTTGATTTAGCCACATAATTAGCTAATAGCCCAAAAAAAACATGATCACCTTTGCTTAGGAATTGATTAGGAGTTTTAGAATTACTATGAATAAAGATTCTTGATGATTGTGAAAATGTACCCAAGATATATATGTTGTTGTTTCATTGTTCAAAAAGAAAGTAAAAAAAAAGAAGAAAAAGAAGAAGTGGTGAATATATGTATGAAAATAATCAGGAGGATTTATTCTCATGTTTTATCCTCCATCATGTTTCATTTTGCTAAGTATTGATTTTCAAAATGTACTTCCATAATCACTGAATCACTTACTCCATTGCTCTTTTTCAACCCTAAGTTTAGCCATACTATTTCATTTTATCCACCCTATATCACCTTAGCCCCATTACAACCTTAATAAAGTCCTTTTGATCTCTGCATGCATATGTGTTCAAATATGGAAATTAGAAATTTGTCAAGGCTATGGTAGTGCTAATTTATTTGGGTGATTTCTGAGAGTATACACAAACCCAAACAATTAAGATATAGAGAGCATAAAGAGAACATCTATCACATTTTCATCCACTCTTTGATTTGATCACTCAATTTGTGAAACTAGTATGTAATGCTTCTTATTCACACTTATCATGACTTCTTAATATAAGGTATGATGTGTATTACTTATTATTTTAGACTTAAAAAAATCAAATTGAAAAAAAAAACCTTTTTCTGTTGTTTCTCATTTTAGTTTTTGGTTTGGTTTTGCCCTGGAGTGCAAAAGCTTAAGTGTGGGAGAATTTGATAAATCAATTTTAATACACTTCTTATAGTTTTACACTTGGGGTTTATTATATAATTACTATGTTTAATAATAGTATTTTAATTAAGTTTTATGTTGTTTAGTTAATTTGAAGTATTATGTATATATGTTTCAATTTTCATTTTTTTGTATATATCTTGAGTATCTTGCCTTATTTTGGCCATAACTTAGGCTTTTGTGATCCAAATGGGCTAATCTGGGAGCCCATGGAAAGCTAAGACAGACGGTTACATCATGATGATCAAATTTGGTTATTTTGCATCTGAAAAAGAAAAAAGAAATGGAGCTTGAATCAATCAGCCCTCATGTGTCCCACTAGCATTGACATAGTTTACCAAAATACACATATCTGGAGCTCTATATGTCCAAATGACCTGATTCATGCGCCAAATTCTCAATAAGACAGAGATATATAACTTTAATGTTGAAGGTTTTCAAAATTCGGCCATCTAGAGGGTCATATTGGACTCGCAAGGTGGAGAAGATAAAGAGGAGAATGAATTTCAACACCTACCATTATCTTCTTTTGAATTATTGTAATTTCAAGCCCACCAATGTTGAAAAAATGCATTAATAATCAAAAAATGAATGTATATTATAATCATATCTTGCCTATAAATAGATGCTTGAAGTTGTAAGGGAGAGACACAAGAAATACATAAGAAATACATGCTTTAGTTTTCATTACAATTCTATATCTTTGCTTTAGCTTCTTAAGTTGTAGTTCTTTCTCTTGCTTTCTCTCCTTGTTCTATATTCCATCCTTTAAGTTATGGTTTTCATTTCCCTTCCTCAATATCAAGTAAGTTAATTTTATTATTTGTTATTTACTTTTATAATCAAAGTTTTAGTAAATTTAATATTAGCATTCATTGTTAAAAATTATCATGGAAGCTTAATCTTTTAAAATCAACTCAAGGAATTTAATTTTTCTTTATGTTAACTTTGAGTTCTTGCTCTTAATATTTTGATTGAAGATAATTACTTTTCTTTGTTTCTTAAGCACTTATGATGGTAGATTATTTAAGTGTATATCCGATTGGTATATAATTAAACAATCTATAATCTAAACTGACGTTGGTTGGTTAATCAATAATCAATTTGAGAACAAAGATTAAGTTACTAAATAAGATATTTCTATTTAGTTTCTTAACTTAATCAAATTATGGTTTTAAAGTTATTTTAGTAATTAATAAGAATATAATGATTGGTTATTCTTATTAGTTCATTAATTCAATTCTAGAAGATTTTCTAGAATATAATCATTTAGGGATTCCAAATGATTCAAGATTGAGAAATTAATTATATTTAATCATATTTGTGATCAATGATTAGTTAACTAAAGATTTATTAATTCCTTAGGTTGGTTGTTTCTAAATTTGATTATTCTTACTCATAAATTTACTTTTTGCACTATCATATAATCACTTAATTTTCCTTTCAAGCTCAACACAAACCCCCCTTTTATTATAACTAAATTAAGTGTAACTAATTGAACTAAGGTCCTCGAGAGACGACTAAGGTTGTTTACCTTATACTATATTAATTTAACTTTTTATTTGACCCGACAACGACAACGTGTCATTATTCAAGTGGCCTCAATACTCAAGGCGGGGGAATTGAGTTTTTGAAAATTTGCTTGGAATGCCTTTGAACTTGATTCTTTTATCACAAGTTTAGATATTATGCAAATAAAGTCAAGTCTAATGCAAGAGACAATGCAAATCAAGAGCTAAATATAGCTGAGACAATTTATCAAACACTTGGTGTGCAATATTCAAAGTAAACTTATTTAAGCAAGCTCAAGTATGTAAATCTCAATCAACCAACATAAATCAATTCAATGCAGTATATAAATGTAATTGACTTGGGGAGAAGAGCTTGTAAACCAATTTAACGAGTTCCACCAACCCCGGTGTACGTCTCACCTTCAAGTAACCCACTTGAAGGATTTCCACTATTGAAGTTTAGAGATTACAAGCTATGAGCAATTGCAGCTTCCTAGTATCCCACACTCAAGAACTAAATCCTCACTAGCACAAGGGTAACCCACCCAATCTCTCAAACTCTCAATACCCAAAGGTTAAACCCCAACCTTTATGACCATTCAACCTAGAGTTAAAAGCTTTTGTATTTGGTACTGTTTACAAGATATGAACTCTCTAAATAGAGTAGATACACAAGTGAATGCTCTTTCAAATTTCTAACTCTCAACAAGAGAGGATATACAAATTAAATCTCAAGATTCAGAAAATGAAGAGATGTGAACTCACTAAGAACAAGAAGAGGATGAAGAATTAATTGTCTCTAGCTTCTTGTTGTTGTGTTTGTGTTTCCATTGCATTTATAGAGTCTTGAAGCAGCTTCAAAGTCTTCCTAGCCGTTGTAAGATGATGGTTCCAGCTTGTCTCTACGTATTTTAAGTTTTGGGTGCTTGGATCCCACTTAAAAATGTATTTTTAGTGGTGTTTCCCACTTCTTGAATCGATTCATAGATTCTTGAATCAATTCAGGACATTCTGACTTGAGCATTTTGGAGTTTTAGATTTGTATGAATCGATTCAGGACTTGTTGAATTGATTCAGGACATTCTGTTTGGAGTTCCTGGGCTTGTATCTTCGTATGAATCGATTCAGGGTCATGGTAAATCGATTCATGACATTTTATTTCCAATTTTTGTGACTTCTAGGGCTGTGAATCGATTCAGGATCATGGTGAATCGATTCATTCATGTATGAATCAATTCAGGCATTGCATTTTGATGTTTTTCCATGCCTGATGGTCTTCCCTTGATGTGTAATGATCCATGGTTGCTTTCCTTTGTCTTTGTGTATTGGTTTCTTGGTTTCTTGATCTTGTGGAAGCGTTTTCTTCATGATTTCTTGACTCTCTTGATACGTCAATTTAAAATCATTTGTTTTTGATTCATGAAGTTCTTCTTATTCTTATGCCCTTGTCATTATCAAAACCTGTTAACAATATGCAAATACACAGGGATGGTATCTAACGCAATAAACGTCAAAATAATCATACTTAATGCTGGAATAGATTTGAAAAGATCAAGGGATTGACATTATCAAATCTCTTCTTATGGATTTCATAGTCAAGGAATTGATATGAATGACTGTGATTGTGACGTAAAGAATCATATCGCAAACATTGATTACATGAATATTAACAGTGTATCGGAAGGTGAGAAAGGTGAATCCGATTCCCAAACTCTAAACTCTGTTATTTCACTTACATGTCTTGTATTGCTTTCATAGATTTATAAATTTATGAAGAGTTGTTTTAATTCATCACCATGAAAACCACAAATCATTTCTGTCGTAATAGTTTGAAATCGATTTGAAGTGATCGGTAGTGGAAACGACATTTGTTCTCTTGAACATATACTACACCAACAAGTGGTATAATTGCCACGAGTCACTTTAAAACTGACCATCTGAGTGTTTTATGAATATATCATACCCAAACATCAAGCAAGTTTTTGGCGCCGTTGCCGGGGATCAAATTTAAATCGAATTTAATTATTTCAGTTTGTGAATATAGTACTTATGAGTAATTTTCTATTGTTATATCTTTTTATTTGCTAATCTCTTTATTGGAAGTTTTGGATATGATATTAAGAAGTCAGGGATTGAAAGAGCAGGTTGAAATATATCCTAAAATCGAGAAGACTTTGAAGAGAATTAAAGCTAAAGCAAAAGCACAACAAAAGGAAGGACAATCTTCTTCTTCAACTTCATCACCAATATCAACTCCAAAAATTGAAGACATGGAAAGACCATACTAACCACTGATAAGTGTTCTATAACACAATAAATTAGATTTAGTTTGCTTAGGATTTTAATTATTATGCACTGTATTTCCTTAATTTTTGTGATTTTCGTTTTCTTTCCACTATATTCTACTTGGGTATTTTATTTTGCAGAAATTAATAAAATTAAAGAACAAGTATAAAGATAATCCAAGGGTTAATAACAAGAGAAAAATGACCATCAAATGATAAAGAAACAAGAAGAACAAGCCCCGGTGAAAAAAGAGCAACAAAAGCATGAAAATTGGTAATTAGTGCGCTATCTATTAGTGCGGTTGTAATAGGAACCACACTAATAGGGTGTGAATCGATTCACACATAAAAATTGCTCCAGGAATCGATTCCCAAGCCTATGAATCGATTCCCAAAGCCATGAATCGATTCCCCACCTAAATGAATCAATTCCTAGCTAATTTTCATGGCATGAATCGATTCCCAACTCAATGAATCGATTCATGGACCTATGAATCGATTCCTTCTCCTTATGAATCGATTCATACACTGTTTTTTTATGAAAAATGAACTGGAGGAATCGATTCATCAATCAAATCATGCGCTGAATCATTGGAAACAATAAACCGCAACTTGGAAACAGCTAGAAATCATCATGCACCAAAAGTTTCCACTTGCTCCTTAAATCACACACGCGTTTTCCTTCGATTGTCTCCCTTCCATTGCCTATAAAAGGAGAAGAAGTTGCAAGAAAGAGAGCATCAATCCCATTATTTATTAGCTTCATTCCTTTCTTTTCTTTCTCTTTCGTTTCCTCTCTGTTTCTTTTTTTCTTTTCTTTCTTTTATTTCTTGTATAAGAGTTGTAAGGTTTGTGAAATTGAGTGTTCTAAATTTGTATACTGTGGGAGGATATTGCAAATACAATAAGGAATTACAGTGGTAAATTTATTGTGCTTTTTGGAGAAACCCGTAAGTCTTTATTTTTACCATGAATTGTATGTTTTATTTTCCTTCCATCATATGTATAAATTTTAATCATATCATGAGTAACTAAATTAATTATCTTGGGATGATGGGGTATGATAATATTTTATGTTAATATTATTTTGACTTTGAATTAAATAAATTTCTATTTTCCATTTAGTTCAAATTATGCTCAAAGCTCTTAATGATTCCTAACAAGAACCTAAGTGATAAAACTGTATACTTGCGGGTATATTAGTAAGTTTAAGTAATTAATAGAATCGAGAGATTTATTGTTACTGGAAAGTTTTTGAACTAAGCCTAAGGTTTTGAAATACTTTTTGTGACCTCGGTAAAATCGTGAAAGTAATCAAAATCTTTTGGGGAATAAATAAGGGATTTTCATAAAACGATAATGGGCCTTTCTTAGGGATTGAACGTTGTTCTCCATAAGTTAGGTACATTAATAGGATTCCGAGAGGAACATATTAATTAGCTTAAGGAAAATCCACATTGAAAAACTTAATTTGATTCTTATTTATGAAAAGTTAAAATTCATTAACATAAAATAGAGTCTTGATCCCCCGAAATCCTAAGATACTCTCAACTCTGATTTTTAAGTGTCAAGTAAATTTTGTTTCTGAATTTATTGTTAATTTGTGTTTTATTTTACAAAAACATTAAAAATCAATTGTGTGGATAATTAAATTTCAATATGCTGGTACTTTGAACACAGTCCCTGTGGAGACGATAATCTTTTATATTACGTGACATAACCCATACGCTTGCGGGCCGGGGACTGTTGTCCCTCAAATATCGGTAATATTGAAATTCGATTAGATCATACTTGTTAATATTTTTTTATTTATTTTATTTCTTTCTTTTTATATTTTTTTTGTATTTTTATTTTTATTCTGTTGTTATTTTGTGTTTTGTTCTTTATTCTGTGTATCTGGTGTTGTTTTTATGATTGTTTGTTTTATTTGTCATTTATTTTCTTTTTATACGATGAAGCCGTAGTGTCGATCTAAACTTAGGATTTGACCCTGAGATAGAACGTACCCTTAGAGCTTTGAGAAAACAATAAAAACATCAAAAACAAGAAAAGAAAAACAAATGGCAGACCAAAACAGAGCCTTAAGAGATTTTATCGCTCCAAATACAAATGGAAGAGGGTCTAGCATCCTTAGACCCACAGTGGAGGCTAATAATTTTGAATTGAAACCTTCACTACTCTCTATGGTTCAACAGAACCAATTCGGAGGATTACCCTCTGAAGATCCAAATCTTCATCTTCAAATCTTTCTTGAATACTGTGACACCCTGAAAATTAACAGAGCCACCAATCACTAGTGGAAAAAAAGGATATAATCACGGTTAAAAAAGGCCTTTATTCATGGTTAAAGAACCGTGGTTGTTGCAGCCGTGGTAGTAGATGATGGTCTTTAACCACGGTTAACAACCGTGGTAATAAATCACATCTAACCACGGTTAAGAACAACTGTGAATATAACTTACTATTTATATTCACGGTTATCGAGCATAACCGTGGATATAGATACATTTTATCCACGGTTGTCCATCAAAACCGTGAATATAAGTAGTTTGTAACTGAAACTAAACCATACTTATATTCACGGTTATGATGGACAACCGTGGATATAGATACCTTTTATCCACGGTTGTCCATCACAACCGTGAATATAAGTATGGGTTAGTTTCAGTTACAAACTACTTATATTCACGGTTATGGTGGACAACCGTGGATAAAAGGTATCTATATCCACGGTTATGGTAGTAACCGTGGATAAATATTGTCTTTATTCACGGTTGTTGCCATAACCGTGAATAAATACTGAGGTTTTTTTTTAATATGGATTCTGTTTTATCGTTTCCCAACCCTGCATTCAGACAAACCAGTACAGTATACAGTATGCCACAGCAACACTATACCGAAAGAATGGTATGTATATATATAACAATTTATTTTCTATATCAATTCATAACAATGTAAAAAATAAAAGTATATACAATTAAGTTGAATGTAATCTAATAAAAGTAAACCCTAAATCCTACTAGATACATATATAAAAGAATAGGGATCCTATATCTAGCTTTGCTTAACTTCAATGAAGTGTGAGGCCCATTGCCTTCTAACATCATCCACAAGTTCCTTTGGGAAATATGACCGGTCATTAAAGTACTGCAAATAATGCACAAAACAATTAGAACAAAAGCTTTATTTATTACATGAAATTGATGAAATTGGAGAAATTGACACGGTGATGAGAATTACCTCTGTCCATCCATCTACTAAATGATGTTGGACAATGGTCAGCATAGTATGCATGACGAAATAGCCACACTCAAAGGAACCCTTCTGCCTGTAAGACTAAAATGGACATATAGTATAGAATAAGTGAATTTGGAACTTGAAAAATATGTACTGAAGATTTGAATGAATACGATTGACTTACTTTTGGGTACACCCATACAACTGTTTTTCCTTTGGGCTTGTTTCCAATCAGTACATTGTATCCAACCACCGCCCTGCGTCAAACAAAACACAAGATAAGTTAGAATTGTATAGTTTTAAAAATGATGTAATCGAATTTGTGGTTATTGTTTAGGGATGAACTTACCGGTCTACTATATCTTTCAGTTCTTGTGGAGCTGTCCGATGCAAACTATCAAAGTACAGAGCAAGATAGTCCTTCGGACAGATCACCAGAAGCGTCCAGTGAGCCCTGCAGTTACGAGTGATAAGTGAGACTTCAAAATGCAAAATATCATGACAATAATTATGGAATAGAGTATTACCCTTTATGATAGGGGCCCATGTATATAGACTTCCCAGACTCAACCATCCAATTCTGGATGTATGTCTGGGTGTTCTCCGAGCTGTTTCCTTGCCTCTGTATGAGAGAGGGCTCTAAGAAATCGTAAGTTCCTTGGAAACCCAAGTCCACACAGAGTTTTGCCAGAAACCTAAACAAGTTAAGACATGGTTAGCGACAAATAACTTGTATAATGAAAAAATTGGACAAAACAAGGATATACTTACAGCTCCCACAACTGAAAGATGGAGCCGTTCAGCATCGACGTCCCCGTAATAATGTCACAAATGTCAGAATTTGTAACGTAAACTGGAAAAGCACTGGGACAGCCGAACACTAGTGGCTGCCATGGGACCTGAACAGTGTCATCTCCTTGCTCATACCCGATGCGCCATAGCATCCGGATGGAATCCTTGGCCGGGTCTGGCTTCTTCAATTGCTGTTCCTGTTGAACAATTGACAACCATCACATTTTGTACCATAATTGACAAGGGAATAAAGCTAGTTAGTGTTTAGGGTTTTTACCTGTCCAGGGGCAATCACCAGAAGTCTGTTGGGCCACATCAGAAAATGGCCCACCGCCTGACCGACGGTCTTCACCTCCTGAGTTGCCACTGGCACAGCAGCATCCTCCTCGAGGACGAGCACAACCGAGACCCTGGACATACCATCAGGTAATGTCTGATGGTGAACCACAGGGCCTAAGTTGTGAACCATACCAGTGGCAACTGGCTCCTCCGACCCGTCAATGAACAGGTCACATTGACGGGTGTCTGGTGGCTCGACCCCGTCATCCTCAGGGTCAGCTGCAGCGCACGACCCCTTAATGCTAACCTTCCGTACCTACATATTTACACATCAAGCAGAAGTTATTCAACAATGAAATAAAGTGATTACAAACAATAAAATTGAGGAAATTAAATAAAGAACCAAACCGGTGGGTCGCTAGCTGGTGCAGTAGTCTCCTGGCGGTGGCTGAGTGAGGCCTTCATCTCCTCCCTGAATCGGTCCATCTCCTGGTGGAGCCTAGATATCTCCTCCTGGTACTCAGCCTTCACAACAGCCACCTTCTGCTCCACCATTTGCTCAAGGGATGAGGCAGGGTCGGGAGCACCGTAATAGGCGTGGAGGCCTGTGAAATGTGAATGATTAGCCCATAATTGTTTAACAGATAACAAAATGAAAGCATAGAGTTATTTAGCACTTACCTACACCTCGACCAATAGCACGTACTCTTCCTGGGTGCTCTGGCCTGCCGATGGCGGTAGTCAAAATATCCTCCCATCCATGGGCTACGAAAGACCCTTGGGTTGATTGCTCAACCAAGGAATCCTGAAACCAAACAAGTTAGTATTCACTTCCTCGACGTAAACTAAAAAACAGACATTGATATAAAGGGGAATACTTACTATCCGTGAGGCAACCTCCTGAGCCTGTGAGGAAGTGTATTCCCCACTCTTCTTGATCCTAGCCCGCTTCCATTTGTCGTGGCGTGGAGGTGGGGAAGGGGGATCCACAATGCCAGTGTCAGCCTGACACTGACTCAGCCTCTCCTGTGCCAGCCGCTCCTCCAACCTACGGTAACCCCCACGTGACAGTGTGTGTGGGCAGTAATTTAGCTTCCTAGTCTCCTGGGCTTTCTTTCTGGTCTCCTACAACAAGAAAAAAAATATTCACAGTTAGACGTATAAATTATACATATTATTTAATCATCTAAAAACCAATGTACCTAAAACTCGGTAGAATGTCTAGATGCAACAAAAGCATCCCAGGTCTCCTGATCGATGAATGGATACTTCTCTCCAGGGAACTTTCCTTGGTCGTCCCCGAATACATACCTACAATGAAAGGTACATTTAAACTAATGATTGGTACAATTTGGTGAAGCGTTGATTAAGATTTTAAAGTTCAATATACCTCGTGGTGAGTATGGATTTGAACGACCTCCATCGCTCAGCCATGATACTGAGGACCTTCTTCCTCGCTATGTCGGAAGATGGTATGTCAAAAGAATCCTACATGAAAGGAGTTAGTCCATAAAGGAGTCCTTATTAAGAGTTACATGAAATAATACACTAGAATAAAACTTAAATAATATTCATAGTTACCAGAACATCACTCCATAGCTGGTTCTTCACCACCTCCTCGACACCATCCCAGTCGGGGATAATGATGGACACCTTCGACCATACCACAACCCCCAGATAACTGCTAAACTTCGTGGCATACGGTCCACTGAATCTACCGGTATTGACATCCATGTCAACAACTGGCCTCTCTCCCCGGTGACGCCTACGTGCGACGTCTGGCATCCGGGTAACACCTCTACTCTTCCGAGCAGAGGAACCACTGGCCTGTGAGTCGGACCTGGATCGTCCATCCTGGTCAGCCATGAGTATCTGTCCAAACAAGGAAAAAAACTGTCAAATATTTAATATAACATTTAAAACAACGAATAACTAATATAAAATGTAATTCAATGAATCACCAACAAGATTAATACCCTATTAAGATGAAATATTTTCCCACAAGCCCTCATGGTGGTCATGACGACTGGTAACTACATCATCTATGTCATGTTCCATGATAGATGTTGGAATACGTGTTGTAGTTGATGGAATGTCCATATAATCAAGATTGGGGTCTCCAATGTGTCTACCTTGGATAACAATTGACCACCGTTTGTCAGCTGGGTCAGCCACATAAAAAACTTGCTTCACCTGCGTTGCCATTATGAATGGTTCTTCCTTATGCCCTATCTTGTTGAGGTCCACCAACGTAACACCTAAATCATCAGTTGTGACACCGTTCTTATTGTCAACCCATTTTCATTTGAACACAGGAACGGTGAAGGGACCGTAATCAACTTCCCATATATCTTCAATCACACCAAAGTAGCATGACTCCGCCATCACAGGGTTGTTGTCCTTTGCAGTTGAGAAATGCATTGACTGAGCCACAACCATCACTCCACTATTTTGATTTGTACTTTTTTCATCCTGTGCCCTTGTATAAAACGAATAGTTATTTATGTCATACCCATAAAAGGTGAGGACATCAAAGTTCGGGCCCCGTGCTAGTCGATGTAATGTCGAGGATGCAGATGCATCTTTCAGGATGGTCTTTTGGAACCACTGCATGAAACTCTTGTTGTGTTCATTCAACAACCACTTTTCAGTCATTTTAAGGTTGGTTTTCTTGACTAGCTCCTTATGTGTGGCTAGATACGGTTGCACGTCGTCCGTGTTGTTTAAAATATACAAGTGTGCCTGAAGGACATCAGCACGTGGCATGCTCTTCACTTTTTTTCCAATCGTTCCTTTCCCATCCAATCTCCCTTCATGACGGGTTGTTGGAATACCAATGCTTGCAGCATGTGACATGTATTCAGTGCAAAACTCAATTGCTTCCTCTGCAATATATCTTTCCACAATTGAAGCTTCGGGACGACGTTGGTTCTTCATATACCCTTTCAATATCTTCATATATCGCTCAACGGGATACATCCAATGGAGGAACACTGGACCACAACAATGGACCTCTCTCACCAAATGGATGATTAAGTGGACCATTATGTCAAAAAAAGAGGGCGGGAAATACATTTCAAGCTGACATAATATAAGTGATGCTTCCTGTTCCAACACATCCAATTCGCCGGGCACGATTACCTTGCAACATATGGAATTGAAAAACATACACAACCTTGTTATGACATTTCTCACATTTTTAGGAAGAATGTCACGAATGGCGATAGGCAGAAACTGCTGCATCAACATGTGATAATCATGTGACTTCAACCCAATTAACTTCAAATCTTTCATGGAAACACAAGACTTGATGTTGGAGCCATAACCAGACGGAACTTTCACACTTCGTAACGATTCACACAGACTTTGCTTTTCTTTTCTGGATAACGTATGACATGCTGGAGGCAAATATGTTCTTTTGCCCTTTGATTGTGGATGCAAATCCTAACGTATACCCATCAACTCTAAGTCCATACGCGAGTTTAGGCCATCCTTAGTCTTCCCGGGTATGTTTAAGAGTGTACCAACTAAACTGTCGCACACATTCTTCTCCACATGCATTACATCAATGCAGTGTCTTACATCAAGCTCCCTCCAATATGGCAGGTCAAAAAACACTGACCTTTTCTTCCAGTTGTTTTGTGTCGGGTGCTGTTTTTCATACTTACCAAATTACACGTTGACGTCCTTCACCTTTTCATATGCCTGGCGACCAGATAGTGGTGGAGGAGCCATTTCAAAATCTTGGGCACCGTTAAACGACTTCTTCAACCTTCGAAACGGATGATTCGCTTTAAGAAACCTTCGATGTCGAAGATACACATTTTTCCTGCCATGATGCAACCGCACAGAACTAGTCCCCTTCTCACATACTGGACAAGCTTTATGACCCTTCACACTGTACCCAGATAAGTTACCATACGCTGGAAAGTCATTGATTGTGCAAAATAACATGGCACGTAATTTGAATGATCGCCCGGTAAACCCATCAAACACTTCAACCCCGTCTTCCCATAACCTTTTGAGGTCTTCAACCAATGGAGTTAAATATACATCAATGTCGTTCCCCGGTTGTCGTGGACCAGAAATCATCATTGATAACATCACATATTTTCGCTTCATGCACAACCATGGCGGCAAGTTATAAACAAACAACAAAACAGGCCACGAACTATGGTTTGTGCTCAGGTTCCCAAACGGGTTCATGCCGTCTGTGGCTAGTGCAAGCCTAACATTTCTTGGTTCATTGGCAAATTCTGGAAAAATCCTATCCATTTTCTTCCATTGTGACCCATCGGCCGAATGCCTAAGTAGTCCATCAATAACCCTCTCATCAGCATGCCATCTCATAAGTTTTGCATCATCTGCATTGGCAAACAAACGCTTTAGTCTTGGAACTATAGGTAGATACCACAACACCTTTGCAGGAGACCCTTTAGTGCATACCTCATCAGAATCCGCCTCTTTTTTCTTATACCGTGACACCCCACATCTAGGACATGGATGCAGCATTTCTAACTCACCCTGGAATAATACACAATCATTTGGGCATGCATGTATTTTCTCATACTCCAAACCCATAGGACACAACACCTTTTTGGCCTCATAGTTACTTTTCGGCAAGGTGTTTCCAGCTGGGAGCATTTCTTTCAACAACTTCAGTAAGTCAGTGAAACTTTTATCCATCCACCTGTTTATGGCCTTCAAATTAAACAACCGCAAAACAGCTGATAACCTCATGAAATTGAGGCAGTTTGGATACAACGGCTGCTCAGAGTCCTGACTCAGAGTTGTATATACATGAGCTTTCTTAAAACCTTCTACCCCTACATCACGGATCATATCCTCGAGTCGGTCATCCATGTCGACATCGTTGTCATGCATCGAGCTTCGATTTTTAGTCTGAGAGTTGTTACTTGGCACCACCACATCTTCACCATGCCATATCCAACGCGTATAACTACGTAGAAAACCGTCACACAGTAGATGTTCTCGAACCTCTTCCAAGTCTATCCGACGCAGGTTGAAGCATTTAACACAAGGGCAAAAATACTTTCCATTCACCCCCACTGCATTCCTCGCTACGAATTCTATAAATGATTCAACTCCCCCCTCGTACTCCAGACTTAGGTGTGACACAGAAATCCAACTCCGATCCATACCAACTGTTTACAAGGTGCTATGATCAACCTCACTTTTTATACAAAGGTGGTGGTCCTATACCCATTCAGCATGACAATTATTTTTATACGTCATTCATATATACAGGTTAGGACTTATTTTAAAATTTGATGAAATTTCGGCAGCATTTCGCATTGGTCTCTAAGTACACAAAATGAGAGTGGTCAAATCAAATTCAACCACAACCAAATATGCACCCAGAGAACAACACAAAATACAAGTTACCGAAATTTTATCAAATTTTAAAATAACTCCTAACTTGTACATACTAACAATGACGTATAAAAAATAATTGTTCATCCCAAACTGTCCAAACGGACAATTCAAGATTCAACACAAACGATGACATTAATTGATTTAATGACCATTTGTGTCGAATCTTAAACGGGGAAATACGGTTCACTCATATGCACAACAACTTTCATACTAGTTAACAACCACACATATACAACAGCAATAAACATAACATATAAGAGTAACCAACAATAACAAAAATAAAATGTATAATAATTTAGTTAACTTTTTTCCTAAAATAGTATGATGTTTTTAATTTATGTTATCTTGAAGTAGATAAAATAAATAAAATGGTGGCTGCAATGTGGATAACAGAAGTATCAAGCCCATTCTTGCATTTCAGGCAACTTTATCAAAATATGTGTATATTTTTAATTGAACACTTTATCAAAATGAGCTAAAAGCTGAGTTTCCTACATGGCAGATTCTATTTGCTATCATATTTACAGTTGCCAGGATGTTGGTCGGACCGTGCCTCACTTATGTAACTTTATCTAAAGACTACCCACTTCTAATAAAGGTATAATTTGTTCCCCTTTCCTTAGTGAAAGCATTTTCTAAAATATAATCTTCATTTGTTTAATTCTTCCAATGTTACAGGCTATGGGATTGGGTCTGCAGCTAGTCAGTGCATTCTGGTTCTTCAAAATTCTAAAAATGCTAAAACAGAAATTAACCAAGAGAGAAACATCCATAAATGGCATCAACCACAGCAACACTAACTCAAAATTGCAACATGGCTAGCTATCGATGTTTGAAAATTTGACACTGTCCCGATCAATGAGACACCGGATAAAAAGAAACTTAAAAATTTCAGCAGATGAAAATAAAAACAGAAAAAGGGAAACTATTTTCAGGAAAATAGAAAAACTATTCAGCATCACAGTTTAACAACATAGGCATCACAGTTTAATAAACTGTTCTGGTTGTATGCATAACAACTAAGTAATTATACATACAACCAGAACAGACAGGCACATTATATATACAACCAACAAAATAGAGACAGAAACCCCTTTCAACAGTGCACAAAACCCATATAACGCATCAACATAACTTAATAGTAAAAATAGGGACGACCTACCTTTTGAGGCAACAAGCAACGAGCACAATGGGATAAGCAACAAGCAACGAGCACAATGGGATAAGCCAACGAGCACACTGGAACAATGGGATAAATGGAGAAGATGAGAAATAGTTCAAACAAAGAAACAGAAAATGAAAAAGAAAATAATAGGGATGACTTACCTGACAGGACAACGAGTGTAACAGGACAAGCAACTAGCAAGAACCAGGCAAAAATAGCAACGAGCACACTGGGACAGATGGAGAGGATGAGAAACCACTCGAAAAAATGAGCGCGAGAGGAGAAGTAGAAAGTGAAAGAAGAAGAGAAAGTGGAAAAAGGCTGAAAGGCGCGGCTTTTGAAGTTTCAGAAAGGATGTATATCCACGGTTCCCCTTGAAACCGTGAATATATGTGTAATATATTCACGGTTGAGCAAACAACCATGGATAAATGGTAACGCTATATCCACGGTTAAGACAACAACCGTGGATAAATATTAAATCTATAATCACAGTTATAGAAACAACCGTGGACATATAGTCCCCAGTGATTATGCCCTAAAACCTGAACTATATATCCACGGTTGGAAATACAACCGTGGATATAGACATCAATATATATCCACGGTTAACATCATAACCCTGATCATAACCATGAATATATATTCACGGTTGTACACACAACCGTGGATATATATTTCAGGTACTATATATCCACGGTTTACTCCTCAACCGTGGATATATATTTACGTCTATATCCACGGTTATGATTTTAACCGTGGATATATAGTTTTCTCTGATTATAACGTTCACCTTATAATTTCAAAAATGCCACCGCGCATGTTTTTATCACTGATCCTCTTCTACCCGTGAATATATCCCCGTTGTTATATCTATTTTTTCCACTGGTGAATGATGCCATTCGCTTGAGACTCTTCCCTTTCTCTGTAAGAGATAAAGCGAAGGCGTGGTTATACTCCCTTCCTGAAGGATCCATCACGACTTGGGAATAATTGTTTAGTGTTTTTATCAATAAATGGTACCCAAAGAACAAGACCGATGTGTTGAGAAAACAAATCAAAAATTTCTCACAAAAAGATGATGAATCCTCGTATGAAGCCTGGGAAAGATACAATGAGTTGCTGAGAGAATATCCTCACCATGGGATAGAAAGGTGGTTGAAAATCCATATTTTCTATAATGGACTAACTTCCACACAAAAGATCTCTTTAGATGCTGAAGCTGGAGGAGCCTTCATGAGTAAAAATATTGATAAAGCTCAGAACCTGATTAAGGAAATAGCTCAAAACACTCACCAGTGGAACTGTGAGAGAGGATTACCTGCTAAAACACCAGGTAAGTACTCTATTGATGCTATTTCCCTACTTTCTACCAAAGTTGAAACATTAACATTAAAACTTGATAAAATAGGGTGAACAGGTGCTGCTAATATTGTTTGTGAAGTTTATGGTGTTTCAGGACATGGAGCTACAAACTGCCATTTAGCAATGATCCTTAACTAAGAACAAGAAATGCATCAGGTGGATGTTATTAGAAACTATAGTGGAAATTATCAAGGTAACTACAGACCTCCACAAGGTCCACCTCACTTCCAAAATAGGCCACCTCCATTCCAAGGTAATCAAAGTAACTACAAACCTTAACAAGAACCCTATATTCCATAAAAATCAAAGCTAGAATCCTTGATGGAGACATTTGTAGCTACTCAACTTAAACAAAATAATGAATTCTCTGAGGCAATAAAGAACTTAGCTTCAAAAGTGGATTCTCCTGCCACCCATAATAAAATCTTAGAAAATCAGATTGCCCAACAAGCTTCTTATTCTACAAGAGCACCAGGAACATTTCTTGGAACACCTGAAGCTAGACCATCTAACCAAACCATGGCTGTCACTCTTAGGAGTGGTACTCAATATGATAGGCCAGTTGGAAGGACTATAAAGGAGGAAAAGAAAATGGATGAATCTTCATCTCATCCAGTCATTAAAGAAAAGAAACCACAAGAAAAGAAGAAGGAGGTTAAGCCATATCAACCTTCGATTCCATTCCCTCAGCACCGAGCGAAAGCAAAATTGGACAAACAATTTGGTAAGTTTCTTGATGTTTTAAAGAAATTGTATATCAATATTCCCTTCACAGATGCTTTGCAGCAAATGCCTATATATGTGAAGTTCCTGAAAGACATTTTGTCCAACAAAAGAAGACTGGAGGAAGATGGTACAGTGGCACTTACTGAAGAGTACAGTGCTTTAATTCAAAGGAAGCTTCCACCCAAGCTCCAAGATCCAGGTAGTTTCTCTATTCCTTGTATGATTGGTGACATGAATATAGATAAAGCATTGTGTGATTTAGGAGCGAGTATGAGTTTAATGCCATTATCTGTTACTGAAAAGTTAGGATTGGGTGAGCTGAAACCTACTAGGATGTCCTTACAATTGGCTGATAGATCTGTAAAATATCCTATAGGAATTTTAGAGGATGTTCCTATTAAGGTGGGAAAATTTTTTATACCTGCTGACTTTGTTGTGCTTGAAATGGATAAAGATTCTTTGATTCCAATTATTTTAGGTAGACTATTTTTAGCAACTGTAGGTGCTGTGATTGATGTCAAGAATGGTAAGTTGTCTCTGACTGTTGGAGACCAAAGGGTTAATTTTAACTTAAAAAATGTTTTAGAAAAACCTTTTAATGATATTTGTTATAATGTGGACTTTGTTGAACAAATGGTAGAGGAAGTAACCCTTCCTAATGATCCACTTGAAACTGTTTTCATGATTGAGCCTGTAGGAATATATGATTGCTCTGAGGCCCCACAAAAACATGATACTGAGGTCATGTGTGACAAAGTGGTAAGCCCCAATGTGGAATTAAAACCTTTACCAACTTCATTAAGGTATGAGTTTCTTGGTCCTAATTCCACATATCCTGTGATTGTTAATGCTGAATTGAATCCATGTGAAACTAAAAAACTTTTAAAATAACTTAGGTTGTATAGAAAGGTAATAGGTTATACAATAGATGATATCAAAGGGATTAGCCCTTCTCTTTGTATGCACAGGATTACTGTAGAAGATAAAAGTAGGCCCACAGTAGAACAACTTAGGAGATTAAATCCAAAAATGCAAGAAGTGGTTAAAAAGGAAATTTTAAAATTGCTTAATGCTGGAGTCATATATCCTGTTGATAATAGTAAATGGGTAAGTCCTGTTCATGTGGTTCCTAAAAAGGGAGGAATAAATGTGATTGAAAATGATAAACATAACCTGATTCCTACTATGGTTGTCTCTGGTTGGCGCATGTGCATTGATTATAGGAAGTTAAATAGCACTACGAAAAAAGATCATTTTTCTCTCCCTTTTATTGATCAAATGCTTGAAAGACTTGCGAAACACTCTTATTTCTATTATTTGGATGGGTATTCAGGTTTTCATCAAATTCCCATTCATCCATCTAATCAAGAAAAGACTACCTTCACTTGCCCTTATGAGACTTATGCTTACAGACGTATGCCTTTTGGTCTTTGTAATGTACCTATGACTTTTCAAAGGTGTATACAAGCAATTTTTTTTGACCTTATTAAAAATATGATGGAAGTCTTTATGGATGATTTTTCAGTGTATGGTTTGGATTTTGATAACTATTTAACAAATTTGTGCCAAGTCTTACAGCGTTGTAAAGAAACCAATCTGGTCTTGAACTGGGAAAAATGCCATTTTATGATAAGAGAAGGCATAGTTCTTGGACACTTAGTGTCTGAGAGAGGTATAGAAGTTGATAAGGCTAAAATGGAAGTGATTGAAAAATTACCCCCACCTACAAATATGAAAGGTATTCAGAGTTTTCTTGGATATGTAGGTTTTTACCGACGCTTCATTAAAGATTTCTCCAAAATCACAAAGCCTCTTACAACTCTTCTGGGTAAGGATGTGCCTTTCAATTTTGATTCATCTTATACGGAAGCTTTTTGTAGGATTAAGCAGGCTCTAATCTCTGCCCCTATCGTGCAACCCCCTGATTGGGAACTCCTATTCGAGTTAATGTGCGATGCGAGTGATTACGTAGTGGGGGCTGTGCTTGGGCAAAGAAAGGACAGGAAGCTACATATAATTCATTATGCCAGCCGGACGCTGGATGATGCTCAGGTAAATTATGCCACAATTGAGAAAGAACTGTTAGCCATTGTCTTTGCTTTTGATAAATTTAGATCTTACTTGGTGGGTTCACATGTTATTGTTTACACTAATCACTTTGGCATTAAGTATCTATTGAATAAGGATAAGAAGGGTGTGAATTGATTCACACATCCCAAGCCCATGAATCGATTCCCAAAGCCATGAATCGATTCCCCACCTAAATGAATCGATTCCTAGCTGATTTTCATGCCATGAATCGATTCCGAACTCAATGAATCGATTCAT
The DNA here is from genome assembly GCA_037962975.1 of Clitoria ternatea. Lineage (NCBI taxonomy): Eukaryota > Viridiplantae > Streptophyta > Magnoliopsida > Fabales > Fabaceae > Clitoria > Clitoria ternatea. Next base: position 271,530,216 of record CM075670.1, on the reverse strand, counting down.
GGACCTATGAATCGATTCCTCCACCTTATGAATTGATTCATACGCTGTTTTTTATGAAAAATGAACTGGAAGAATCGATTCATCAATCAAATCATGCGGAGAATCATTGGAAACAAAAAAACATAACTTGGAAATAGCTAGAAATCAAATCATGCACTGAAAGTTTCCAATTGCTCCTTAAATCACGCACGCATTTTCCTTCGATTATCTCCCTTCCATTGCCTATAAAAAGAGAAAAAGTTACAAGCAAGAGAGCATCAATCCCATTCTTTATCAGCTTCATTCCTTTCTTTTATTTCTTTTTTTATTTCCTCTCTGTTCTATTTTCTTTTTCTTTTTCTTTTCTTTCTTTTATTTCTTGTATAAGAGTTGTGAGGTTTGTGAAATTGAGTGTTCTAAATTTGTGTACTGTGGGAGGATTTGCAAATACAACAAGGAATTACAATGGTGAATTTATTGTGCTTTTTGGAGAAACCCGTAAGTCTTTATTTTTACCATGAATTGTATGTTTTATTTTCCTTCCATTATGTGTATAAATTTTAATCACATCATGAGTAACTAAATTAATTATCTTGGGATGATGGGGTATGATAATATTTTATGTTAATATTATTTTGACTTTGAATTAAATAAATTTCTATTTTCCATTTAGTTCAAATTATGCTCAAAGCTCTTAGTGATTCCTAACAAGAACCTAAGTGATAAAACTGTATACTTGCGGGTATATTAGTAAGTTTAAGTAATTAATAGAATCGAGAGATTTATTGTTACTGAAAAGTTTTTAAACTAAGCCTAAGGTTTTGAAATACTTTTTGTGACCTCGGTAAAACTGTGAAAGTAATAAAAATCTTTTGGGGAATAAATAAGAGTTTTTCATAAAATGATATTGGGCCTTTCTTAGGGATTGAACGTTGTTCTCTATAAGTTAGGTACATTAATAGGATTCCAAGATGAACATATTAATTAGCTTAAGGAAAATCCACCTTGGAAAACTTAATTTGATTCTTATTTATAAAAAGTTAAAATTCATTAACATAAAATAGAGTCTTGATCCCCCGAAATCCCAAGATACTCTCAACTCTGATTTTTAAGTGTCAAGTAAATTTTGTTTCTGAATTTATTGTTAATTTGTTCTTTATTTTACAAAAACATTAAAAATCAATTGTGTGGATAATTAAATTTTAATACGCTGGTACTTTGAACACAGTCCCTGTGGAGTTGATAATCTTTTATATTACGCGACATAACCCATGTGCTTGCAGGCCCTGTCAAGTTTTTGTGACAATCTTCTTCAACTTCATCACCAATATCAACTCCAAAAATTGAAGATATGGAAAGACAACACCAAACACCAAGGCGTAGTTTGGGAGATTATGCAAATCAACAAGGACCACGATACTTCTCAAGTATTGTGATGCCACAAACAAGGGCCTTAGAGATGAAACCCGCCTTTTTAAGTTTGATAAGTGCTCATCAATTCACTGGAATGTCCAATAAAGATCTGTACACTCATTTGGCAACCTTCTATGAATTGGTTGGTACCATGGGTTTTGGCCAGGAGGATATCGAAACTGCATACCTTCGTTTATTTCCATTTTTATTGGCTGGAAGAGCTAAAGAATAGTTGCAATCACACCCCAATCAGAGTTTGACTAGTTGGTCTGATGTAGAAGAAAAATTTTTGCACCATTTTTTTTCCTCTATCAAGATTCATAAAAGCTAAATCTGATATTTCAATATTTCGCCAAGGAGCTGAGGAACCATTTTATGAAGCATGGGATCATTTTAAATCACTGCTTCGCAGGTGTCCTAATCATGGTTTTGAAGACATTGCTCAATTGAATATCTTTTATAATGGACTTCGACCAGACACAAAGATGATTTTAGATACTGCAGCTGGTGGCACAATGATGACAGTTGATGCTGATCAAGCTACAAGAATCATAGAAGCCTTATCCTCAACGAATTATCAAGCTTAGCATGATCGTCAACAAATTCAAAGGAAAGGAGTTCTAGATTTGAATACTTCAGATGCTATTTTGGCCCAAAATAAAATCTTGACTCAATAGATTGAAGCTTTAACTCAACAAATGGCCAAACTCCTATAGCAATTATATTCAGTGCAGTCTTCACAACCAATACAATAGTAAACTACAAGATATAATTTATATGGAGGTGAACACCTGAATGGTCATTGCGGAGAACAAGAGGAGACAGTTCATTATATGAATAACCAAGGTAAACCAAATAATTTCAATTCTAATTATCCTAACCAACAATTTCAAGGATGGAGGAGTAATCAACATCAAGGACAAGGATGGAAATAAGAACCAAGTTCTTCAAGCAGACTATATCAAAGTAACTATCCTTTTTTGATGGAGAAGACTTCAAGATTCGAAGATACCTTGGAGAAATTCATGTAAGCTTTGTTAACAAACTAGAAAAATACTGAGGCATCAATAAAGAATTTAGAGACTCAAGTAAGATAATTGGCTCGACAAATTACTAAAAATCAATGACCTCAATATGGAGCTAATACAAGCCAAATCTAAAGGAGCATTATAAAGTTGTCACAACAAGAAGTGGTAGACAAATTGGAGTTGAGCTAGGAGAGAAAGAAAAAGAAGAAGAAGAGGTTTTGAGAGAAAGACAAGAAAAAGAAAGAGAGTGTGAAAAAGAAAAAGTAAAAGTAAAAGAAAAAGATATGAAAGAATATGAAAAAGAAATAAAGAAAATTGTAAATAGAGAAAATGAAAAAGAGAAAAACAAAAAGAATGAATTAGAGAAGGGCAAAGGAAAAGGATACCTTACCCAAAAAATCCTTCAAAGCGCGATAAAGAGAGACAATTTGCAAGGTTCATGGACATTTTCAAAAGACTTCAAATTAATGTCCCATTCAAGGAAGCTATGGAGTAAATGCCCACCAATGCAAAATTTATGAAGGATTTATTAACAAAAAAGAGAAGATTTTTAGAAGAAACAGTTGAATTGGAAGCTGGATGTAGTGCCATTATCCAAAAGGCATTACCGCCTAAAACCAAGGATCCAGGAAGTTTCATAATTCCTGTTATTATTCGTTACATACCGGTAGGGAGAGCATTACTGGATTTAGGAGCAAGCATAAATCTAATGCCACTCTCAATGCTTAAAAGGATTGGAGATCTTGAGATAAGGCCAACAAAGATGACATTACAATTGGCTGATAGATCAATGAAGTTTCCTTATGGTGTGGCGGAAGATGTCTTGGTAAAGGTGGAGAAATTTATGTTCCCAGTGGACTTTGTAATAATGGACATGGAAGAGGATGCTGAAGTACCATTAATCTTAGGAAGACCGTTTATGGAAATTGCTAAAGTAATCATAGACGTTGATGATGGCAAACTAAAGGTACGAGTTCAAAATGAAGAAATAAATTTTAATGTCTTTGAAGTAATGAAATACCCAGAAGATAAACAAAGTTGTTTTGAGATTGATGTTGAAGAGGAGGTCACTGAAGGACAGTGTAATAAAATGCAAAATTCAAGTCTTCTTGAAAAGGCTTTGATAGGAGCTGTTGAGAATCTTAATGATTTGGAAGCTGAAGAAGTCAGGGAGATTCTACAAAGATTAGATGCAGGCAAAGAGAGTAATAATAAACAAGAGGTAGTGGAGACCTTTCCTCAAAAGTAAGTTTCTGAAATTCAAAAGGTAGACCTGAAAGAGTTACCTTCACATTTAAAGTATATCTTTTTAGATGTTGAAGGAGAAAAACCAGTCATCATTAACAAAAACTTGTCAAAGAAGGAAGAAGAAAAATTAATTGAGATCCTAAAGAAGAATGAAGAGGCAATTGGGTGGAAGTTGAGTGATTTAAAAGGAATTAGCCCTTCATATTGTATGCACTACATCTTTATAGAGCAAGAGTATAAGCCTATAGCACAACCTCAAAGAAGATTAAATCCAACCATGAAAGAAGTTGTTAAAAAGGAGGTCATCAAATTGTTGGAAGCTGGGATGATCTATCTAATTTCTGATAGTACTTGGGTGAGTCTAGTACAGGTTGTACCAAAAAAGGGAGGTATGACAGTGGTGAAAAATGACAACAATAAGCTCATTCCTACTTGCACAGTAACCGGTTGGAGAATGTGTATAGACTACAGGAAGCTCAATCAAGCTACAAGAAAGGATCACTTTCCATTACCCTTCATGGACTAAATGTTGGAGAGATTGGCTGGACAAGCATACTACTATTTTCTGGATGGTTATTTAGGTTACAATCAAATTACAGTAACACCAGAAGACCATGAAAAAACAACATTTACTTGTCCTTATGGTGTTTTTGCTTATAGAAAAATGCCTTTCAGACTTTGTAATGCTCTAGCCACTTTTCAAAGGTGCATGCTCTTTACCTTTGCTGATCTTGTAGAGAGTTGTATAGAAATTTTCATGGATGATTTTTTAGTTTTTGGTAAATCATTTGAGTTATGCTTAGAAAATCTTGACACTGTGCTTAAAAGATATGTAAAGACTAACTTAGTGCTAAATTGGGAAAAATGCCATTTTATGGTATCCAAAGGCATTGTGTTAGGCCACATAATTTCAAATAAAGGCATTGCAGTGGACCATGCTAAAGTGGAAGTTATTGAAAAATTACCTCCACCAATCAATGTCAAGGGTGTTAGGAGTTTTCTTAGGCATGCTGGTTTTTACCGAAGGTTTATTAAGAATTTTTCAAAAATTACAAAACCTTTGAGTAATTTGTTACAAAAAGACATTCCTTTTCATTTTAATAAAGCTTGTTTATCAGTTTTTCAACTGTTGAAGCAAAAATTGATTACTGCTCCTGTCCTAATTGCTCCAGACTGGTCACTTGATTTTGAATTGATGTGTGGTGCAAGTGACTATGCTATTAGTGCAGTGCTTGGACAGAGGAAATATAAATTGTTCCATCCTATATATTACGCTAGTAAAGTTTTAAATGAGGCATAAATAAATTATGCCATAACTGAGAAAGAATTACTAGCCGTAGTATATGGATTGGAAAAATTTAGATCATATTTAATTGGTTCCAAGGTTGTTTCTTTTACAGATCATGCTGCAATAAAGTACCTGTTAAACAAACAAGATTCCAAACCTGGATTGATCAGATGGATCCTGCTTTTATAAGAAGTTGATTTGACCATTCGTGATAAGAAAGATAGTGAAAATCATATAGCAGATTATTTATCCAGGCTGATCAACAATAAAGTCACATCACTACAGCCTGAAGTCCAAGAAGAGTTTCCAGATGAGAAATTTTTATTGATTCAAGAGAGGCCATGGTTTACTAACATGGCTAATTTTAAAGCTACAGGGATACTTCCAGAAGTTTCACCTAGCAACAAAAGAAGAAAATTTTGAAGGATGCACAACAATATGTATGGGATAACCCATACCTATTTAAGCTTGGATCTGATCATATATTGAGAAGATGTATATCTCAGCTGGAAGCCAGGAGTATTTTGTGGCATTGTCACAGTTCGGCATATGGAGGCCACTTTAATGGAGAAAGGACAGCAGCAAAAGTCCTTCAATCAGGTTTTTTCTGGCCCACTTTATTTAAAGATGCTAACTTATTTGTGTAAAATTGTGATGTATGCCAAAGAACAGGAAGTATGACAAGGAGAGATGAAATGCCACTAATAGCTATTTTGGAAGTTGAAGTTTTTGACTGTTGGGGCATAGACTTTGTTGGACCCTTACCAGCCTCACTTTCTAATGAGTACATTTTAGTCGCTGTGGACTATGTTTCCAAGTGGGTTGAGGCAACTGCTTGTGCCAAGGCAGATGCCAAAACTATTATAAAATTTTTAAAGAGAAATATTTTTAGTAGATTTAGCACCCCCAGAGTTTTAATAAGTGATGGAGGATCCCACTTTTGCAATACACAACTTCAAAAATGTTTAGAGCGTTATGGTGTAAGGTATAAGGTGACTTCTCCATACCATCCACAAGCTAATGGGCAAGTGGAAGTGTCCAACAGAGAGATTAAAAGAATTTTGGAGAAGACAGTCTCTCAGAGTAGAAAAGTTTGGTCTCTGAAGTTAGATGATGCTCTCTGGGCTTATAGGACTGCTTTTAAAGTCCCAACAGGATTCTCACCCTATCAGCTGGTTTATGGCAAGAGTTGTTATTTACCAGTAGAGTTAGAGCATAAAGCGTATTGGGTAATGAAGTTGCTCAATTTTGATCCAAAAGTATTAGCCAAGGAAAGAAAGGTTCAGCTGGAAAAACTGGGAGAATGGAGGCTAGAAGCATATGAGTCTTCAAAAATCTACAAAGATTGAATGAAGGCTTATCATGATAAGAAAATTGTGAAAAAGAGCTTCTATCCAGGTCAAAATGTGCTTTTATTTAATTCAAAATTAAAACTCTTTCCAGGAAAACTGCGCTCAAAATGGTCAGGACCTTTTCAAGTCAAAGAAGTAAAGCCATATGGTGCAGTGGAACTTCAAGATCCAAAATCTGAAAGAACCTGGACTGTCAATGGACAAAGGCTTAAACCCTACATGGGTGGAGATGTGGAGAAGCTGAATATGCTACTCCATTTTCATGATCCAAATTGAGATAAATCAGGTGTCGAGCTAAATGACGTTAAACAAGTGTTGACTGGGAGGCAACCCAGTGTGTTTGACCTTTAATGAATCTTGTTTCTAATGCATTTTCATGGATGTACATATTGATTTTAAGTCAGGGCTAAAATCCAAAGAAACTGAGAAATAATAGAGGTATGAGATTTAAAAATGAGGAGCTAAGTTGGGAAGTTTAAAATCTGAGCATAAGTTATCTTACTCAAGCGAAAATCAATTCACTTAAGCGAGATATATTCTTAATAGAATTTGCTGCAAGTCTCTTAAGCTTAAAACTCACATTTAGTTACTGGAAGAAACTTGCTTAAGCGACTCACATTCGCTCAGGCGAAAGCCATTTCATAAAACCCTCGCTCAAGTTAAATTTTGAGTCGTACAAGTGAAATTAATGAAAGAAGTTACTGGACAAAAATCGCTCAAGCGAATACATGGCCGCTCAAGCGAATAATGCAGAATTCCCCATAATTTTGACAATTTTATATTTCTACAACATTCGCTCAAGCTAATTAAATGTCGTCCAAGCGAATAATAACTATCTTGCTTCTATTTGGCTACTGGAGTAAATTCACTCAAGCGGATTAATACTCTCCCGAGCGAATATCTTCTAGAAAACAAATTTCAAAAATACGCTCAAGCGATATATATTTTTCCCCAGCAACTTTTGCCCAGTATCTAAATCACCACTTTTCGCCTAAGTGAAATCTATATATTTGAGCGAAGGAAATTTCAAAGCATCAGGTGCCTTTCCCACTCGATTTCACTGAAGCAAACCATCATCACTTAAGCGACTCTTCAATCTCAAAGATTAAATTCACTGCAGCGACTGGAGCTCGCTTGAGCGGTGAAGGTTTTTTAAAAGGGGTTAAGTCTCATTTTCGGTTACAAAATCATTCTATCTTAAAACCCTTTCACTCACGACAATCCTCTCCACTCTTACTCTCGAATTCGAAGGTTTTAGCACCGTTTCTATTCTTCTCCCGTCTCTTATTTTCAAGTTTCAAGTTTTCTTCATTTCAAGGTAAGTTAACAAAACCTTCATTGCGTTTATCTTCTTCTTCTTTCTCGTACTAGGAGGTTAATGCTTTTGTTGGAAATGGTTAGGTTAATGCTGATATATTTTGCATAGGGTTTGATTGCATTGGTTTGTTTTCTCTAACTTGATGCTTAGGGTTAAGTAAATACTTATGCCATTATTCTTAAATCCAAGGTATCATGTTTTAATAATATCATTAGGATGCTCTATTTTGTCTATTTATATAGATTTTGTGATGGTCATTTCCTAATTTGATGTTATCTATTTTGTTTGTTTTCTAAAAAAGTGGTTTGGGATGTAAGTAAATTATGTCTAGTAGACCAAGTGGACTATATTCGGTGTAATGTTTGGGAAAGTTCATATTTTAAGGCCATACTCTATTTTTGGGTTCTAGTTCTATAAGAAGGGTTAGTATTGTATGAATGGTGTCTGAACCCGGGTATATGATATTGGTGATGCCATGCAATTAAAAGTACTTGATGACCCGTGTAACTACTGTCTACAACCAATCTCTACATTGAACATGCTCTGTTTTGATGATGCTTTATTTTACTTCAAAGAGTGATTTGGTGAATGACAATCATAGTCCATGTACTTTGTGTTAGGAATAGTTCAATTACAATTTTGTTTTCAAATTGTTATGTAATCCATGAAATTCAATTTGCAATTTTAGGTTATGGTACACACTAAAAATGCACAAGAGATACAGAGGGGGCAGGAATGAGCTACTGCACACAAAGATTGTAGAAAAAGAAAGTGCACTATAGATTCTTCCCCTTCATTGAATCAGAAGTTTAAGACCAAGGAAACTAAAAAGGGATTCCACAATATTCACCACTGGATCATACTTCCAGAGCGTCGTATCGACTTAAGGGAAGGTGAATGTGATGACTTCATGAACATGCTCAGAAAAGGAAAGTGGTTGCGAGTTGCTAATGCTCGGGTTAAATATGACCCTGAAGTGGTGAAGGAATTCTATGCAAATGCTTGGTGGACCGAGGGTGCTATGGATCGAAGAGCTTGGGTTTGGGGCCATTAGATTTCCTATGACAGAAACACCATCAATAAGCACCTTGGAGATATATTGCAGTTGGAGGAAGATGAATTGTGCACATACGGTAAATTGAAGAAGGAGCGCTATGTGTATTCTGTCCATGAGTTGGAATCTGCTCTATGCCTTCCTGACCACCATTTTCAGAGAGGTGCCAACCAACATCCAACAAGACTCCTTAGGAAAGACATGAAAATACTGACAAAGGTGTGGACCGCATTTCTCCTAGCCAATGTGGTTCCAAATACTCACGTTTCAGATCTTTCTCTACCTAAGTATGAGCTCCTTCTTTGCATCTTGGATCCCAGGATATCAGTGGACATTGATTAGATCCTTTCTGATGAAATCTTCTATTTTACTCAGCAAAACCCAAAGACCACCATAGCAGATGCAAAACCCAAAGGCACTCTTGGTTTTCCTGCTTTCATTACAGGTTTGTTTGCATCTCAGGGAGTGAATATTGACCCTACTACCCCGATTTGACCTTCCATCAACAAAAAGTTCATTAGTCAAAATTGTCGAATTGAGGCATCAGCAGGACCTTCATCTTCCATACCACCTCCAGTCTTGACACAATCCGAGCCTACATCATCTCCACCACACATTGCAACTCCACCACCAATACCACCTCTACCTCTTACCATAGATCCTATCTTTCTCACTCACCTCACTCATATCCAGCAGTAACAGGTAGCTCTTAACAGAGCAATAACCTATTTCTACCGTGCCAGCTATTGGAGCCACCCAACAGGACCCTTCATGCACCCAGATGAGTTCATTGCCAAAGTTGCTTGGTCTGGGGACAGTCTAACTTTCCTGGAGGAGGAGAGGCCAGCAGCTATAGCTGAAGCTGAGCCGGTAGCACCAACACCACCACCACCACTAGCATCATCATCTGAATAGATAGAGATACCATCATCTTTAGTACCAGAGTTACAGCCAGCTGTTATACAGGAGCAGCAGGATGCTGAGCATAGACAGTTTGAGGAGCAGCTCGATCGCGTGGTCACCGACATCTTGATGTCGCGTGATTGATCAACCTCTGTGGTTCAATTTTATTTTATTTTGTTCAGTTTTATGTTTATACTTATGCTACTTTAAATTCAACAGTTGTTTCAGTACTTTTATTTTAGGGTTTATAGTTGGATTTTCATGTTTATGCCTAATTGAATTTTGTTGCATACGCTGGTTTTTATATTTAGGCGCGAAAGTTTTTGATGTATGCAATGTTTTGGAAAAGTGAAAAAAGATGTGAATTAATCTTAGGGTGCATAAAAGGAAGGACAACTAGTTTTGGGAAATATGATAATTCCTGAGGAATGCTGAATAAAATCTTTCTAAATTTTGAGTTAGGAATTAGCTCACAATGTTTGAACCCTTTTCTGTGAAGATAATGAAATCAAGATGATTAACCCAGTAAGAGAGTGCAACCTTAAACACCGAGAGTTTATTGATTCTTGTGTAATCTTTCATTATATAAATTTCTAGCAAGGATCATTGCTTAGTCAAACATGGACATGATAGAGGCAAACTTTGTCTAGAATAGGTTTAAACAAGAGCCAAAAAGCTAACCTTCAATAGTAATCAATCCAAATTTTTTTTAACCCCATTGAGCCAAAAAGTTTATTTTTCTTTAACCTTAGAACATGCTTGTATAAAAGTTCTGACCCTAATGCATGCTAAGGACAAGAACAATCTTTTAAGAGGGTTATGTGAATAACTTGGCTATAACTATCAAAAAGAAAGGAAAAATTGGAAAATAAAATAAAATCCTCCTAGAAATGTCAAAGAACAAACAAAATTAAGGAGGAATACAAAGAAGAATTCAATGGCTCAAGTAAAGAAAGAATGAGAAAACAAAGCCAAGGCTAAGAAATTTGATTGTCCTTAGTATGTTCTTTGCACTCCAAAGAAAAACCAATAACTTTCTTGTAAGCCTAGCCAAGTTACAACCTACTAAAGACCTTTTGATCCATGTTTGTTTGAGTAGTTATCTTATGCAGTGAAATGAAATGCAATGATTGAATAACACTTGATTCATGATATAGAGAGCAAACACTCACCTGGAAGGTATAAATAGAGAGGGTTTCTTGTTTTTAGAGTAGAGTGGTTACTTACAATTTTGTATCACATTTCAAACCTAGAATTTGGTTATATGAATTGAAGCATGATTAAGGACTTATCATTTGTAAATAGTGAAAAGTTATCCTTCATTTTATTTGCAGTCATGATTAATTAGGATCTTTGTTTCACTTAACTTTCTCTTGACCATTTGCTTGAGGACAACCAAATTTCTAGGTCGGGGAGAGTTGATAAATGTCCAAATTACATAAATTTTATAATGAGAATTGATTAAAAGTTGGACATAAAATGCAATGTTTGTCATTTTTGTAAGCTAAATATGACATAAATTATGATCAAGCATTGTATACGTAAAAGTAGTTAACAAATACTACCAAGTCCCAAATTTTGATGAAATTCAGGTGTAACGAAGAAGAAAGAAGAAGGGAACAAGAAAAGAAAGAAATCCACTAAGTTAAGAGCAAAACAATGAAGAAATCGCTCAAGCGAAGATGATCTCGCTTGAGCGAGACAAGCACTCAACAGTTATAAGTATCAGGGCAGCCCTCGCCTGAGCGAGAACACAATTCGCTTAGGCGAATTTGAACCAGTAAGGATTAAATAAGCAACCGCTCAAGCGAAGGATTCTCGCTTGAGTGAAAATGGTCCAGAATGCAAGAGGTAGACTTCGCCCAAGCAGACCTTCACTTCTATCCAGCGAAATTCATCCAGTGAAGTTTCAATGCAGACTTCGCTTGAGTGAAATATGTTCGTTCAAGCAAAAATTATCCAGAAGCAAAATGCCAAAACTCATAGTAGCTGAAGAGAAGTGGATCAAGCGAGATTCAAATAGAGTCTACCATAGCGTTGAATCGCTCAAGCGAGTTGGTTTGCTTGAGCAAACATATCATGCAATTCAAGCAGGACGTGGAATTTCTTCAAGTTGAAGGATGCTCCTCGCTTGAGCGAAACTTAAATTCGCTCAAGTGAATTCCGCCTTATAAAAAACATAAAAAGATTGAAAAAGAAGAAGAAGAGAGGAGATCGGAAAGAGAAAAAGAGTATCTAGTTTAGGTTTTCTTCTTCATTGCACTTATATTGTATGATCATGGCTACCATGAGTGGCTAATTCTTCTATTGGGATTGGAGGTAACCAATCAATCCGAATAAACACGTATGTAATGTTTATGTAATTGATGAATTTGTTTTATGATTCTTGGCTTTTCATTTCATTCTTATTGCCTGAATCTGCTTGATCAATAGTTTCTTGATTCAAGTTTACGTTTGTTATTGAAAAATAACTTTTGAAAATGGATCTAAATGGAATGCTCATTGTGAGTAGATAACCAGGGATGGTATCTAACGCAATGAACGTCAAAACAATCATACTTAATGCTAGAATAGATTTGAAACGATCAAGGGATTGACGTTATCGAATCTCTTCTTATGGATTTCATAGTCAAGGAATTGATATAAATGACTGTGATTATGACATAAAGAATCATATCGCAAACATTGATTACATGAATATTAACGGTGTATCGGAAGGTGAGAAAGGTGAATCCGATTCCCAAACTCTAAACTCTATTATTTCACTTACATTTCTTGTATTGCTTTCATAGATTTATAAATTTATGAAGAGTTGTTTTAATTCATCACCATGAAAACCACAAATCATTTCTACCATAATAGTTTGAAATCAATTTGAAGCCATCCGTAGTGGGACGACATTTGTTCTCTTGAACATATACTACACCGACAAGTGGTATACTTGCCACGAGTCACTTTAAAACTGACCATCTGAGTGTTTTGTGAATATATCATACCCAAACATCAAGCACATACATATACACTTTTCATTCACAAACAATTCATCATCAACCCTTATTACACAAAATAAGCATTATTATGAAATAAAGCAGGTAAGGTACATAACACATAATCTAGTCCTGCAATAATTGGACCATTACACATCTTATCATTTTAATTAATTTATTCTTGGTATTCATATCTTATATGTTGTCTCATTACAACTCCTCATCCACAACACATCCATCACCATATATCAACACCATTGGAATACTTCCTTGCTATATGCAAATTCTCTTAGGCTAATGCATATGCACAACGGAATATTTCAATAATTTATAGATCTGACTGTGAGAATATAAGCACTAAATTATGGGTTCAAACATGATTATATATAGTAAAATACGTATAATTATCATTAAATTGTATGCATTTCACCAATCTTTTACTGGTACCAAACCACATGGCCCATTTTACAACACCGGTCATTTTCACTATGACCGTGATAAACAACATAATCAATATATAGTGTTATGGGCCAACCATGAGACATATCATGGCAGCTATGATCCAAAGGACCACCATGGACACCTGCTCATCAAGAGCCACCCCCCACAAGGATCAACCACATATGGCTCCCCGTAGCATAACATGGGCAGCTTCGTGACTTATACACTAAGTCACAGGGGAAATAACAAATTGCTCGTGCATAGAGCCGCCCTCCCACTGGGCCAACCAGAGGAATCCCCTAAAATTCCAACACCGGCAGCTGTGTAGTATGCCATGGATGTAATGTAATCAAATGCATTTCTCACACTGTGCATCCTATATGCCACTCATCAATCATTATCATCATCATCACCACCAACACCACTTCACCATTCTTAGTGGATTTTATTATTGTTGGCTTTAGTCTTTATTCTCAATTTCAATGTGGTATACATCAACAATTTCAATCATCAACTTTTCAATATCAATTATGGTATGCTACTCATTCATACTCATTCTTAATCAAGCATCAACAACATTCATTTCATATTTATGGTGGACATAAACATAACATCATATTATTGATCATTCAACACCACCATATAGCATACCATAAATTTTCTAAATGCATCAAAGCATGTTGCCAAAACACATTACCAACATCATACAAAACATTACCAATCTTTATAATATTTCAAGCAAGGCAAACATGCATATTGTCATATATGACAATTAAAACACTATTCTACTCATGCATTTAGAATATAAGGACCCCTCTCATACCTCAAGAGAAGAATTCTGATTGATTCGACGTACCCGCCTCATCGTTCAGAATAGATCCTACATTAACATACACAAAGAATCACAATTAATCAACCACTCAACACAAATTCAACTTTAACTAACCATTTTTATATCTACAATTCATAACATGTATAAAACATGTTACAAGCATTCTTTTCCTCTCTTTATTAGGCTTCGGGAATTCCTTATTACCCTACCACCTTCATTATATCTAAAAGCCACAAAACCCATAACCTAACTTCCATGATAATGCTTTGTCAATCATAACCCAAACTCTCAGTAGCTTGTATTTGCCTTCAAACACCTTAATTTACCAACATTCACCATTTTCCCTAAATCTTTAAAAGTTAGGGTTTTTCACTAACCCATCAGCATTCATAAATACCCATTAACTTTCTTCTTCTTTCAGCCATAATGCATCTACTTCATTAACACTTCATAAGACTCACAACATTAAAGCAAACAAAAGAAGTGAATATGGGTTACCACACCTAAATGAAATGGGTTCTAGGAAAAGACAAGAGGAGCTGTGAAAATAGAGGAAGGAAGAAGAGAAATCCAAACTCCAATAGTTTCCTTCTAGCTCCAAAGAACAAAATTTGAGAATAGTGAAATGGAACCACCTTTTCTTAGGGTTTAGAAGAAAGAAGAGAATAGGAGAAAATAAAAGAAGAAGAAAAAGAAGAAAAAGAAATGTATCTCTACCAAATGGTCTTAGAAAGTCATGAAAGTAAGAGAAGGAAAATGGGCCTTTAGCTTTTAACTTTAACTCCTTCATTAAAATTTCATCGTTTTTCCACAAATAGGTTCTCTATTTGGGCTCAATACTTTATCCAAAAGTTATTCTGAATATATATCCAGACTCCCAATAATATTTTCAACAGCCTTGACCAATATCATCTCAAACGGAGATACTTGGTCTGACACCCATATTTTAATCGGGTCAGTTTTTAGCTTATCCGGTCTTTGTAAATCACCAATAGTCCCCAAAAATCTTAATTCAATTATTTCTAATATTTTAGGATATTAAATAATCCACAATAATTATTCAATATTTATTCATATTAATTAATCCTTTATTCTAAAATTTAGGTGTTACACGTCTTGGCGAGTCCTGTAGGCGTTCGCATAAAATTCCATAACAAAGATGGGATCCCCCTCAGTAGGCAAGGAAAACAGGGGTCCCCATCTCCTCCTCTGGATCTTATCCTGCAGCTCAGGGTAATCTCCAACGTTCAGATCAAGCACTCTTTCCCACATCAACTTTTAGCCCTTAATCTGGTGAAGCCGGGCCCATCTCGCATTAGAGTGAAATTTAGAGGGGTCTCTCGGTCCTAACACCTCCTCTCCCTGAAGATCAGGGTCCTCAGAGGTAGTGTCAATGTCCGTGGTCCTTCTTTGCCTTTTAGGACCAGTAATCGGGTTGGATTTCTTCAGAGCCATCTGTAAAAAGTAAAAATTTAAAATTAAACATACATTATATTAAAAAGTAAATCAAACATTTAAAAGGTTAACAAATATACACAATCAATAAAACATTTGCACAAAATTTTAACTATAAATATTCTTGGATTTTCTAAAAAATTTTAAAGTAAATTACACAGAATGTAAATTCACACAACATATTTTTGAATTTTTGTAATTATAAGAAAACTTAACATGCATATTTTTAGTTTTTTAAATATTTATCAAAAACAAAAATCAAACATTCATAAATTTCATAAAACATGAAAAATCATACAACATACATATTTATAAAATTATGTAAAATTATTTTTATTTTTATGCAAGAAAGTAAAACAAATACAATTCAGGAAAATTTTTTAAATAAAAAAGAAAAATAAACACAAAAATTAAACAGGACAAAATTTTATGAAAAATAGAAAAACAATATATACATTAAACAGAGAATAAAACCATAAAATTAACAAAAATTCAAAGACATAAGCTGACACTATGCGTGGGTACGACGCTACGCGTCAGCCCTGTTCTGCCCACGCTATGCGTCCATGGGACGCTACGCGTGAGGTTACAGTTCATGCCTCACGCTACGTGTCAGTAGGACGCTACGCGTGAGATACATAGTTTCATTTACAAAATCAGGGATTACACAGCAGCAACCCTCTAAAACTTTATTCAATCCATTCAATTCCTTATTCTAACAGCAATCAAGTCCCAATGGTTTTCTAATCCTAATCCTAACCACATGCTTTCTAAAATTCAAAAATCAAAAGCAAAACAAAAGAGAAAAGAGAGAGGATACTTACTTGGATTCCCTGTGAAGTTGATGAAAGAATGAGGGAATGTGGGTAATTTGAAAGTGGGAATTAGGTTTTTGAGGCAAAGTGAGACAGAGAGGGAATTTTAGGTTTTTAAAACCTAAGATGGGCCCCTCTGTTTCAGTTTTAAAAACTGAATATGGGCCCTAACGCTACGTGTGGCTGGGACGTTACATGTCAGGTTGAATTTTTAACTTCCACGCTGAGCGTCAGTTGGACGCTACACGTTGGGTTCTGATTTTCAAATTTATTTTTTTATTTTTTTATTTTTGAAAATAAAATTAAAAGGAATAATGGGTTGCCTCCCATTGAGGGCTTGATTTACTGTCTCTAGCTTGATATCCTGCATATCACAAATCAGTTAAATAACAGATGGTAGTGAATTTGTCAATTTCACCACCCAAATATGGTTTCAATCTTTGCCCATTAACTATCTAACTTCTTTTGGAAGTTGGATCTTCAATTTCAACTGCTCTATAAGATTTAACTTCTTTGATTACAAAAGGGCCTGACCATTTAGATTTTAATTTACTAAGAAACAGTCTTAATCTTGAATTAAACAATAAAACTTGCTGACCTGGTATGAAGTGTCTATTTTTAATTTTCTTATTATGGTAAGCCGTCACCTTGTTCTTGTAACTTTTGGATATCTCAAAAGCATTATTTCTCATTTCCTCTAACTCAAATAACTGTAACTTTCTTTTGTCAGCTGCTGCATTTGGATCAAAGTTGAGAAATTTTAAAGCCCAATATGCTTTATGTTCCATCTCTACTGGAAGATGACAAGCTTTTCCATAGACCATTTGGAAAGGAGAAAGGCCAATTGGAGTTTTGAATGCAGTTCTGTATGCCCAGAGTGCATCATCAAGCTTTTATGACCAATCTTTTCTGGAAGAAGACACAGTCTTTTCCAAAATCCTTTTCACTTCTTGATTTGAAATCTTAGCCTGTCCATTGGTTTGTGGATGATATGTTGTGGCCACTTTATGTCTCACTCCATAATGTTGTAACACTTTTGGAAGAACTTTGTTATAAAAATGTGAACCTCCATCACTAATCAAAGTTCTTGGAGTTCCAAACCTGTAGAAAATATTTTTCTTTAAGAAATTCACTACAGTTTTGGTATCAGCATTAGGTAAAGCAATTGCTTCTACCTATTTTGAAACATAATCAACTGCCAAAAGAATGTATTTATTAAATTGAGAATAAGGAAAAGGTCCTATGAAATCAATACCCCAAGAATCAAATACCTCAACCTCCTGAATGTTTATGAGAGGCATTTCTTGTTTTTCGTTAACATTACCTATTCTTTGGTAGTTATCACAAGCTTGCATAAATAAGTGAGAGTCTTTAAAAATGGAAGGCCAATACAAACTTGATTGAAGAATTTTTGTAGCAGTTCTTTCTCCATTAAAATGTCCACCATAAGGGGATTTATGACAATGCCACAACACATCTTTCTTTTCGCAATCGGGTACACAACGACGTAATAAATTATCCACACCAATTTTAAATAGATGAGGGTCATCCCAAACAAAATATTTTGAATCTTTAAAATTTTTTTTTCTCTACTACCAAGTTAAATCATTTGGAAGAATTCCTTCCACTTTAAAATTGGCCATATCAGCAAACCATGGTCGTTTTGATATTTCAAAAAGTTTTTCATTAGGAAATTCTTCCAAAATGTCTTTTTCCTTAGTAGTGACCTCAACATTCATCAATCTAGAAAGATGATCAGCAACCATATTTTCACAACCCTTTTTATCTTTGATTTCAAGATCATATTCTTGAAGGAGCAAAATCCATCGGATTAACAGAGGTTTAGAATTAGTTTTGGGCAAGAGGTACTTAATTACAGCATGATCAGTGAAAATAATTATTTTTGATCCAATCGAGTATGATCTAAACTTTTCTAAGGCGTACACTATGGCTAGTAATTCTTTTTCAGTAGTTACATAATTTATTTGATTTTCATTTAAAACTTTACTAGCATAGTGTATTACCCTAAAAACTTTTTTATATCTTTGACCTAAAACTCCTCCTACAGCATAATCACTTGCATCGCACATAAATTCAAAGGGTAAATTCCAATTAGGAGCAATAATTACAGTGGCAAAAACCAATTTTTCTTTTAAGGAATTAAAAGCTCTAAGACATGCTTCATCAAACTTGAATTTAACATCTTTATTTAGAAGATTTGTTAAAGGTTTAGCAATTTTTGAAAAATCTTGAATAAATCTTCTATAGAATCCAGCATGTCCTAAAAAACTTCTAATACCTTGTCGCAACCGGGATCGCGATGGCACGGCTGACCCTCAAAATTTTGGTTTAAAACGTTGAACGTGTTTCGAAATCCTTTCAAAAAGAAAAACAGGGAGTCGCCACCAATATTTTTTTTAGGATAAAATACCGGGAAAACCTTTCGTTAAAGCATTGGTCAAAAAATAAAATTCCAAATTCGGGAGTCTAATTACAGTTGAGGAAGGTATTAGCACCTTATAACTGTCCGTTATAAAAATGGTTACCTCAATATGATAGCGCGCATTATAATTAACCCAGAAATTATTTTAACTTCTTCATGAAAAGAAAGCATACGAAATGACAAAATATACAAAAATAAACACAGAATTTTTACATGAGATTAACAGGACGTCTCGTCCAAATTAAACTCGCTCCACCTTTTTTAAGAAAAAATATTATATATAAAAAATGAGCTTAACAGGACGTCTCGTCCAAATTAATCTTGCTCCTCCCTTTTTTCAAAAAATAATAAAAATTGTAATAATAATAATAATAATAATAATAATAATAATAATTACAACTTTTAGGCTAGTCCAAATAGAATGTGTGAAGTACTCATTCTTATTAATATTTATTAATCAATAGAAATTAATTAATAATCGAAAAGGAAACAGAGTCATCAAACAACAATTAATTTAACAGAAAATATGTAACATCCCGATTTAAAAATTAACTACCGAATGAGATTAGTGAATGAGTTAAGATTAATTGTGGATTAGAGAACTAATGGTTAATTAATTAATGATAGTAGACAGCGATAATGACGCATGTACCCCTGAAGTATATAAGAGTTTTGGCTCTTTTCTTCTCCACTCACTTCCTCATTCGTGTCATTCCACTTACCAAAGGTTGAGAGAGCTGAGAGCTTCTCTTCAAAGGAAAACAGAGACACTGTCCGATCCTCTTTTCCTGCCCACTTCCCCTTTCGTTCTCTTCGTCTTCCTCTTCATTTTCTTCTTTCACTCAACACTGAGTAGAACCGAGTGGAACAGCGTAGTGGTAGAGGAAACAACATGGTTCTGTGTCTTGGAGGTTGGATCCTCCTCTGTTCTTCTTCTTCTTCTCTTCTTCTTACATTTGATGGGGCTGTATGAGTCCTGGTGTAGATGTTAGCAGTGTGGGGTGTCTCAGTTTATGGAGAATGGTCCATTATGTTGAGGCTGTGTTGTTTCTGAAGAAGAAGGCATGGATGGTGCATGGAAGCTTAGTTGTCCTCCACTGTTGGTGAGGACGGTGTGAGCCTTGGTGGCTATGTTGCTCAAGTGGAGACAGAGTTGGTTCTCCAAAGCTGTGAGCAGAGTAGAGCTTGGAGAGGCTTAGAGGCAGAGCCGTTCGAGAGTAAGAGTGGATCGGTGTTCCTCCAGAACAGAGTATCGTGTTGACTGACTAGAGTTTCATTCCAAGTAGGGGGTGTCTTATATCTTAAATGCATGGGTTATGGACGGGTTCCGGGTGTTAACGATTATTGTTTCTATGTTCCGATTGGTGTATTGTGTTTGCATGAAAAATATGTGATACCCAGATGCATGATGATTAGGTATTGAGTGATGTATGTTTGATCCCGTCCATGAAATGCATGTTAATAGCCTTAAGAATATTGAATGATCACATGAAAAGAATGTGTTGAAGTGTTGTTGATGATTACCGTGTGACTTATGTGGCATGCAGGTTATTATAAGTTTAAATGCTGACAACATGTGAGAAAATGTTGACTTAGTGAGTCTGATAATGTATTATACCGATTGTATGTGATGCATGTATTGTTAAAAGAAAGGTTGTGTATATGAACTTTGTGTTTGTATGATCAATCCGCGTGTGGCACATGGGATGCATTAAATGTTGAGAGCATGTAGTGTGGGACACTACCATCGGTTATTAAAAGCATGGGATGCTGTTAAATCCTTGAGTGGGACTCAAGGTAGCCTATTGAGTGGGACTCAGGGCTGCCCGTGAACACCACCGTTGACGTTGAGAGTGTTGGTGTCACATATGAGGGGAAACAGTTTGGTACCTGTAAAATGGCCAAGTCAGCTGGGAGCTGAATAAAAGGCAGGGAGCCTACGTTGCAACAAATAAAAACCGATTACACATATGAAGTGGACCTGAGTGAATGAATCTGTGTACATGTACAGTTGATGTTGATTGAAATCTGATTGTATGAGTATATGTTAATGTTATTGAAATGATATGTGCATATAGCCGATAGATAACTGGTGGATTCTGATCAGAAAATGTCTTATGTGTGTTCTGATTAATTGGCACTGCGTATATTATTGATGGTTGTTGTGTATATTTATATTGTTGTATAACTAAGGAATAATCCGAGTCAGTATCTATCATTTAATATCTAAGATACTCTCCCCTTACACCATTTTTCAGTATATGCAGGTCAGACTCGGAATGGTGTGAAGGCCTCAAGTCCGAGTGATGTGCACTCTGACTGTTCAGTGCTTATATCGTACGTATGTTGTATAGTCGTATGTAGCCTTGGCCGGCTCTCATGTAAAATGATGATTAAACATATTTATTTATAAGGATTGACGACCAGATTTGTGAATGAATACACACATATATATATATATATATTTTTTACATGGACCTGGTGTCACTTGTATGGGATTATAAGTATTGGTAAATGTATAATGTTAAGATAATAAGTATTCCGAGTGTATGATTATGTATATGTATATATGATGTATACTGGTGACTTGTGTTTGGGTAGACTGAGAGATATTGATGGATAGAATATTGCTAAGTTAATGATTTTCTGAGTAGACATAGTTGTGAGAGCCATTTCCGAGTGAGGCTATAAATGGTTGTGCCTTCTTGTCTGAGTGGTGAAGACTTAAAGGATTCTAAGAGAAACCCCTTTTGATGAATCTATTCTATGTGGGATTTAATGGGAGAATTTCTCGAGTAATATTAAGATCGATTGTTACCGAGTGAAAAATATAAGTAAAACCCCGAGTGGGTAATGGGTTGGATATTCCCGAGTGGAAATCCCGAGTGAACCTCTTCCAAGTGAAGAATTGTTGTAATGGTTTAGATTGGGATAAATTCTAAGTGTATGATATTTATAATCCGACTGAATGTTATATATAATCCGAGTAAATAAGGATCTATATCCCGAGTAGTTAAGATTTGAATAAGTCCGAGTGGGACTTAACCTAATGATTTCCCGATTGAATAAGATAATATATGCCGAGTGAATCTGGCTGGAATATTCCGAGTGAAGTGATAATGTGCCAAGTGAAGAATGGGTAATGTACCTCCGAGTGATCTAAGGGTGAAATACGCCGGGTGGTGTTTGATTTGGAGATATCCCGAGTGTGGAAGGTTATGGATTCCGACTGGGATAACCCTCATTTCCCTAGTGGATCATGTGTGTACCTTGGTGGATAAAAATGAGGTATTAGGTATGGGCTTCTGAGGGAGGCATATGTTGGGGTCGATACCGAGTGAATGGAACCCCCTTGATCCCGAGTGTTTGGATTGCCGAGTGTGGCTTCTCGCTTCAGCGAATGAGTTCTCACTCCAGCGAGTGTGAATGATTGGGAAGGCTTTTGGCTGGTTCACTTAGGCGAATGTATGCTCGCCTGAGCGAGTGGGCTGTCTCGCTCAAGCGACGCTGGGTCTCGCTTGAGCGAGTGAGCACTATTTTGGTTAGGCTCGCTTGAGCGCTGGGTCTTCCGCTAGGCTGATTCTGATTGGTTTTCTTCTTTTATTCCCCTTCCTTCCCTTCTTTTGCTCGGTTGTTTTATGGGCTACCGGTTGCTTATGGTTTATTTTGGAAAGATATCCCTTGCCCCTCCATTCGTTTTATTTTTTTCCCTCAGGTTGTATGTTATTTTTGGGAAAAATTTCCCTGCCTCGGTCTTTGGTTTTAAATTTTTAAGGATGTTACATTTTGGTATCACAGCATTATTTTTATGAGTTTTTATTTCCCTAAAAATTAGGGGATGTTACAGCTGGTATCAGAGCTTTTTGCTCTATTTTGATTTGTTTTGGTTTTAAAAATTAAGGTGTTATATTTTGGTATCAGAGCTTTTGCTCTGTTTTGGTTTTAAAAATTAAGGTGTTAAGAAATAAATAAATACAAGCATTAAAAATGAGGGGCAGAGTGAGACCGATGTGGTGAGAAAGGAGCTGGACGGTGTTATGGGCTTGAGGGGAGCTGAAAGTATGGTGGGGATTTTAGGAGCAGGACGGTGTGGTGTGAAAGGAAGAGGTATTAAATAGTATATTTTAAGGAGAAGGACGGTGTTGGAGGATTTGAGGGGGGCTGGCGTTATTTTGAGGGGACGATGTTTGAGAGGAAAGAGGACGGTGTTGAAGATTTGAGGGAGGACGGTGTGGAGAGGATGAGGGATGGTATGGTGGATTTGTGAGGAGAGTAACAGTGTGGTTTCTAGGAGGAGAAGGATGGTGTTTGAGAGGAGGAGGAACGGTGTTGAAGATTTGAGGGAGGACGGTGTGGAGAGGATTTTGAGGGGTGTTAGTCGGTATTGAGAGGATTAGAGGGGTGCTGGTGTGGTTTTAAAGAGAGGGACGGTATGGGTTTTAGTGGAGAGAGAGCTGATGTAAATTTAAGGAGAAAGGGACTGCGTGAAGGATCCAGGAGGAGCTTGGACAGTGTGGGTTTCAAGACAATGTTTCTTCTCTCTAAAAGAAAAAGCTTCAGAGTTCTCTCAAATGAAGGCTTCCGGATCCCTTTTTCCTCTTTCATTGGGGTATTTATAGAAATCCCAGGTGTGCATTGATTGCTTAAACAGCCTGGCTACCAGCAGCTAATGAATAACTTATTATTTTGATTTTTGTTTGTTATCACCCGCCCCATAAAATTAGCAAATCAACTTGGATGGTGCTTTGAGGAAACAGCCTGGACATTGACGATCAGGGAAAACGGTGGCTAGTGGAACTTCTTTATTATTTTTTCTTTTGTCTGTTGCCAGCCGGCCCCCCTTAATTCAAGGATCCACTTGGACAGTGGGAATTTGAGTCAGCATGGGTGAACAGTTAAAGCTTGAATCCACAGGTCGGATCCGACCTCTGACACTCGGTGTGGGATTGAATTCACAGATTATTGACTCAGAAATAGTTTTCTGAGAAGAATTAATCGGGACCTTTGTTGCTTCATTCGGTGTTGCTTGGCCCGGATGTATCACTATTTGAAGCACTCAATCGGAGTTGCTTTAATTGGAAGGACTTTGTTTGGCAGCGCTTCTACTTGAAGCATTCATTCGGCCCCTCTGCTTGATTCAATTGGCACTCAAAACTATTTTACTCGGCTATATCCCTGGCCGATAGGTCAGAACCAGACTTAAAATTGATTCAATCGTGAGGTAAGTTTCACTCAAAAGCACATCACTGGAATTGAATCACTCGGAGAAACCATGGTCGGATACATTGCTCGGGAATAATTCAATCGGACACATTCATCAAGCCAGTCGGATGTACAATCGGGAATCGTCCTTATTTTTTAATCAGAATGGAATTTGAGAAAATCTGACCACTCGGATATATTTATTTGGTAGCCGGCCTCACTTTTCAATCAGAATGGAACTTGAGAAAATCTGACTAGTCGGATATATTCATTCGGGAGCCACCCTAGATTTTAATCAGAATGGAACTTGAGAAAATTTGACCACTCGGATGTGTTCATTCAGGAGTAGGGCTCGGAATGGTTTCAATCGTTAATCAAACCATTCAGTCGTGTTCACTCAGAATAACACTTGAGAATCTGGGCCAAAATAGGTTCATTAGTGGTCGGACCTTTCCTTGCTTGAAAGGACATCTTCTCCAAAACACACCGCTCAGAAAGACTTATTCTTTACTCGAAATGCCATCTTCTCTGAATCACACCACTTGGAGACCTGTTCTTTATTCAACAAGTGTCCATTCAGGGCTTCCTCTACTTAGACAATAGTCTTCGGGACGATTTTGTTCATAGTCAATCCCTTTTTCACTCAGAGTGGTTGCAATCGAGGACCTTCCACTCGGATTTATCTCCAATTGAGGGATAGTCACTCGTAACCAGTCTCATTTCACTCGGAATGTATTTCCCTCAGAATAACGCACTCAAAAATCATCATTAGGACACATGGAAATTAAAAGAGACTTTACCCGAGATGTTTTTACTCATAGTCAGAGCCTTTTCTTGTTTGGAAGTAACTCCCACACCTGAAGCCCACTTGGAAATGCCAACATACCACTCGGCCATGTCTCACTCGGAGACATGCTACTCGAAAGTATGGACCTTGAGAGTCTCTATCCGAAAGAGGCTCACTTGAAATCAGAGATTTTCTTTGCTTGGAAATACATCTCTCAGAAGCAAACCACTCAGAAATGGCTTCCTTGGTGACATCCCACTCGGAAGTATAGACCTTGAAAATTTCTGCCCGAAAGAGGCTCATTCGAGGTCGGAGCCTTTTCTTCACTCGGACTTACTTTTCATTCAGACTGGCTTCAGTCGGGGATTATCCCCTCGGATACATTCATCTGAAATTAGACTTGCTTTTTATTCAGACTAACTTTAATCGGGAATCCTTCACTCGGATGTATCTAATCGATAAGTATTCATTCAAAGACAGTCCCTTTTTCATTCAGTGGTTTGAATCAGGAATCCTCTACTTGGATGTATTCATCTGAAATCAGACTTGCTTTTTATTCAAACTGGCTTCAATCGGGAATCCTTCACTCGGATGTATCCAATCAGTAAGTAGTCTAGAAAATATTCGCTTAGAAACATCTCTGTCCAGAAAAAACACTCATCCAAAGTTAGAATCTCTTTTCACTCGGAGGTACTTCAATCGGGAATTCTTCACTCGGAAACACCCCACCCGGTGACAATTCACTTGGCAACGTCTCACTCGGAGACATGTTACTTGAAATGCCTGAGTGAAAGAAAAGAATATGCATCAGGTATCAATCTCGCTCGGGCAAGACATGTCTTGCTTAAGCGAAACTGTTCCAGTATAAAAAACTTTTCCTTCTCGCTTGAGCGCTCACTTCTCCGCTTGGGCGAGATTCCCACTCGCTTAAGCGAGAACAGGCCAGAGGCCAAATTTTTGATTCAACACAATGTCACTTGGGCGAAACCACCACCCGCTCGGGCAAAAATAGGCCAGAGGCCAAATTCCTGATTCACCACAGTCTCGCTTGGGCGAAATTCCCACTCGCTTAAGCGAGATATACAGGTTTTATGCAGAATGGGAAATCCTTCAACTTAGCATATGAAATACTATTTTCTCCCACTCTAACTCTTCCTAATGCATCATATCACATTACCCTACATCAACATACCACTCGGCCATGTCTCACTCGGAGACTCCTTACTCGGAAATGATCATTCCGAGTCATCTTACTCGAAAATGATCATTTCCGAGTCAGAATTCTTTTTTTTTCTTTTTTTCTTCTTTTTTTTATTTTTTAATTCTTTTTCTTTTTCTTTTTTTCCTTTTTTTCTTCTTTTTTTATTATTTTTTAATTCTTTTCACTTGTGGATATCAATCAGAGCCTAAGACAGTCCTGAAGATGAGCATAAATAGAAAGAAGGGATTCCAAGTGACGAAAATTCCCTATTCTTAGTGAAAATTGACTGGACCGAAATAGGTGTTCACATACCTCTTACATTCACAGGAGGTGGGAGCTTAGAAATTACCTCTATTTTGGCTTGATCTACTTCAATACCTCTAGAAGAAATTTTTTGACCAAGCACAATTCCTTCCTTTACCATGAAGTGACACTTCTTCCAATTCAGCACCAAATTTATTTTAATACACCACTTCAGTATGGTGTCCAGATTGGTTGGACATGATTCAAATGAATCTCCAAAGACTGACAAATCATCCATGAAGATCTCAATGCTCTTTTCAATTAGATCTATAAAAGTAGCAAACATACATCTTTAAAGAGTAGCAGGTCTATTACACAATCCAAATGGCGTCTTCTTATATGTAAATATACCAAAGGGACATGTAAAAATAGTCTTTTCCTGATCAAGAGGGTCAAAAACAATTTGATTATATCCAGAATATCCATCAAGAAAGAAATAGTAAGCCTGTCTAGACAATCTTTCAAGCATTTGATCCATAAAAGGAAGTAGAAAATGATCTTTTCTTGTTGCTTGATTTAATTTTCTATAATTAATGCACATTCTCTAACTAGTGACAGTTTTGGTTAGGATTAATTCATTTTTATCATTAACAATCACTGTCATACCTCCCTTTTTTAGAACAACTTGTACAGGACTTACCCATGCACTATTAGAAATAGGATAGATAATACCTGCTTTCAGCAATTTCAAAACCTCCTTCTTAGTTACCTCTTTCATGGTCGGATTGAGGCGTCTTTAGGGTTGAGCAACAGGTTTAAAATTATCTTCCAATAAAATTTTATGCATGCAGTATGATGGGCTTATACCTTTCAGATCTTCAAGTGTCTATCCAATAGCTTCTTGATTCCTTTTCAAGGCTTCAACCAATTTTTCTTCTTTTGTTTCACTTAACAAATTACTAATAATCACTAGTTTTAAATTACCTTTTTTCAAAGAGATATACTTTAAATTGGAAAGTAGCACTTTCAATTCTGGCCTCTTGATTTCTTCAACAGGTACTTCTTGAATTTCTTCAATTTTTCTTGATTTAGGGAAAACTTCTTTCCCCTAATCAAGATCTTCAAGATATTTATCCACCTATTTTTCTTTTTCTTCACTCAAAAATTCCACAGAGTTAGTTAATAACTTATTTAAAGGATCAGATTTGACATACTTGTGGATATGGAGAAGCAGACCTTGTCAAGAACAACCACCTTGAAACAATCTTATTTTGAATTGGGATGTTTCATAGCTTTGAAAACATCAAAGTTTTTTTCTTTATCATGAACTCTTACTGCCAACTTTCCATTATCTACATCAATGAGCACTCTAGCAGTCTTCATGAATGGTCTTCCCAGGATAAAATGAACTTCAACGTCTTCTTCCATGTCTAATACCACAAAGTCAACAGGGAAGTATAACTTATCAACTTACATAAATACATTTTCCACAATACCATGGGGTCTTTTGATTGATCTATTAGCTAATTACAGAGTCAACTTTGTTCTTTGAGGATCAAGGTCACCAATTTGCTTTATCTTACTTAGAGGCATTAGATTAATGCTAGCCCCTAAGTCCAACAAGGCTTTTCCAATATTCATACCTCCAATGGAGACAGGAATGGTGAAACTTCCAAGGTCTTTTGACTTTTCTGGCATGTTATGTTGTAAAATAGCATTGCAACATGCTTCAAGTTCAACAATTTCTTCATCATACCTCCTCTTTTTGGTGAGCAATTCTTTAATAAACTTTGCATATGTTGGCATTTGTTCCAATGTCTCAGAAAATGGAATGTTTATGTGTAATTGCTTAAAGATTTCAAGGAATTTCTTGTATTCCCTTTCCTTATCCTTCTTTGATGGTGCATGTGGATAAGGTAAATCTTTAACTGAAGGTGTCTGACCCAAATACTGATTTTTTTTTGTTTTTTATTTTTTTGATTTTTTTGTTTTTCTTCATCTTTTTTCTCTTCTTCTTCTTTCTTTTCTTCTTTCTCTTTTTCATCTTTTTCTTTTTCTTCTTTTTCTTTTTCTTCTTTTTCTTTTTTCTCTTTTTCACAATCATTTCCTACAACTTTACCACTTCTTGTAAAAATAGCATTACATTGTTCTTTGGGATTTTGAGTGTTTATAGAAAAATTAGAGCTTTTCATGTTAGCTACTTCTTTTGCTAACTGTCCTAATTGTATGTCCGATGCTTTACATGCGGCATCATTTGTTTACATGTATTGAAGCAATTGTTGGATAGACTCTTCTATCCTGGTTAGCCTTACTGTTTGATTAGATTATGGTTATTGTTTAAATTGATTGTTAGGGGGTCGGTTGGAAGGTCCAGCATCTTGTCTCCAGCCAGAATTATGATTCTGCCATCCCTGTTGAAAATTGTTAGGAAAAGAATTACCATAATTGAAAGGATAGTTACCCAATGGTATTCTTTGATGGTTCAGAAAATTGGCTTGCTCTTGCTCATTTCTGTTAGGGGCACAGTAACCACATGGTTGATCTCCTTTACAATGCATACATTATTTCAATTGAGCAGAAGGTGATGATGATATTTGAGCAATTTGATGTTTCTCCAATTGCTTACTCATTGCTTCCATTTGTTGTGTCAGTAATTTTTGCTGAGCCAACACTACATCATTTACCCCTAACTTGATCATACCTGGCTTTCTTTGTACATTACCTCTTTCATGTTTTGCTTGTCGGTCACTGATGGACATTGATTCCAATATTTCTATTGCTTCTTCTACAGTTTTGTTCATTAAAGAACTACCTACACAAGCATCTAACATTATCTTGAACTGAGGTAATAAACCATGGTAGATAATCCTTACCTTTTCAGCATCATTTAGGTTATGATTTGGACACTTTCTCAAGAGTTCCTTGAATCGTTCCCATGTTTCTCCTAGTGATTCATCATTATTTTGTGAAAAAGAATGTATGGCTGTCATGGCTTCAAAATATCTTGAGGGAGAGTAAAATCTTTCCAAAAATTTTCTCTCAACATCGGACCAATTTGTAAAACTACCAAGTGGACAAGATTTACACCATTCTTTCACTTTCCCAATCAAAGAAAAAGGAAACAATCTCATGTAACTGATTCTTCTTGATTGGGTGCAAAACCAATTGTGCTGCATAACTCATAAAAAATAGTTAAGTGTTCATAAGGTTCCTCATTATTCAAACCAGCAAATTGATTATTTTGAATAATGTTTAAAGTAGTTGGTTTGATTTCTACAGCAGCAATAGGTCCTTGATACATTCCTGAAACATGAGGTGGTCCATTAATAGCAGCAAACTATCCCAATGTTTTGCTTTCAGCAGCCATATTAGAAATTTCAAAATGTTTAGATTTTTTAAAAGAAGATAAAGTTAAAGAAGAAGTTTTTGTTTTTTTAGTTTTTAATGCTTTAAGTTTTTTTACAAACTTCTCAATCTCAGGATCAAAGAACACCTTTCCTACAAAAGATCGAGTTTGCATAAACACACTAAATAAAGAAAGGTTAGTAAAACAATGTTTAAATAAATAAATGAATGAATAAATTAAAAAATTTTACCACGGTAATTAAAAATTTACTATTTTACTAAATCAATTCAATCCCCAGCGACGGCGCCAGAAAACTTGTTAGACCCAAGGTAGTATTGCATAAAACTTGTTAACTTTATGTTATAGTTGGGTCTATAATTGGCAAGCGCACCAATCGTTTATAGTTTTCAAAATTTAGATATCGTTCCACTGGGATTGAAGGTCCAATAATAAGAGTAATTTTCTAGTCACTATGGTAAACTCTTAACAAAACTTATACATAAAAGAATGATTTATACACAATTAATACAATGACTTAATTGATTTGTTCATGTGATATAATGATAAAAGAAGTAAATCTAACTATAAAGTTGAGATATAATTCAGAATAAATCAAGATACTTGAGAAGAAAAATACAAATTAACAACTATGTTGGAATTAGGATTATCGCACTAAAATATAATAATGTAATTACTAACATACATATTTAATCATCAAGTTTATGTTATTGTAGGTTAAAGTCATTATAACCGATCCCTAGTGATATAAATTATAAGAATTCACCATAAAGTCTGATCCCTCGTGAGCTTTCTCAGTAAAAACTTACATTAAGTTCTGGCCTTATAGCAACAATGGTTAACAACCCCTATAGAATTGAGATACCGAGGGTATTCCAACTTTTACTTTCATTAAAACAAGTTTCAATACGGCATGAATAATCATTCTCCTGTTTGACATCTATACTAATAAAACATGTTTTAACACACATGATAATCATTCTCTCGTTTGATGTTCATATTAATAAAGAGTTAAAATACTAACATGTGCTTGAATCATAAATATGCAGAGGTCATAATCACAACATCATATAATAGATTGATTCACCCAATTCCAACATAAACAGATTAGTTACACATGGTGAAAGTAAAAACAACACTTACAGAGGTTGACATTACGAAGATGATGGAAACTTCACAATACAACGATCATAGTACTACACCATACTCTCAAGTATCTAAAAAATTATTCTAGAACTACAAACCCATAAAAATAAATACTCAAACTCGAGTGAAGAGAGAAAGGAACTCAGAAAAGAGTGAATTGGATACCATGAATATGTGGAGAATGGCCCTATTTATAGGGCTGAGGAAGGTTCCTGATGCTACGCATCACGTTCTTGACTCAGCCTCCATTAAATGCAGCTTGAAGTGGCCATGATAGAATTATTTAATTAATCATGCAGTGCCATTTGGACCTGTCCCCTCTTTTGGCTTGGACATTTATGAGGAGTGGAGTGGCCAATAATGGGTCACTAGCTGAGTGCTTGGACAGCTTGGCTGTGGAGTCCATGTAGCTCTAACGCTACACATGGGTGTAATGCATAGCGTCAGCATCAGAAGTTGCCACGCTACACATGGAGTTGATGCTACGCGTCAGCTCTTCAGATTTTTAATTTTCTCTTCAAATTCTTTACTTTTTCACTACAAAACTAGAGAAAATTGATCAAGGGCAGATTATTTCCAACAACATCCATTTATTACATTTAAAACCTAATTTTCTAACAATTTAACTAAATTTTTATTATTTATATGAAATTTTTATTAAAGAATTTATTATAAATTTGAGGACTAACACAGTGTTTGGAATTGCAATGCTTGAGAAATATCTTGGCCCTTGCTGTAAACCATAGTCTCCAAATGTTCTCCTTTGTGGATTTTGATTATTACAATTGACATCTGCCATTCTGTCAAAAGAAGTTTCTCCTGTATGGAGGTTATGTTTTTGCTTGGCATTCTTAATCTTCTTGAGTAGCCTATCTATCTCTGGATCAAATGTGAGTTATTCTTTTGGTCCCTGTCCTCTCAAGATCATAAATCAAGCACTCACTCTAGCAATGTTACCACACAAAAATGAAAAATACAAACAAATGAAATTTATTTACAGAGTCTTGTCAATTCAATGCTAAAATATTCAAACTTGAATCACCTCCCCGACTGCGGTGCCAAAACTTGGTAAGCATTTTATGTAGTATCATACAAACTTAAGTCAAAGTTTGGTATGTAGAGAAGTGAAATGTTCAAATAAAAGAATCAAGTTTGTATAATACAACTTCAATGGAATTTTTGTGCCAAATTTAAACACAGTAATTATAGTATAGTATAGATGTCATTCCACTGAGGAGGTGTTGATTTGAAGGTTTTAGTTCTTGAATTGATTTTGACCAAAGATTTGTTTTGATTTTATTGTGCAAAAGATTGAATACAAAATAAACAGCAAGTATTGAATGAAAAAAATGACAGTAAAGTGTTTGGGTAAAAATCAGATTTGGAAAACTGGGATTGGTTTCATCGCATCTCACATTTCATAAGCTGAATAAATTGCATGTATGTAATCTGAAATGATAATTTCTACGTCACAATCAAAGTCATTTGTATCAATCCCTCGACTACAAAATTCATAAGAATGATTTCAAACCGCTGATCCCTCAGTCACTTTGAAACCATTCCAGCATTACCGATCGATTGTTTCGACGTACATTGCGTTAGATGCCATCCCTGTTCAGCTACTCACAACGAGTATTTCATTTAGATCTGCTCTTAAAAGTTACTTCCCAGTATACTTAAGAAAACTTGAAACAAGAAAATAGTGATCAAGTACTTTCAGGCATTAATGGTAGAATAAAATACAGAAACTATCAAATCTCATTAACATACATAAAAACTTACAACAACATTACTTTAGGTTTGAATTGATTACAACCAATCCTAATAAAGGAAAAATTAGTTAATCATGCCTTGCATTTTCACTTAAGAAAATTTGGAAATAAATACATAGTGAAATGTAGGAAATTTGATGATATAAAGGAAATAATCTAGTAGAAGATGATGATTTGATCCCTATTCTCTGCTTGATTTATATTGATTATGTTTTAGCTTTTCTTTCCCTATTTGCGTAGAGCCCATGAAGAATCATTCAGAAACATGTAGAAATACACCAAGGTGGGTGAGTTGGCATCGCACCATTGGTTAATATAAATCAAAGCATGTGTAAGTACCTTTACCTACTTGAACTACAAGTTTAAATCCACCTATTGATGGAAGTAAGAAACAAAGAGGCATTGGGGGACCACTAGAAAATGTTGTTCAAGTGGCCTCAATACTCAAGAGGGGGGGTGAATTGAGTTTTAAGAACTTTGATTGGAATGCCTTTGAATTTGATTTTTATATCTAAGTTTACAAGGATATGCAAGTGAACTCAAATTAAAGATAGTATGTAATGCACCCTAAGGATAAATATAGCTGATGCAATTTAACAAACACTTGGTAGGCAGTATTTGAAATATATCAAATTAGTCAAGCTCAAGTATGCAATTCATAATCAATCAACACAAATCAACTAATTACAGTATATGAAAGTAAAAGAGTAAGGGAGAGGAGCTTGCAAACCAATATAACAAGTTCCACCTACGTCTCACCTCTAAACAACCCACTTAGAGGATTTCCACTATTGACGTTTAGAGATACAAGCTATGAGTAATTGCAGCTTCCTAGTGTCCCACACTCAAGAACTCAATCCTCACTAGCAAAGGGCAACCCACCCAATCTCTCAAACTCTCAATACCCAAAGGTTGAACCCCAACCTTTGTGACCATTCAATCCTAGAGTGAAAAACCTTTGTGTTTGATGAAGTGTTTACAAGGAAATGACTTTCTTAATAGAGTAGATGTACAAGTGAAGGTTCTCTCAAATCCATAACTCTCAAGAAGAGAGGATATGCAAATCAAATCTCAAAATATACAAGAATAATGGCTGGTTTCCCACTAATATGTGTTTTCTCACTATCGTAATGGATTATGCCTAAAAGTGTAATCGATTATACTTTGAATTTCTCATCTCTGTTCGTTGTGTAATCGATTAGTTCTAATTGCCTAATCGATTAGCTTCAAGTCAGAAGCTTGCTAATCGATTGCATCTTCCCCTGTAGTCGATTAGCAGTGATACCTAATGCATTAAATTTGGCTTCGTAGCTTCGTAATCAATTATATAGTCATAGTAATCAAATATCTTAATTCCAGTAGCCTTCTAATCGATTGTCAGAATCCTCTTAATCGATTAGCTGTTATACCTGATGCTTTTAAATCCATTTTTGGTTTTGGTAATCGATTGAGCCATCCATGTAATCGATTATCTTAATTCCAGTAGCTCTGTAATCGATTATTTGAAAAGTCGTAATCGATTATCTTCAAGTCAGAAGCTGCCTAATCGATTAGTTTAGGCTTCCTAATCGATTGGCTTCGGGTCTGATTTCATATCTCTATTTTTGCAAGGAATTCTTCAAGAGTGCTTTATCATTATCAAAATCCTTGAACCTGTAATCACATTCAAAACATGTTCTCCCCCCTTTTGATGATGACAACCATGTTCATCTCTTGAGGGTTGTTAGACAACAATCTTTGTAATGCCCTAATTTAATTAAATAATGGATGATAAAGACAAAGGAAAATTTTTCACAGTTAAAACTGAAATAATCAGACACCAGAAGAAATAAGGGCAAGAAAACAAGAGGGATAAACCAACTCAGAGAGGTTGACAGCGGAAGGAGGAACATCGCCTAAGCGAATCATAGTACTGCGCATACTCGCTTAGGCGAAACCACATCACAAGCTTTCCCCAACTACTCACACTCGCTAGAGCGAATCCTACATTTGCTAAAGCGAGAAGCCTCACTCGGTAATTTCATTACTCGGTATCGAGATATTCACTCACTCAGAATTTGACATAATCCGCTCGGGGTTTATTCCTGGGTCATTCGGCATAAGGTATTTCCAATCACTCAGAATTCACTCTAAGTTCACTCGGTATGAGGAATTTCCAACCGCTCGGTAATCGAGAGCTATTCCACTCGGATTCCATATACCCTCACTTGGAATGTCTCTGAAACCAATTCCACTCAGAGTTATCCAAACCCTCAACACTTAGAGGGGTCCACCCTGTTAAACCACTCGGATAAAATCATTCTCACACGGGATTTATACATATTTTCACTTAGAAATGGTCACTGACTCGTCTCACTCAGTATCACACTGTCCCATTCACTCGGTAACCATATTATTCTCTATTCTAATTTTCCCACTAAGTCAAGACTTGCTCGGATTCTTTTGTCACTAACAGTCTTCTACAGTGGGGTCCCCTAAAGCCTAAGGTGTCACTCTCCAGTCGGGAAAACCATCACTCGACAAATTCTTACTCGGGGATCATTAATTATTCCACGCTCGGGGGAAATCCTAGCAATTATTACTCGAAAAACATATCTAGGCTCTCAGCTTCGAATCCTAACAACTCACCACTTGGGAAAACCTTCTGCATCAATCCCCACTCGGTGACAGAGTCATAAACTTACTCTCTAGACCATAGCTTGGTTTCCTTCATGTTAAGTTACACCATTTCATATCCACTCGGAGAATATGAATGCACATATATACATATAGATTACCCAGGCCCCACACACAATAAGATAGACATGCAGCACGGCATAAACATAGGCATATATATATATAGGAGTGTATATCACAAATTTACAACCATAATACCATATTCCCATTCTAAGGGATTCAACTCTGTTTAAAAGAATAATAGCAAAACATGAGCCGGCCAAGGCTTAACTTAAAACATTATATACAGCATATACACAGCCATAAAACTTCCGTAGTGCATCAGCACTTCACCCGGCATTTCAGCTCCTTCTCCAATCCTCATTTCGAGAGATATTCACTGAATAATTGCCACTGCAGGGGTGAGTATCTTAAATTTTAAATGATAGATGCTGACTCAGGTTGTCTCACATTTATACAACTATACATAAATATATACACACAATCATACATGGCAACGATCAGGGTCAGAGTATTACTCATCAACCAGGATACACACAAGATTCTTACCGATCGGAATCCCCCAGTTGTCGCTCAGCTCTTTACACACATCAACTCAATAATGTTAACATATAATAATCAGTGACATGATATTAAGGACCATGAATCAGAATGCATCTATAGAACATTTATCAATCAGGATACATAATTCTCACTCGGCCATATATTCACAACTTTTCAACAACATAACATACCTTTATGGAACAGATTTCAGTCAGCATTAATAGCATGTGTACACGGAATAACGCACTCAGTCATAAATATACATCATTTCAGTAACATCATCACATGCATAATTAATTCCACACAACATCAGTAGCCATATATACACAGATTATCCACTCGGTTCCACATACGTGTGTAATCGGTTTTGACATTGCAACGTAGGCTCTTAGCCTTTTGTACATAGCTCTCAGCTATCATTTCAGCTCCCAGCTGCTTGGCCGTTTTACAAATACCTAACTGTTTGCCGACAGGTGACACCAACGCTCTTAGCGCTAACGGAGGTGTTCACAGGCAGCCCGAGTCCCACTCGAGGGCTACCCTGAGTCCCACTCAAGGATTTTGCAGTGTCTCACACTTAATAACTGATGGTAGTGTCCCACACTACGTGCTTCCAGCACAACGCATCCCATGCGCCACACACGGATTCATCACACAACATAAAATTCATGCACATAACTTTTCACTCAGTTATGCATATTTCATAAGCAGTCGGTGATAAGCATTTCCAGAACTCCATATATTAATTTGACACACATATACTTCTATGCAATCATCATCATAGCTCCATTAGATAGTTACAGCAACATATGGGTCCAATGCAATCGGTGTCAATCAATACCAAGATTCTATAAGTATTCTCAGCAACTCAACATGACATGCACTCGGCACACAGCAGTATCAGGACTTACTCAACGCATGCATCCATATGAACATAAACAGATTCAAATAAGTATTCCAATCAACACAACATAACATGCAATCGGTATACAACAGTGTCAGGGCTTAATCAACGCATGCATCATTAACAGATTCAATAAAGCATTGCAATCAATACAACATAATATGCAATCGGTATACAACAGTGTCAGGGCTTAATCAACGCATGCATCTTCAAGGATAATAGTAACATGCAACACTCATTCTCACTTATCTTACACTCGGGTACTCCATATACAAGCACATCATACAAACAAGATACAAAACCACAATTATCAATACCCAAACCCGTTCATAACCCATGCATTTAACATGTAAGGTACTCCCCCTACCAACTATGAGACTCCGAGAGACTCTTCTGCTTGGGCACTGGTTCTTTTTCTTGCTGCTTCACTTAACACTTCCACTTGTCCAGCCTTTACTTGAACATTACTGTCCTCCACGAGTGGTGCAGGGGCTGTTTCTGCTTCTGCTGTGATGCCCGTCTTTTACTCGTATAAGCGAGCTCTAACTCCTCTACATCACCGTCACTTGGCTTTCAAAATAGGGAGTGGAACAGAGAGTAAAGAAGGAGAAGAGAAGAAGAATAAGAGAGAAAGAGAAGAAGGAAGAAGAGAGAAATCGCAGAGGGAGTTCTAAAGAATGAATGGCAAGGGACCATCTACCAATTATAAATACATGCATGAGGGAAGGAATGGTGGTGTGGGAAAACGTGAAGCAGCAGTTTTGCCCACACCACCCTGTCCCATCAGCACTCACTAAGGCTAACCACACTCAATCAGCATGCCTTTTAATTAATTATGTTAAGGGTAATTAGTAAACAATTTCCACTTCTGAATTATTATTTTAATGGTTTTATTTCACCTGGTACATTATTCTAAAAGTGGGATGTTACAGTTCTCCCCCACTCAAAAGAATTTCATCCTCGAAATTCAGTCGGTAACTCACCTTGGTCAAACAACTCAGGGTACTGCTGCCTCATGGCATCCTCGCACTCCCAGATATAAGAGGTATACCCGTCCTGCTGCCATTCCACTTCAACCAATTGCACATCCTTACTCCTTAAATGCTTTACCAATTGATCCATGATTCTAGTCGGTATAGTTAGAGTTTTCAGGTCCTCCTTGATTTCCATTTCATCATCAGGCATTGTATGAGTAGAATCTGGCAGGTACTTCCTTAGTTGAGACACATGAAACACGTCATGCAATCGAGATAAGTGAGTCGGTAGTGCTATTCAGTATGCCATGGAGCCGACTCGTTCCAACACCTCATAAGGCCTAATGTATCGAGGGCTTAACTTTCCGCTTTTCAAGGCTCTCCCGACTCCTTTACTCGGTGAAGTCCTTAAAAATACCTTGTCTCTGACGGAAAATTCCAATAGTCTGGTGCGTTTGTCATGGTAGCTCTTCTGCCTATCTTGAGACGCCTTCATCTTTTCCCTTATCACTCGGATCTGTTCTGAAGTTTGCTTCACAACCTCTGGTCCTAATAGCAGACTCTTACCTGTTTCCAACTAGTAAAGCAGGGTTCGACATCTTTATCCATACAGTGCTTCATAGGGTGCCATACCAATGCTGTTGTGATGGCTGTTATTGTATGTAAACTCAATCAGGGGAAGGTACTGCATCCAATCCCCTCCGTGCTCCAACACACACGCCCTTAGCAAGTCTTCCAAGCTTTGAATCGTTCACTCAGATTGTCCATCTGTTTGGGGATGGTAGGCAGAACTAAGCCAAAGTTTTATACCCATTTCCTGGTGCAGACTGATCCAAAACTGGGACGTGAACCTAGGATCCTTATCTGATACGATAGACGTCGGTATACCATGCAGTCGGACAATTTCACGAATATAAATATGAGCTAACTTATACGTCGGGTACTTCATGTTCACAGTCAGGAAGTGTGCA
Source organism: Clitoria ternatea (assembly GCA_037962975.1). Lineage (NCBI taxonomy): Eukaryota > Viridiplantae > Streptophyta > Magnoliopsida > Fabales > Fabaceae > Clitoria > Clitoria ternatea. The sequence continues at coordinate 271,491,877 of CM075670.1, read as the reverse complement.
CTCTTTGTCAGTCGGTCAACAATGACCCAAATCGCATCATGGCCCGCTCAGTTTTTGGGCAATCCCATGACAAAGTCCATGGCAATTGAGTCTCATTTCTACACAGGAATCTCCAGGGGTTGTAATGCACCATACGGCTTTTGGCGCTCAACCTTCGACTTTTGACAGGTGATACACCGAGTCACATATTCTGCCATATTCTTCTTTAATCCGGGCCACCAGAACTGGGATCTCAAGTCATGGTACATCTTCGTGGTACCCGGGTGGATGCTTAGCAAGCTCTTGTGAGCCTTATCCAGTACCATTTTCCTCAATTCTCCTCAACCCGGCACGTATATTCTATTTCTTAGTCAGAAAATCCCATCTGTTCCCTCGGTCAAGGATAAATCTTTACCTTTAGCCTGAGTCTCCTTCATCTCAGCCAAGTAGGGATCTGACTGCTATTATTCGTACACAGATTTCAGGAATTCATTGGCAATCCTCAGTGTACCGATTGTTATTTTCCGAGAGAAGGGGATGTCAACATGTAAGTTCATGTCTCAGAACTATTCCAGTAACTCCACCTCCTTCACCATCATCACTGCAATATGAAGGGATTTCCAACTCAACACGTCGGCAACAACGTGTGCCTTACCCGGATGGTACTTTAGCTCAAAATTGTAATCTTTCAAAAATTCCATCCATCTCCTCTGCCTCATGTTCAGTTCCTTTTGGTTGAATAAGTATTTAAGGCTCTTGTGATCACTGTACACTTCAAATCTGGAACCGTACAAGTAATGTCTCCAAAATTTTAATGCGAATACCACAACTGCCAATTCCAAGTCGTGGGTCGGGTAATGTTGTTTGTGAGGTCTCAATTACCGAGAGGTATACGCTATCACTCGGTCTTTTTGCATTAGCACGCATCCTAATCCGAGTCCTGATGCATCACAATAAACCACGAAGTCCTCTTGTAAGTCAGGTAATGCCAGTACTGGAGCAGTCGTCAACTTGTCCTTCAGCTCTTGGAAGCTGCTTTCGCACTTGGGACTCCATACGAAAGCAACGTTCTTCCGAGTCAATTTAGTCAGTGGTAAGGCCAACTTAGAAAAACCCTCAATGAATCTTCTATAATAACCTGCCAGGCCCATAAAACTCCTTATCTCTGAGACCGACTTGGGTCTCTCCCATGCTATTATAGCTACCACCTTTAAAGGATCCACCGAGACACCTCCCTCAGAAATCATATGTCCGAGGAAGTGGATCTTATCCATCCAGAAATCGTATTTCGAAAGCTTTGCAAACAACTATTTTTCCTTCAATACTTGAAGTACCACTCGGAGATGTTCTTCATGCTCTTCAGGGGTCTTAGAATAAACTAGGATATCATTGATGATGCATGATTTATCTCTAATTCTCCATTTTAAATATGTATAATTTGCCATCACTTAGTGTGTAATATAATGCATTTTAACACATTTTTATCATTTGATCTTTATGTAATATTTGATTGTTAATTTGTGCCAAAGGAAAATAGATCAAAGAACTCAAGAATTCCAATCCAAAATGAAGATCAAAGTGCCTAAGGATCAAAGGAATCAAGGTATATGCAAAAAGATCTCAAAAAGGGTGAAAAAGTATGCAAATTATGGAGAATCAGGGGGATGAATCGATTCATCCCCCTCTTGAATTGATTCACACGGATTTAATGCACTAGGAAGTGAAATTTTGAGCTATGAATCGATTCATTCTGGTTTGAATCGATTCATACGTCTGAATCATGAAAAAAAATTGGCCTTGAATCGATTCATTTGAGTTTTAAAGTGATTGAATCGATTCTTTCCCTAGATGAATCGATTCATACGAGTAATTGTAGCCCAGAATTGCATTTTGGAAAGCTTGAATCGATTCATATCACTCTTGAATCGATTTATACATTCAATATTGGCCCAGAAACACGTTTTCAAGCTTTTGGATGGTGGGCAAGGCACTAAACTTGATCATGGAGCACTAAAACTTGATCATGGAGCACTAAAGCATGATAATGGAGCACCATGGAATTGTAAATTCAAGAGTGCATCTCCCATTATGAATTAATTATGGCATTAGTTTTGCTTTATGATTCCTATAAATAGGCACAAGAGGAAGGCTTGTAATACACCACACACCATTCTTCATTTTCTTCCTTCATTCATTCTCTGTTCTTCTTCTCTGTGGAATTCTTCCAGCAAAAGTTCTTCATTTCCGGGTTAGTTTCATTGTTGTAGTTGTAATTATGGAGGGCTAAAACCCTTAGATTGATTTTCTTGGAGAATGTTGTAATGTAATTTTGAGGTCATTAATTTTAATATAGTATGCTTTTATTATTGTTATTTCTTCATAATCATTCTCTACTTATTTAATTCCATTTTGTTTAATTGAATTTGTATGCTTAATCGGTTTAATTATTCAAATGGAGTAAATAAGATTTCAAATTAGAATGGATTAAGGAAATATGCATGCTTAATGAATATTTTCATAATCACTTTTAATAATTATGGTTTGCTTAATTCCATAATTTGAGAATAGATTATGTATATAGGCGATGTTCTTATGTATGCTCAATAATTCCTAGATTTTAAGATCTTGACTCCTTTTGCTTAATTAGGATGCTTGATTCAAATATTCATTTTTAAATGAAAGTAAAGGAATTGTGAATTGAAAAAGACGCTTAGTTGATCAATTCAAATTGAACTAAGAAATTAACATTAATAAGTATACAAATTATCTTTAGTGAACCAAGGATAAATTTATTTACAATACTCCAAGAAAATCAATCGCTTGTTATTTATTGTTTTAAATCCTTTATTTACCTTGTTTTAATTTTAATTGTGACAACAAAAATCAATCAAAACCCCCCCCAATTGTATGTTAGTGAACTTATGTTTGTAAAAATTTTTACTTGTTTAGTTTTAATTTTTAATTGTTAAAAATTAGTTTAAGACTTGATTTTTCCTAAATTTTTGTGTTGATCCTTGAGAGAACGACCTAGGTTGACACCCTAGTACTACGTTAATTAATTTTAATGTACTAATTTGACGGAATCACGACTGTAAAAATATCAACGTCAAATTTTGGCGCCGCAGCCGGGGATCAACGATCTTTAGGAAAAACACTTGTTTTAAATTAATTTTTTTTTAAATTGAAAAAAAAATATTTTAAAAAAAAAATTTCTTTTGTTTGTTTGTTTGTTTATTTTATTTCTTTTGTATGATTTAGGATTCTTATGATTTATTGCTCATCATGATCAAATATCTTGTTGTATGCTATGTATGACTAGAAGAACTTTTGAGCATTTATATTCATTTGATCCTAAAATTGAAAGAACTTTTCATAGGTTAATTAGAGAAGCTAGATTTAATAATAATTTTGTTGATATTGATAGTGATAGTATTTTTTCTGAATCTGTTGAAAGTACTGCTAGTTTTTCTGATATGGCTGAACCTCGTGAAAGAACTCTTAGAGAACTTGCTGCTCCTGAATTCACTTACGAAAGTTTGTGTATTCAATATCCTGATGAGGATGTCCCTTTTATTCTTAAGACCGGACTTATACACCTGTTGCCTAAGTTTCATGGTCTTGCGGGTGAAGATCCGCACAAACACCTCAAAGAATTCCACATTGTGTGTTCCACAATGAAACCCCAAAACGTTCAAGAAGACCATGTCTATCTTAAAGCGTTTCCTCATTCTTTAGAGGGTGTTGCTAAGGATTGGTTGTACTACCTTGCTCCAAGATCAATCACAAGTTGGAATGACTTAAAGAAAATGTTCTTGGAAAAATTCTTTCCTACCTCTAGAACAACTGCAATCCGTAAAGATATATCTGGCATTAGGCAACTCTCTGGAGAAAGTCTTTATGAATATTGGGAGAGATTTAAGAAACTTTGTGCAAGTTGCCCTCACCACCAAATTTCTGAACAACTTCTTCTTCAGTACTTCTATGAAGGATTACACCATGTTGATCGCAACATGATTGATACGGCAAGTGGAGGAGCTTTAGGAGATATGACTGCTGCTGAAGCAAGAAATCTGATTGAGAAGATGGCATCTAACTCTCAACAATTTGGTGTGAGAAATGATTCTTTCAAACCCATGTTTGATTCCAATTCTAGTTCATCTGGAATTAAACTTGAGAGCAAACTTGACGCTCTCACCACTCTAGTCACACAATTGGCAGTAAATCAAAAATCCATGACTGCTAAAGTGTGTGGAATCTTCTCTTTACAAGAGCACCCCACTGATTGTTGTCCTTCTCTATAAGAAAAGGATAATAATATTCCTCAAGCCTATGCAAGTAACATCTACCATGATAGACCTTCACCACCATAAAACCATGACCTTTCCACCAACAGATACAATCCAAGTTGGAGGAACCATCCAAATTTGAGATGGGGAAACCAACAACAAAATCCCCAAAACAATGCACCAACCTTCCAAAGAACCACACCTCAACCATCCACAAGTGGCCCTTCTTTGGAGGATCTGGTGAAACAAATGGCTACACAGAACTTGGAGTATCAACAGAGGAATGACGCTACCATCCAGAGTTTAAGCAACCAAATTGGGCAATTGGCTTCATCATTGAACCAATTACAATTTCAGAACTCTGACAAGTTACCATCTCAACCAGCTGCAAATCCAAGAAATATGAGTGCAATTCAGTTAAGATCAGGTAAGAACCTTGAAATACCCATACCTAAGGAACCTAAAAAACAAACAGATGTGCCCACAACAGTTGAGAATGATGTGCCCTCTTCAAGCACAAGCAAATCTGAGATGCAACCATCCCAAATTCCATCTCATATCCCTCTTCCTTTCCCACCAAAAGCAATTCCAAGCAAGAAGATGGAAGAAGTAGACAAAGAAATTTTGGATACTTTCAGGAAAGTAGAAATAAATATACCTCTTCTTGATGCAATCAAACAAGTCCCCAAGTATGCCAAGTTTCTAAAGGAACTATGTACTCATAAGAGGAGACTCAAGGGTAATGAAAAGATAAGCATGGGAAGAAATGTATCTGCACTGCTCAGTAAAGAAGTTTCAAATATTCCTGAGAAATGCAAGGATCCAGGTACGTTTTCTATACCTTGTATCATAGGCAATAACAAATTTGAAAATTGCATGTTAGATTTAGGAGCTTCAATAAATGTTATGCCTATGTCTATTTTTAAATCTTTATCTCTTGGAAATTTACAACCTACTGGTGTAGTAATTCAGCTAGCCAATAGGAGCACTGCTTACCCTGCTGGAGTTATAGAGGATGTCACTAGTGGAAAAAGGACTTTTAAGCACGGTTCTGGTGACCTTTTAAGCACGGTTCCAGAACCGTGCTTGTTCCCAGCGTGCTAATAGATAAGGACTTTTAAGCACGGTTCCGAACCGTCTTCGTAGGGGGTTTTAAGCACGGTTATTCTAACCGTCTTCGTAGGCTAGTTTTAAGCACGGTTCATTTGAACCGTCTTCGTAGGGTTTTTTTTTTTTAAAAAAATTCTTTTATTTTTTTAACAAAATTAGAAACTTAATCATCGGCTCAGGTTTAACAAAATTACAATTATTCATCAAATTATCTAAAACTAACATTACATTCTATTCTAATTAATAACTTACAAGAAACATTACATTACATTATCTTAAGCAACCTGTTCCTTCTCCTGGAGAAAGTTACTTGCCTACTCGTTTCATTTTCTATGCGCTTCATCTGAGTTTTCCCCTCACCATCCTTTCTCATCTGAACCTAGCACTGAAAATGATTGAGATCTAGTTAACCATACCAAACAAAATGAAGGATTCAGTGTTTCCGTAAATATAAAGTTAATATTAAATGAAATTATTATTTAAATGAGAAGAATACAAACCAATGGAAGAAAATGAGTTGAAGAACACAAAGCAATGTAGTCGTGAAGGAGGAGAGAAGGGACAACTCTGTGAAGGGAAGATGGGTGCGGAGGGAGGAGGAAGACGAAGAAGGAGAATGGAAGGAGGGAATGTTTAGTTGAAAAGTGAAATGGAGGGAGAGAGGGAGGAGACGTGTTCGAGAAAAGTGAAATAGAGGTAATGGAGGGAGGAGGAAGAAGAGGAGGGAAAACAATTTTCGAGAAAATGCACTTATAAGCACGGTTCTGAGGGGAACCGTGCTAGTAGCTCAATTTTTTATTACTTTTAAGGACGGTCCCCCTTCAACCGTCCTCGTAGCTCAATTTTTTATTACTTTTCAGAACGGTTCCCTTACAACCGTCCTTGTAGCCTCACCTTTAAGCACGGTTCAAACCAACCGTGTTCGTAGCCTCACTTTTAAGCACGGTTGCCACTCAACCGTCCTCGTAGCCTCACCTTTTAAGGACGGTCCCCCTTCAACCGTCCTCGTAGCTCAATTTTTTATTACTTTTCAGAACGGTTCCCTTACAACCGTCCTTGTAGTTCACCTTTAAGCACGGTTCAAAGCAACCGTGTTTGTAGCCTCACTTTTAAGCACGGTTGCCACTCAACCGTTCTCGTATGTGTTTTCAAAAATTTCAAAAATGCCACCGCCTCTTTTTTAGCACGTTTTTGACATAACCGTGCTCGTATCCTGTCCTCGTATCCATTTTCTGCACTAGTGTGTTTTGGTTCAGGTAGAACAACTTGTTTTCCCTGCTGACTTTTTTGTACTTGATATGGAAGAAGGTATGCCTCAAATTCCTGTTCCTATCATTTTGGGAAGACCATTTTTGAAAACAGCCAAAACTATAATTGATGTCCATGCTGGAACCCTTTCTATGGAATTTGGTGATACTAAGGTAAGATTTAACATTCTAGATGCCATGAAACACCCTTCTGAAAATCATTCTATTTTCCAAATTGACATTATTGATGAATTAGTTTTTGAACATTTATTCTGATGTTGATTTAGAATGCATAGATGATTCATACAGTTGTTTTGCATGCAATAATTCTGAGAATTGTGATATTTGTGCTGAAATTGACAACTACATAACTGTTGATTTAGAGTCTATAGAAATACCTATTCTAAATGCAAATTTTCAAGAAGACTCTAACAAAATTTTTGAGGTGCAAGAATCCAAATCTGCTTTGTTAGTTCCATCTACTTTGCAGGCACCTAATTTGGAGCTAAATTTCTTACTTGAAAACCTCAAGTATTCATACTTGGGAAATGATGAAGAGCTCCCGGTAATAATCTTTACTTCTCTTGATGAAAATCAAGAAGAAAAATTGCTGCAAAATTTGGAAAGGTATAAGAAGGCTAGACCACTACCAAATCTGCTTCAAAAGGATGTGGTATTTGAGTTTAATCCACCTTGAGGGAGTTTTTCTTACCCATCTCTTTACTTTTTCATTATATTGTCTATTTTGTATGCTCTGTCTTACATTGAGGACAATGTATGATTTAAGTGTGGGGGTGGGATCATTCGTGTGTGTGTTTTTTGTGTGATTAAATTTTGTGTGATATAAAAAAAAAATTTAAAATAAAAGATTTTGTGTGTGTTTTTGTTTTAAAAAGGCATGTTTTATTGGAATTTTAAGATATGCATGAGTAACAAGTAAATTCTTTCATGTCTGATATGAGATTAATGATATGTTATAATTTGAACTCAAACATTTTTGGTATGTTGAGAATGACATGATAATTGAGAAATGATCATATATGATAGAATTATACCTTGTGAGATTTTTGAGCCTTTAAATTTGATGGATCACTTTAAACCATCTTAATCCTTTCATGTGTGATTAATTCCTGAAAGCTTACATCTTAATTTTTGTCTTGTTTCTTTATGATACTTGAAACTCATATGAATGTATTTGAAATGATACAGGCATTTTGTTCAGTTGAGCCACTAAGCCAGATAAGCCTACCATGAATAAATTATCTCTTGCTAGCCATTTTGAGCCTATTTAACTGTTTCCTTGTTACAGCTCAAATAAGCCATGGATGAAAAAATATACCTACCTTAAGAAGTATATTGAAGCTTTTGTATCAAGTCAAAACAGGCATTCAAATAAGTGTGGGGGTATGCAAAAAGGAATTGCAACTCTTGTTCCAAGTGTTATGCAATCTCAGTATTAAAAAAAAAAAAAATTTACCAAATACCATTCAATAAATGTTTTACCCTCACTGTTTGCCAGTAAAAACTAATTGCTTCATTATTCTTTTTGGTATATATATGAATATATATATATTTCATCCATTTTAACCTTGGCCACATTGCAACCCTGTGAAAGCCCTGTTGATCTATACATTCATTTGTGTTGATTGTAGAATTAAGAAACTTGCCAAATTTTTAGACTGTTTGTTTTTCAGGAATTGTTTTGAGAGTATACACAAACCTTAAACACTTGAGAGTGGAGAGTATGTCTTGTGAGGTTCTATCACTTATGATCTTCTTTTCAGTTTAATTTAATTTTTACATGCCTAAGTGTTTGAATGATTTTTATATATATCTTGATGCTCTGCATCTTGCATGTTGAATAACTCTTGTTTCTTTGTATATTTCTAAGATTTCATGACAAGCATACCAGTTCTGTGTGTTGTTGTTTTCAACTTAATGTTTTCAAATAAATTGTGATACTTGTTTTTATTTTGATTTTGCCCGGGAGTGTAAAAGAATAAGTGTGGGAGTATTTGATGATGCATGATTTATCTCTAATTCTCCATTTTAAATGTGTATAATTTGCCATCACTTAGTGTGTAATATAATGCATTTTAACACATTTTTATCATTTGATCTTTATGTAATATTTGATTGTTAATTTGTGCCAAAGGAAAATAGATCAAAGAACTCAAGAATTCCAATCCAAAATGAAGATCAAAGTGCCTAAGGATCAAAGGAATCAAGGTATATGCAAAAAGATCTCAAAAAGGGTGAAAAAGTATGCAAATTATGGAGAATCAGGGGGATGAATCGATTCATCCCCCTCCTGAATCGATTCACACGGATTTAATGCACTAGGAAGTGAAATTTTGAGCTATGAATCGATTCATTCTGGTTTGAATCGATTCATACGTCTGAATCATGAAAAAAATTGGCCTTGAATCGATTCATTTGAGTTTTAAAGTGATTGAATCGATTCTTTCCCTAGATGAATCGATTCATACGAGTAATTGTAGCCAAGAATTGCATTTTGGAAAGCTTGAATCGATTCATATCACTCTTGAATTGATTCATACGTTCAATATTGGCCCAGAAACACGTTTTCAAGCTTTTGGATGGTGGGCAAGGCACTAAACTTGATCATGGAGCACTAAAACTTGATCATGGAGCACTAAAGCATGATAATGGAGCACCATGGAATTGTAAATTCAAGAGTGCATCTCCCATTATGAATTAATTATGGCATTAGTTTTGCTTTATGATTCCTATAAATAGGCACAAGAGGAAGGCTTGTAATACACCACACACCATTCTTCATTTTCTTCCTTCATTCATTCTCTGTTCTTCTTCTCTGTGGAATTCTTCCAGCAAAAGTTCTTCATTTCCGGGTTAGTTTCATTGTTGTAGTTGTAATTATGGAGGGCTAAAACCCTTAGATTGATTTTCTTGGAGAATGTTGTAATGTAATTTTGAGGTCATTAATTTTAATATAGTATGCTTTTATTATTGTTATTTCTTCATAATCATTCTCTACTTATTTAATTCCATTTTGTTTAATTGAATTTGTATGCTTAATCGGTTTAATTATTCAAATGGAGTAAATAAGATTTCAAATTAGAATGGATTAAGGAAATATGCATGCTTAATGAATATTTTCATAATCACTTTTAATAATTATGGTTTGCTTAATTCCATAATTTGAGAATAGATTATGTATATAGGCGATGTTCTTATGTATGCTCAATAATTCCTAGATTTTAAGATCTTGACTCCTTTTGCTTAATTAGGATGCTTGATTCAAATATTCATTTTTAAATGAAAGTAAAGGAATTGTGAATTGAAAAAGACGCTTAGTTGATCCATTCAAATTGAGCTAAGAAATTAACATTAATAAGTATACAAATTATCTTTAGTGAACCAAGGATAAATTTATTTACAATACTCCAAGAAAATCAATCGCTTGTTATTTATTGTTTTAAATCCTTTATTTACCTTGTTTTAATTTTAATTGTGACAACAAAAATCAATCAAAACCCCCCCCAATTGTATGTTAGTGAACTTATGTTTGTAAAAATTTTTACTTGTTTAGTTTTAATTTTTAATTGTTAAAAATTAGTTTAAGACTTGATTTTTCCTAAATTTTTGTGTTTATCCTTGAGAGAACGACCTAGGTTGACACCCTAGTACTACGTTAATTAATTTTAATGTACTAATTTGACGGAATCACGATTGTAAAAATATCAACGTCAGTCATCAATGAAAACAACTACGAGTCGGTCTAAATATGGGTGGAATATGTTGGTCATGTAATTCATGAAGACAGCAGGGGCATTTGTCACACCAAACGACATCACTACATACTCGTAGTGACCATACCGAGACCTAAATGCAGTCTTTGGGATATTCGACTCCTTTACTCAGATTTGGTGGTATCCTGATCGTAGGTCGATTTTTGAAAAGATTAAGGCTCCACGCAGTTGGACAATAAGATCATCAATTCTGGGCAACGGGTATCGATTCTTAATCGTGAGTTTGTTTAGCTATCGGTAATCTATACAAAGTCTCATGCTGCCATCCTTCTTCTTAACAAGCAGCACAGGTGCGCCCCATGGTGATACACTCGGCCTAATGAATTGTTTTCTGAGTAACTAATCTAGTTGCTTCTTCAGCTCAGACAATTCAGTTGGGGAAATTCTATAAGGTGCACTGGAGACTGGTTCAGCTCCAGGGATCAGGTCTATAGAGAATTCAACTTCTCTATTGGGAGGGACACTCGATACATCTTCAGGAAACACCTCTGGGAATTCACAGACAGTCAAAATTTCATTCACTCGGGCTTTACTCTCACCCTCGGTTAGACAAAACATCATAAACAGTTAGGTTATACCTTGTGTTATGTCGTCCTTATTGTGCTGCATCGGAAAGATTATTCTTCGGTTTCTACAATCCACTAACACCTTGTTGGCTGAAAGCCAGTCTATTCTGAGCACAATATCAAGATCCTTTAAAGGTATGCACACCAAATCAAAAGTAAAACTTTGATCATACATCACAAATGTTACATCCTTGCACATTGATGATGTCAATACCTTAGGGCCAGTCGGGTTGGCCACTTCCAAAGTCTGGTCCATGAACACAGTTAGTAACTTTAAACGCTTTACACACTCATCAACTATAAAAGAATGGGTGGCTCTCGAATCGAAAACAACATTAAGTGTATATCTACCGAGTCAGCACTTACATTGTACCAGGTCATTTGCTTGTGCAGCATCTTCTACGTTGATGGCGTAGACTCTTCCCGCTGCTAGTTGGTTGGTATTCCTGTCTTGGTTATTTGGAGCCAGCATCATGTTTCCTCTGGCTCTGTTGCCTCTGCCGCCCGGTTGTTGGTTATCATTCACTCGGTTTCTCTCTTGGAAACCTCCCTATCGTACATTAGTGTTTGCTTGTCGGAGTTGCGGGCAATCGGGGCGAATGTGTCCCCTTTTATTACAGTGAAAGCACACCACCTCACCATCATTATTGCAGTCTTTGGCATAATGATTTCCTCCACACTTAAAACATCTTCCGTCTCCTACAACTGGTTGTCTTTCAGGCTGGTTCTGACTCCCAATTCTGGAAAAAGATTTATTTCTGCCAACGTTGCTTGGCCTTTTAAAGCGGGATTGCTGGGGCCTCAAAGAATGGTTAGCTCTGCTGCTTTGGCCCAAGGGGGCCTTTTCATCCTCCTCAAATATCCTACATTTATTCACTAATGCAGGAAAACTCTGTATCTCTTGGTATCTACAGGCTCTCTTAATATCTGATCTTAATTCATTCTCAAACTTAAGGCACTTAGAACTTTCCGTTCTAGGTTGTTGGAAGGGTGGGTAAAATAGGCACAACTCTTCAAATCTGGTCGCATACTCTTCCACAGTCATGGAGCCTTATTTCAACTCCATAAACTCTAACTCCTTCCGACTCCTTACTGTGTCGGGGAAGTACTTCTCCAAGAAGCATGTCTTGAAATCGTTCCACGTCAGCTAATCATCGTCATTAGGGAATCGGTTTCTGGCTATCTTCCACCAGTTTTACGCCTCGTCTCACAGCATGTACACTGCACACTCTACCTTCTGGGCCTCGGTACAGCGAAGACCCCCAAAAAATCCTCTCCAGCTCCTGAGTCCATTTAAAGGCTGCCTCAGGGTTCCATCCTCCTAGAAACTCACTCGGCTTCCTCTTCAGGAAACGGTCCAGCACTTGGCCATCCTCAGTTTGAGGCTGGCCCTGCCTCTCGAACACGTCTGCAAAGTGTTGGAATACTGTGGCTATAGCCTCCATACTTTGGCGATGCGTCATCCCTTATCCTGAAATTAACACCCCTTCAAGGATAAGTATACTAAGCCACTCACCACCGATCGGATTTCAGCCTAAGGTTCAGTAACTCAGTACATCATACCATTCTACACGTTACATAATCAATCGAACCAGGAGGGGAACAACCTCCTGTCCACAAGTCAATATCAATCAAGTTCAACTAATATCACAATCATGATGACCACTCAGTTAGGAAGCACACAACCGCCTACACTCGGTAAGCATACCTTGGCCTTGGACCGTTCGGTCTGCTCTGATACCAAAATTTAACGCCCTAATTTAATTAAATAATAGATGATGAAGAGAGAGGAAAATTTTTTACAGTTAAAACTGAAATAATCAGACACCAGAAGAAATAAGGGAAAGAAAATAAGAGGGATAAACCAACTCAGAGAGGTTGACAGTGGAAGGAGGAACATCGCCTGAGCGAATCACAGTACTGCGCATACTCGCTTAGGCGAAACCACATCACAAGCTTTCCCTAACTACTCATACTCGCTAGAGTGAATCCTGCATTCGCTAAAGCAAGAAGCCTCACTCGGCAATTTCATCACTCGGTATCGAGATATTCACTCACTCGGAATTTGACATAATCCGCTCGGGGTTTATTCCTGGGTCATTCAGCATAAGGTATTTCCAATCACTCGGATTTCACTCTAAGTTCACTCGGTATGAGGAATTTCCAACCGCTCAGTAATCGAGAGCTATTCCACTCAGATTCCATAAACCCTCACTCAGAATATCTCCAAAACCAATTCCACTTGGAGTTATCCAAACCCTCAACACTCAGAGGGATCCACCCGGTTAAGCCACTCAGATAAAATCATTCTCACACGGGATTTATACATATTTTCACTCGGAAATGGTCACTGACTCATCTCACTCAGTATCACACTGTCCCATTCACTCGGTAACCATATTATTCTCTATTCTAATTTTCCCACTAAGTCAAGACTTGCTCGGATTATTTTGTCACTAACAGTCTTCTACAGTGGGGTCCCCTAGAGCCTAAGGTGTCGCTCTCCAGTTGGGAAAACCATCACTCAGCAAATTCTTACTCGGGGATCATTAATTATTCCACGCTCGGGGGAAATCCTAGCAATTAACACTCAGAAAACGTATCTAGGCTCTCAGCTTCGAATCCTAACAACTCACCACTTGGGAAAACCTTCCGCATCAATCCCCACTCGGTGACAGAGTCATAAACTTACTCTCTAGACTATAGCTTGGTTTTCTTCATGTTAAGTTATACCATTTCCTATCCACTCAGAGAATATGAATGCACATATATACATATAGATTACCCAGGCCCCACACATAATAAGATAGACATGCAGCACGGCATAAACATAGGCATATATATATATATAGGAGTGTATATCATAAATTTACAACCACAATACCATATTCCCATTCTAAGGGATTCAACTCTGTTTAAAAGACTAACAGCAAAACATGAGCCGGCCAAGGCTTAACTCAAAACATTATATACAGCATATACACAGCCATAAAACTTCCGTAGTGCATCAGCACTTCACCCGGCATTTCAGCTCCTTCTCCAATCCTCATTTCGAGATATATTCACTGAAAAATTACCACTGCAGGGGTGAGTATCTTAAATTTTAAATGATAGATACTAACTCAGGTTGTCTCACATTTATACAACTATACATAAATATATACACACAATCATACGTGGCAACGATCAGGGTCAGAGTATTACTCATCAACCAGGACACACACAAGATTCTTACCGATCAGAATCCCCCAGTTGTCGCTCGGCACTTTACACACATCAACTCAATAATGTTAACATACAACAATCAGTGACATGATATTAAGGACCATGAACCAGAATGCATCTATAAAACATTTATCAATCAGGATACATAATTCTCACTCGGCCATATATTCATAACTCTTCAACAACATAACATACCTTTATGGAATAGATTTCAGTCAGCATTAACAGCATGTGCATAAGGAATAACGCACTCAGTCATGAATATACATCATTTCACTAACATCATCACATGCATAATTAATTCCATACAACATCAGTAGCCATATATACACAGATTATCCACTCGATTCCGTATACGTGTGTAATCAGTTTTGACATTACAACTTTGGCTCTCAACCTTTTGTACATAACTCTCAGCTATCATTTCAGCTCCCAGCTGCTTGGCCGTTTTATAGGTACCCAACCTTTTGCCCACAGGTGACACCAACGCTCTTAGCGCCAACGGAGGTGTTCACAGGCAGCCTGAGTCCCACTCGAGGGCTAACCTGAGTCCCACTCAAGGATTTTGTAGCGTCCCACGCTTAATAACTGATGGTAGTGTCCCACACTACGTGCTCCCAGCACAACGCATCCTATGCGCCACACGTGGATTCATCACACAACATAAAATTCATGCACATAACTTTTCACTCAGTTATGCATATTTCACAAGCAGTCGGTGAGAAGCATTTCCAGAACTCCATATATTAATTTGACATACATATACTTCCATGCAATCATCATCATAGCTCCATTAGGTAGTTACACTAACATATGGGTCCAATGCAATCGGTGTCAATCAATACCAAGATTGTATAAGTATTCTCAACAACTCAACATGACATGCACTCGGCACACAGCAGTATCAGGACTTACTCAACACATGCATCCATATGAACATAAATAGATTCAAATAAGTATTCCAATCAACACAACATAACATGCAATCGGTATACAACAGTGTCAGGGCTTAATCAACGCATGCATCATTAACAGATTCAATAAAGCATTCCAATCAATACAACATAACATGCAATCAGTATACAACAGTGTTAGGGCTTAATCAACGCATGCATCTTCAAGGATAATAATAACATGCAATACTCATTCTCACTTATCTTACACTCAGGTACTCCACATGAAAGCACATCATACAAACAAGATACAAAACCATAATTATCAACACCTAAACCCGTTCATAACCTATGCATTTAACATGTAAGGTACTCCTCTTACTAACTACGAGACTCCAAGAAACTCTTCTATTTAGGCGCTGGTTCTTTTCCTTGCTGCTTCGCTCAATACTTCCACTCGTCCAGCCTTTACTTGAACACTACTGTCCTCCACGAGTGGTGCAGGGGTTGTATCTACTTCTGCTATGACGCCCGTCCTTTACTCGTATAAGGGAGCTCTAACTCCTCTGCAGCACCGTCACTTGGCTTTCAAAACAGGGAATAGAACAGAGAGCAGAGAAGGAGAAGAGAAGAAGAATAAGAAAGAAAGAGAAGAAGGAAGAAGAGAGAAATCGCAGAGGGAGTTCTGAAGAATGAATGGCAAGGGACCATCAACCAATTATAAATACATGCATGAGGGAAGGAATGGTGGGGTGGGAAAATGTGAAGTAGCAGTTTTGCCCACGCCACCCTGTCCCATCAGCACTCACTAAGGCTAACCACACTCAATCAGCACGCCTTTTAATTATGTTAAGGGTAATTAGTAAATAATTTCCACTTTTGAATTATTATTTTAATGGTTTTTTTTCACCCGGTACATTATTCTAAAAGCGGGATGTTATAATCTTTATCTCTAATTTTGCAAAAAAGTTTGAATGATAACAGATTTTCAAATCTTTCTTATCAATTAAGTGAATTATCCACTCAGATGGCAAGTTATCTCTTAAATGTTATCCTTTACAGCTTTATCTCTTGAATGTTATCCTTTACAGCTTTATCTCTTGAAAAAACTAAAAAACTCCTTAATCTCCCCCTATCTTTGGGAGTCTATTAATCACTTTACAAATTATTAATCATTTGGCAATATTGTTTTAGTAGCCTATTTCAGATTTAACAAGATATGAACAATTAATTCTTCTCCCCCTTTGGAATCATCAAAAATAATAAGGCAAATATAGCATTTAAGGGAAGACAAATTTTTATTCAATGTAATGAAAGGAAGTACACCAAGGAAATAAAAACATTAAGGAAATGAAGAACTGAAGCAGAAAAACAGAAAGCACAGCCACAAAATCTAGTTATCAGGATTAAAAAATCGAAGCTCGGAGATTTGGTGGGAGAGTTCTTCATAGCACTGTTGCATCATCTCAAAGTGCTGCTGCTCAGTCATTGAGAACTCTTGAAGAGAGTTTTTAATGTGGTCGAAGCGGCGGTCAAGGTGAGCATAGAGAGATGTAAATAGATCAGAGGGGCCTTCTGGTACAGCTTGTTGTTGAGGAGGAGGAGGAACTGGTACATCAGTAGGCGCTTTAAAGGGAATGTTGGCATGATAACCTTCCATCCTTGAGTACCAAGCTCCAAGCAGAAAGACAAGACCCATTTTGGTTAAATGGTGAATGCCAATGTAGGCTCTTGAAGGCACTTTTTCTGATAATTCTCCAGCCAAGTCTACTCTACAATATTTGAAAATTTTGGTGAGGAGAATGCCATATGGGAGCTTTTATTGGTCTTTTACGTGGCGCATGTTGAACTTGACCAGTTGAACCCAGTTAATCTCTTTATGGTTCAGCATTGCCCACATTAACAGGACATCATCCTCTTCCACCAGAGTATAGTTCCCACCTCAGGGAACCAACATCTTAACCAGGAAAAAGTGTAGGAGATGATTGTTCATGGTCAGATGGCCTACCAGCTTGTGGTTGCTCCTTGGGAGATCAGCCTTCCACAAGGATTGACGAGCAGTGAGAGCATTGAAGCCCCATTCATCTTCAGGTTCTCCTCCTTTAAATTCTGCATTGTTGAGCGGCAGCATAGAGATTTCAGCAAATTGGGCATTGGTGAGCTTGATGGTCATATTTTTCACTTTTGATTCGACCATCGCATTGATAAGTCTGAGATTGCAGTAGAAAACTGATGAGTTCAGGATAATATTCTTCTTCCTTGAGGGTGAAAAAGGGAAAAAGGTTATAGTGGTGGAGGCATTGAGTAAAGGTGAGGCTATGGTTATCGAATGTCTCAACAATGGTGTAGTGGGGTGTCATGATTTCTCTCTCAAAAATTTTTTTAACAAAGTGTTAGAGGTCTCTAGGAGAGGAAAAGAACCTTGAGAAGTGAAGGGGGTTGTTGGCCTGAGCCATAGAGGACCTAGCTCTTTTGACGGTGCAGGAGGAAGACATGGTGAGGAGAAAAAGATGAATGTACAGAGGGAAGATGAAGAGAGGCAAAAGCTTTGAGAGATTTGAAGAGGAAGGAGGTAGTGTGAGATGAGAGGGTGAAGAGGAAGGTATTTATAGGGAAAAATTAGGTCTAGAAGAGAGTGAGGTGAGTTAAAGGAGTGAAGAGTTCGAGCAGACCTCGGGAAGCAACGTTTGACTATTGCTGTCCCGATGCTAATCGATTATGAGACATGGGTAATCGATTAGCTCACTGTTTCTGGGGAATTTGAAGCATTTTGTGTAGTGTGTAATCGATTATTGAAGTTGAATAATCGATTAGTGAAGAAACAGAATCGTCCTAATCGATTGAGATAGAATGGTAATCAATTAGTGGAAAGATGAAACGTTTTGTATCTGAAACAGAGGTTTTGTAATCGATTATGGATTAGGAAGTAATCGATTAGATTAAAACAGAAGCATTGTAATCGATTAGATATCAAGGTGTAATCGATTATTAAAGAAACAGAAACATATTAATCGATTATGAATTAAAGGGTAATCGATTATGTATAAAACAGAGGCGTACTAATCGATTATATGGCAATTCGTAATCGATTATCAGCGAGACAGAAGCTTATTAATCGATTATGCAGATGTATATAATCGATTATCTGGTTCAAAAAGTTGAAGTTTTCACACAGGAGAGTTGCAATATTAGTCAATTATACCACTGATATAAACATGCCATATAACACGGTTTTTATCAAAATACTTTCATCATTCAAGCACAATTGTTCATGTCAAGAATTCCTAATTCTCTTCTAATGTGGATGAATTGCTCCCTAGCTAAAGGTTTGGTGAAAATATCTACTAGTTGCCTAGAGGTTTCAACATGCTCAAGTATACAATCATCTTTTAATACATGGTCTCTAATGAAATGATGTCTAATCTCAATATGTTTGGTTCTAGAATGCATTACAAGATTCTTTGAGATATTGATAGCACTAGTATTATCACACTTAAGAGGCACATGGTCCAATACAACTCTAAAGTCTAGAGGTTGTTGTCTCATCTAAAGGATTTAAGCACAACAACTGCCAGTTGCAACATATTCTGCCTCAGCTGTTGATAGCGTAATACTTACTTGTTTCTTGCTATGCCAAGAAACAAGAGAACTACTAAGCAAGTGACATGTTTCGCTAGTGCTTTTTCTGTCAAGTTTACATCCTGTAAAATTTGAATCAGAGTAACCAACTAAAGTGCATTTTGCCCCTTTGGGGTACCATAAACCAACATTTTGAGTCCTAACTAAATATTTCATTATCCTTTTTACTACAGTGAGATGTGATTCTTTAGGACAAGCCTGGTATCTAGCACACATACACACAGCAAACATGATGTCCAGTCTACTAGCAGTTAAGTAAAGTAAGGATCCTATCATACCTCTATATTTTGTGAGTTCAACAACCTTACCTTTCTCATCCTTGTCCAAATAGCATGAAGTATCCATGGGTGTGGCAATATCATTTGCTTTGTCCATGTTGAATTTTCTAAGTAGATCTTTGCAGTACTTGGATTGATTAATGAATGTGCCTTCATTGGTTTGCTTGATTTGTAGTCCAAGAAAGAAAGTGAGTTCCCCCATCATGGACATTTCAAATTCTTCCTACATTAACTTAGCAAACTCCTTGCACATTGAATCATTAGTGGCACCAAATATTATATCATCAACATAAACTTGTACCAATAGTATGTTATTCTTTTTGTGCTTTATGAATAAAGTTGTATCAACCTTTCCTCTTTTAAAATGATTTTCTAAAAGAAATTTGCTGAACCTTTTATACCAAGCTCTTGGAGCTTGTTTCAAACCATACAGAGCTTTCTTTAATTTGAAAACATGATTTGGAAATTGATGGTTTTCAAAATCTGGAGGTTGATCAACATATACTTCCCCTTGAATGTATCCATTTAAGAAAGCACTTTTGACATCTATTTGGTACAATTTGAAATCCCTACAGTATGCGAAGGCTAATAGTAGTCTAATTGCTTCTAATCTAGCTACGGGTGCATACCTCTCTTTATAATCAATACCTTCTTCTTGGTTTTAGCCTTTAGCTACTAGCCTAGCTTTCTTCCTAGTGATAATACCATTTTCATCTATCTAAATACCCATTTAGTTCCTATTATTTGGTGATCATTGGGTTTTGGCACTAATTCCCAAACTTTATTTCTTTCAAATTGATTTAACTCTTCTTGCATGACCAACATCCAATGTTCATCAACAATAGCCTCATCAATGTTTTTGGGTTCTATTTGTGATACAAATGCTAGGTGATTACAAGTATTTCTAATAGCATTTCGAGTACTTACACCTTGAGTCATTTCACCTATGACTTTGTCTAGAGGATGATCCTTCAAAATGATCCATTGTTGTGGTTCCTCATGTTTTGCTGCGTTTGTGTCTTTGATTTCTCCTTCCTTGTCATCTAAGGTCAATTCTTGAAGAGTACCTACAAGATCATCAACATCTTCCTTTCTCGGAGGGTTATGGTTATTTTCATCAAACTTAACATGAATGGATTCTTCTATGGTATTTGTGGGTTTGTTGAATATTCTATAAGATTTACTAGATTGAGAGTACCCTAGGAAGATTGCCTTATCAGATTTGGCATCAAACTTTTCTAGATTATCCTTTCTATTGTTAAGCACAAAACATTTACATCCAAAAATATGAAAGTGTGAAATGTTGGGTTTTCTACCCTTGTAAAGTTCATAGGGGGTTTTCTTTAGAATAGGCCTTATTAAACATCTATTCATAACATAACAAGCGGTGTTTACCGCATCGGCCCAAAAATGTTTTACAATATTGTTTCATTTAACATTGTTCTTACAAGCTCCACCAAGGATCTATTTTTCCTTTCAACTACTCCATTTTGTTGTGGAGTTCTAGGAGCTGAAAAGTTGTGATTAATACCATGTTTTTCGCAAAACTTTTCAAAAGATTAATTTTCAAATTCTCCCCCATGATCGGTTCTAATGGATGTAGTTTTAGAATTTTGTTCATTTTGGATATTCTTTGTAAGTTTCTTGAATGCATGATATGCTTTATTCTTATAAGCAAGAAACAAGGTCCATGTATATCTAGAATAGTCATCTACAATCACTAGACCATAGTAGTTACCACCAAAGCTCTTGATTTTGGATGGTCCAAAAAGATCATGTGCAAAAGTTGTAAAGGCCTTTGTGTGGAAACAATGTTTTTAGATTGAAAGGATGCCTTTACTTGTTTCCCCTTTTGACATGCATCACAGAAATTGTTTTCAAATTTGAGCTTTGGTAAATCAATTACTAACTCCTTAGAAACGAGTTTGTTTAAATGGTCTACATGTATATGAGCTATTCTCCTATGCCATAGCCAAGTTTCATCCTCTCTAGTCATGAAGCATTGTACATCATTTAAGGACAAACTATCCATGTCAATCATGTAAATATTATCGATTCTTTGGCCTACAAATTTAATTTCCTTATTAACCTTATGCTCAATTATGCAACAATTTGATTCAAACACAACTCTATATCCTTTGTCACATAATTGACTAATACTAAGTAGATTATGTTTAAGGCCTTCAACATACAACATGTCATTTATGGATGTAGAAGAATTCTTACCAATATTTCTGATGCCTAGGATTCTTCCTTTGGTGTTGTCTCCATAGGTGACGCTTCCTTTTCTTTTGGGAGTGAATGATGCAAACTTGCTTATGTCTGCCGTCATGTGCTTTGAACACCCACTATCCAAATACCAATGGGTGTTGCTGTTGGAAATATGCACTAAAAGCCTATATAGGTTCGCATCATTTTGAATAAGTCATTTTTTTGTTAAATAGTTTAACAACCTTTATTTATCCTTGGAGTAATAGGTCACATGAGAGTTATTCCTAAAATGTCCCTAGTCAAGTATTTACGTGGGGACATGTAAATACATTAAGACTAGTGTATGAGTGTACTGATGATCTGATCTGATCTCATAGATCATGGATATAAATGATATCAAGTCTTCACACGGGTACACATTAAGAGTAATGATGTACTGGACAGACCCACCATGAGAACGTTGCATGGATCGTTACATGAATGTCATAAACGATTCTCAATGTGATAATGGTATATATAGTCCTTTGACCTGAAGTCACTACGATTTCTACATAAGGAGTTTATTGTTTTAATACAATCAAACGTCTTTTGTAATAAGAGGACTATAAAGGTTGTGGTTAGGTAATGTAGAAATTATGTAGAGGGATGTGAGTGATGTAGATGGGATTTGTCTCTCCTATGTAACAGGAGTGATATCTATAGGCCACTTGATGGAGTGAGACTCCGGAAATGCATGGCCATGCTAGAAAGAATAAATATTGGATATTTATTTGGATAAAGTCTACTCCGGTATCAAGTAAAATAAATTGGACCGTACAAGGATGACACGACCATGTCTTGGGCCCAATTGGGATATCGTGACAAAAGGAACAAACATATAAAATAATTATCACTTATAGGTTATGTTGTTAATAAATAATATTCAGACATAATGATGCATTGCTAGATGCCGCTTTTATTTTATATTAATAATAAAATAGTTTATTATTAATATAATCGAGTATTTTACCTATAGGGTCACACACATAGAGTAAGCCCATCAGAAAATAGCTTTTTATTTTAGTTGGACTAAAATAAGACTATTGGGCCTAACTCATTTAGAATGAGTAAGGAGCCCACTTTTTAGAGAGCAAATTAGGTCAAACCTAAGCCTATAAATAGAGCATAAGATGCTTATAGGCGGCTAACCTAAAGAGACATAAAAATACACAAAAGTTGTAAAAGCTACACACCGTCAAACTAGCATTTGGAAGGTGTAGCATTTCTGGTGGGAGTACTCGTGTGGACTCCTAAAGGACGAGGCTACGATTGCTTCGATATTCTTCAAGAGGTAATCCTAAAACGCAATTTGTTTTGTGTGTTTGTCTTATGCTTTGAAACATGGCGCTTTACAAATCCTATAGGAATCCTTGTATTTCTGCTGCTCATACATTAGGGATTCCTAACAGTGGTATCAGAGCCAGGTTGCAAAACCATGTTTTGGGTAAACATTTGTTTAAAGAACATGTAAAAATAAATTTAAAATTTCTTTTATGAAAAGAATTGTAAAGGTTGAATCCTTTTGCAAAGGTTGCATCTTTTATTAGATATGTTGCAAAGGTTGCATTTTTAATGAGATATTATGTAAAGGTTGCATTTTTATGAGATATGTTGCAAAGGTTGCACCTTTTGAAAGCTAATATCAATATATTTTGCTTTATGTATATTGATTTCTTTTCTCAATATTTTAATTAAAGAACATGTTTTTAGGATGTGCTTTATTATATGAACATGTTGTATGTTGCAATGGTGATTGTTTTATATGTGTTCTAATTATAAGGCATGTTTTATGTTTATTCAATTAAATTGAAATCAAGGGTTGTATGCAATGACGTCTATATGCTTTCTCTTTTCTAATATGAATTGTTCATGTGAGATTGTGTTTAGAAAGTTTAAGAGTTAAACCCTAGCCGTAATGAAAACTAAGATTCAAAAGTTGAAACCTAGCCGTAATGGTATTTTATTTATTTGTAAATGTTACAAATAAAATATTTGATTTTAATATTATATTTTAAATTCAATTTGTAAAAGTTACAAATCAAATTTTTAATTATTTGTTAAACTTAAAGTTTGTAAGAGTTACAAATTTAAATAATTTATTCTTATTAATTTTAATAGGATTTGCATTGTTTGTGATCCTTTTAAAATTAATGTGATTTGTAAGAGTTACAAATTTAAATAATTTATTCTTATTAATTTTAATAGGATTTGCATCATATGTGATCTTTTTAAAATTAATGTGATTTGTAGGATTACAAATTGATTTATATTTATTAAATTTAATATGATTTGTAATTGTTACAAATAGAAGATAAGATCTTTATTAAATTTAATAATTTTAAAATCAAATATTTAATCCTTAATAAATTTGATAGGATTTGTAAAAGTTACAAATTAAAGATAAGATCTCTATCAAATTTAATAGGATTCGAAATAAAATATCTTGAACTCTAGAGATAAGGTCTAAAATTTAAACTTTGATCGTTCCTAAAACTTAGGATGATTGTTGAGACTCTAGAGATAAGGTTTAAAAATTAAACTTTGACTATTCCTATTTTAGGATAATTATAAGGGTCAAAACATAAGGTTTAAAAGTTAAATCTTGGCTGTTTCAAAATTAAAGATTTCAAATTGTTTAAAATCATAACCGAATACTTTGAGCTGTTAATGGTCAGTGGGACGTTCTGGCTAGGAAAGACTTGGTACTTACGTGGTCACTCTGGACCCACCTCTCTTTCCTGGGAACTAACCTGATTACAGTACTAAATATTTGGGTTGGAACACCCTTTGACCCTGTCTGTTGAATGGTCAATAGAGCCGCCAAACTTCCTTGTGTAGTTTTCCTTTTACGACCCCGCGTGTTTAATTATGTGTTTTAAATTTTATTTTATTTTAAATATAATTGATTACTCTATTAATTGATTAATTAACATGTCTAGCGGTGAATGGTTATGGTCTTAGATTTTTTTATTTAATTTTAAATACAACCTGTGTGCTGTGCCTTTCTCTATTCTTAAATTTCTTCTCTCAACCCTTCACTCGTATGTAAAACGAGTTTTCTTTATTACATTGTAATCTTGGAAAAGCCAACAAGGTGGAGACCTAGAAGAAACCTAGAGTGGTGATGGATATGACCTTGAAAGGAACAAAGGAGTGGTGACTCTAGGAGGATGGTGGTTTCAAGAAGTAGGACTTCATGAAGTAAAGTCAAGACACCATAGTTCCTTTAGGTTTATTTTATTTTATTTTATTTTCTAGGAAGACCATAACCATCTCACAATTTTTATTGCATGTTTTGGGGTTTTATTTTGCGTTAAAGCATTTAATTAAAGTCGGTAATGAACAATAAGAAAATTGAAATCCCTCAAGCCCGACAATCATACCTTCCAATAAGTAATAACATCTAACTTGAATAAATAAAGTGTAGGCCACGTCATAGTTGGGTGCCTTTATTTATGTTTAGTAGGACATGATTGGATAATTGGATTATCCAAGTATTATTAAGTTTTATTCAAATAGACTTTTTTCAATTGGATTGGAAAAACCTAGAGGTATGAACAGTCTAAAACGCGTTCTAATAAACAACAGTCATCAATGCTAGTTTCAATAAAGTGTAGGTTCTGCCAAAGCAGGGTGCTTTTATTGATATTAGTAAAGGATGATGGATAATTGGATTATCCAATCATTTGTTATTGGACTCATCTAGGTAACTTTAATCAGATTAAAGAACCTAGAATATGTGATGTTTGGCTTATATATCATCTATGGTTGGGTCTTGAATACCCTATGGAGTCTGCATAAACTCTGAGCTATAAAAGGCAATATGAATATATGGGAGATATACGATATGATCGCATACAGACTTTATTAAGGCCAAGTTAGTCTGGAAGTCTATAAGGTGATCAAGAAAGGAAATTGTTTCCAGTTTTAGCCAAAATAAGACATTGAAATAATTTGTCTAAAGAACTTGAAGGAGTTCAAAAGAAAGGGAAGTAAGACTTCCACTACAGGTCATGTTATAGAAGTCAAGTTATTTTACTTTACTAACATTAGTATCAGATACTAGTAGTAGATCTCAAATTTTGAAAGATCAAGGAAGTAGATCACTTGTTAAGGGTGGAGAAATCTGAATAAAATTTAGCAAAAGTTGCTACAATAAAGATAAGATCTTTACCTATTGGGCTAGTTAGTGAACTAGACATTGTGCATATTATTTTTTGTTAGACAAGAAATGTTTTTCTTATTATAAAATAACTTTATTTCTTCAAATGGAAGTTGATGCACAATTGAGTAATGGATTCCACATCCTAAATCTCAAAACACCTATTTATAACAACTGCCAAAGTAGGTTAAAATAAGTGATTTTGAACCTTACTTACATAGTATTGTCTCCTAAGGCAAATGGATAAGAAACACATTTTCTAAATACCATTAATGTGGTTATATGACTCTTTTTGATTTTGGAATCAACAGAGACATGTAAATCTTATTTATTAGAGAGATAATTGAGACCTCATTCATTAAAAAGATGAGTAATCTATTATCTAATACATAGCGATGTATATGGGCCTATTGGAACAATAACTAGATATGTTTTTCAATACTTCAACATACTAATTGAAAAGTCAATGAGTATGGATTTATGTAACATAAGTTAGAAAGTCTTTGAAAAGTTCAAAGAATTCATAATAAAGTGAAAAACTAAATTGACAAGACAATTAAAGCTCTTGATTAGATCAAGATAGCAAATAATTTGAGTTATAAGTTTGATAACTATCTAATAGAGTGAGAGATTACCTCTTAACTCATTCCTCATGGAATGCCTTAATAGCATCTCTACGGGGAAAAGTCAAACCTTGTTGGACATAGTTTGATTATTGATTATTATCAAACATCTCTAACTCCTTCAATGTTTCTTTATTAACAAAATTTCCATACTTAACCATGTTCCATCTTAGACTTTCTTAAAGAAACCATATATGATATGTACTAGGAAGAAACCTAGTATGTCTTTACTAATAATTTGGAACTATGATGCTTCTATAGAGCATCCAACTTTGACAAGGTCGGATCCAAATTAGATAAATGTCTTCTGTGAGATACCCAAAGAAAGCTAAGGGTTATCAATTCTACAATCCATCTGAGAATAAGAGGCTTGTTGCTTAGAATGTTGTATTCTTGAATAAGAGTACATCCCTTAAAGAATCAGTGGGAGGATGGTAGAACTTGAAGAAATTCAAGTATCACAAAGCATTTAAAAGTCAAGGATGGACTTGGAGCAGAAATCACAAAGTGTTGTGAAATCCTTAGCTCCGGTAGCATGATGAGTGCCTATTTTATGATTAAATTCATGGCTCAATTAGAACCATTTTTTTTGAATAACTTAACAAAATTGATAAATAATTGAGCATGATTTTGATCATAAAGGGAGTATTAAGAAAAGAAGCTTGAAATTTGAAAATCAGTGAACAAAGTGACAAAAGCCTTGAAGAAACAAAGAGCATCAAGCAAAGGACACTCGAGCGTAGTACACTACACGCCTGAGCGTGAAGGAAACAAAAGCCTACGTTGCCCATGCACCCAAGTGAAACAATGAGGAACACACCAACAGCCCCTCACGCTTGAGCGTGAGCCTGAGCTCGCTCAAGCGTGACTTCATGCATGACTGGCGCTCAAGCGTGGAACCATGGAGCTCAAAGCGTGACTGAATTGAATTAAGGAACAGCATCAGGGGCATCTCACGCTCAAGTGTGATAAGGAGCCGCTTGGGCGTGACCTCGATCCCGCTTGAGCGTGGCTTGAGCGTGGAACACATCTGTAGGGATAGAGGAGCTCGCTTAAAGCGTAAACATGTCCAGCTTGAAGCGAAGGATCAAGCATATGCTGAACAAAGGAACCACGCTTAAGCGTGGACAAGGAAGCTCAAGCGCAAGACTATTAAAAAGCTTCAGAGCCCTTCACACTTGAGCGTGACCATCAAGCTCAAGCGTGACTCACACAGCGTGGGCTTCTTAATTCTTTATTCACCCGTAATGCGATGCAAACTCATCCACTTTCTGCTGTTTCCACCAGTCTTTGAAAGATGCCGCATGGGTTCTACGCAAGTGGGTAAGAGAAGCTAAGCCAAAAACTCCTATAAAGCAAGCTGCAAATAGGGCATCAGGATCATCAATCTCCTATCACATCATACATCATTTCATCCTCTGTATTTTTTATTTCACACTTTCCATTTTCTGTATTCATTTCTTTGATGGTGAAAATGCAAGGCATGAGTAACTAATCTCCCTTATGGGATTGGCTGTAATCCATTCAACACTGAAGTAATGCTGTCGTAAGTTTTCATTGAGTAATGAGATTTGATAAAGTTTCTGTATTTCCTTCTGCGTTTAATGCCTGAAAGTACTTGATCACTATTTTCTTGTTCTAAGTTTTCTTGAGTATGCTGGGAAGTGACTTTTGAAAGCAGACCCTGAAAGAAATGCTTGTTGTGAGTAGATAGCCAGGGATGGCGTCTAACGCAACAAACGTCAAAACAATCGATCGATAATGCTGGAATGGTTTCCAAAGTGACTGAGGGATCAGCGGTTTGGAAATCATTCTTATGAATTTTGTAGTCGAGGGATCGATGCAAATGACTTTGATTGTGACGTAGAACTTATCTTTTCGATTTACTTATATGGAAACTTATGCAGCTTACAGAGGTGAAGATGTGATGAAGCCAATCCCTGTTTTACAAAACTGATTTCTCCAATATCATTTACTGTTATATTTTGCAAAGTGCTATCCTCTGTTATTTTGTTACTTACTATTTTTCATTCAACAACATTCACAACAAACCCAAACAAAAACTTTCTACCAAATCAATTCAAACTAAGATCTTCATTCTAGCACCTCCTCAGTGGAACGACAACTATACTATATTACAACTTCTGTGTTTAAACTTGGCACATCCATTTCATTGAGTTCATATTATAAAAACTTAATTCTCTTTCAGCAAACTCAATATAATCAAAACACTTATCAAGTTTTGGCGCCGCAGCCGGGGAGGTGATTTAAGTTTGAATATTTTAACATTGAATTGACAAGACAGTGTAAATAAAATTGTTTTCAATTTGTTTTTATTTAGTAATCTTGCTATTTGAGTACTTTGATTTATGATCTTGAGAGGACAGGGTACAAAAGAACAACTTGCATTTGATCCTGAGATAGACAGGTTCCTCAAGAAAATCAAGAAAGCCAAGCAGAACTTCCACGTAGGACAAACTTCCTCTGTTACAATGGAGGACAACAGCAATAATCAAAATCCACCAAGGAGAACACTTGGAGATTACACATTGCAACAAGGACCTAGCACCACTAAAAAAACAACTTTTAGCGACGGACAAAATTGGTCGCTAATCAATGGAACTCCCGTCGCTAAAACAATTAGCGACGGCGTCACAGACGGGAACGTGGGCGTCGCTAAAACCCTCGTCGAAAACACATCAGCGACCAAATACATGCCGTCGCTAAATTATTGACGGCGTAAGGCCGTCGCTAAAATCGTCCCTGCCCCAATAACTGCTGCCGTCGCTAAGTGTTGCCATACAGCGACCTCGGGACCCCGTCGCTACTAATAGACACCAGCGACCACCCTGTGCCGTCGCTAGAGGTAGTGATACAGCGACCACAAATTTCTGTCGCTAGTGGTTGCGATGTAGCGACCAAGGCGTACCGTCGCTAGTGTTTGTCAGGTAGCGACCACAACGTCCGTCGCTAGTGGTTGCGATGTAGCGACCAAGGCTTCCCGTCGCTAGTGTTTGTCAGTTCGCGACCACAACGTCCGTCGCTAGTGTTAATAAGTCAGCGACGGACGGGTACCGTCGCTAACGAGAATTTTTAAATTTTTTTAAAATTGATCCAATATTGACTGGTTTTGTTAATTTAGCTTTAAAAATAACTTTATTGGCTGATAAAATTTTATAATTAAATTAAAATAATTTTTTTGAAGCAATGAATTATTATTAAAAACCAAATAATAGATTAAATTAATTTATGAAATAGGTTGAATTATTAATGATAGGTAGAAAGGCTTTGTGATTTGAATGTAATTACCATTAAATATTGACATAATAAATAAAGAATGACAAACTAAATACTGAATGAAAATATAACATAACTAAAAATCAAATATACAATGTGTATAAATAAAAGAACTACAATCAAGGTGGTGGGGGATCCTGGGGTGGTGGTTGGGGCGCCTGGGAAGTGGGGGGAGGTAGCCTCGCCATCAACTGCATCAGTAGCTCCTGCTGCTGAGCAAGTTGCCGACGAGTCTCGGCGTGCTGCTCCTCGGCCCGCTGTCGGTCCGCCTCGGCCTTCTGTCGGTCCGCCTCGTGCCGCTCCAACAGCAACTGCCTCTGACGTCGCTCTTCCTGTAGCTCATCGTTCAGGTTTTGAATTACCTGAACGACCTCAGTCGGAAGACCAGAGGAAGACGAAGAGGAAGGGGTCTTCCCCTTTTTCGCCAGCTGCGTGCCGACGCCACCCAATCCAAACACCCTCCCTTTCTTGTTCACACCGCCAACAGCCTCCATATAGATGGCGTTGTCGTCAGAACAAGATAGGGTGGGAGGAACCCCCCCTTCAGGAGTGGAAGCCACCAGGTCCGCCTCCTTCTCGGCCCTCCTGGCCTGATACGCCTCCTGTAAATTCAAAAACAACGATAGGATTAGTAAGTTGATTTGTAAATTATAAGCATATGTCAGTTAAAAGTAAATACCGCTAGCTCCGTAGTCTTCTGGTTTACCCATGCACCGGCTTTGTTCTTCTTGGTCATTTGCATGACCTCAAACAAAGAAGGCTCCCGGTGCTCCCTCTGCTCCTGTGGTGGACAAAAAACATTGAGATTATTATTTGTAAACATGTAAGACGAATGATAATAGAAATGTTTAACATAAATATACTTACAAATCTTTTCTTGTGCTCGAGGGTTGAAATGCTACCCCCAGTGTAAACCGAGGCTGCAGCATCGGCGGCTCTGTTGGCCCTATTCCGAGCACTCGCCTGCTGGAATGGGACCCCGCCCCACTTCTGGACCATCCCGTCCCAATGGTCCTCCGGGATCCAACGAGGGCGCTCACCCTTGTCCCTCACCTTCCAAAGGGTACTCTTGATGATTTTGGAGGTCTTTGTGGCAAAGACCTTCCTAATCTCATCAATCATACCCTCCGCCCACTGGTAATCACGCTGTAAAATGAATTGAGAAATCAAAATTAATAACAGGTCTATTTTACAAATCAAGTCACAATAAATGAGCTAGGAACTTACCGAGAAGGTGTCAAACCACCTATCTTGCACAACCTTCCCAGCATCTGTCCAAGATATATATGGACCATCCCACTGGGCCTTCAAAACCTTAGTAATCGCTTTGGTAGTGCGACTACTATCAACAAAGCTGTAATGACAACAATTATATCAGGAGTAAAACAACACACAATCTAGGGAGACACCCAAAATTTCGGCAGAGTCTCCCCTGTAAATGTAACATTTCCATGTTTACATAGTTACCCTGTTACAAACAGAAGAGTGCCCAGTACAATTCAATCTATACAAGTACTAATTAAAGTAACATCCAATAAACCAACAAGTCTTTCTACTAAAGTTTAATATAAAGTGTCATACAAATAACATAAAAGTATTTGAGGTTTAGTCACTTACTCGTCTCCGGCCGGCACGGGTACCAACATGGGCAGAGGGGATGCCGGAGGTGGGGTCGCCTGATGGCCATGGTCCTCCAAGCCACCAACTCCAGGAGTCTGCTCTAGGGTGGTCAGCTGTGGGGGTGATGGGGTGGTCTGCTGTGGTGGTGGTGATGGAGTGGTCTGCTGTAGTGGTGATGGAGTGGTCTGCTGTGGTGGTGATGGAGTGGTCTCCTGCCCTGGGGTAGGAGTCCCCAGACGGGAAGCCGGGGTCCTGGACCCACCACCCCTACTGAAGGGCAGTCGACGTCCCGTCATCTGTGGATAAAATAATGAACAAAAAAGGTTAGTCTCAGGATATATATAAACCTATGCATATATGTTTAACAACTACATACTCTGTGTCTGTTTCAGTTTCAAATTCCCCCTCAGTTTCAGTGTCACTGTGGTAATCTGTTTGAACAAGTTCATCAGTATCCAAATCAGCCCTAGACCGTTTTGATCGAGAGACAAGGTCTTTGTCAATGTGTTCACCCCCCGTAGTGGCGAGTGTCTCATCCATTATGACTGGATCAATGTTGAACAACAAAGAGGCATCGTTGAGCTCGTGTGGTGCAAGCTGATAAGCGTCATCAACCTCCTCGGAGACATTGTCAGTGATCTGACTTCGGGCCTTGGCCTTGATTACTGCATACCAGTCCCGATGTCCTCCCGGGAAGTCGGTGTAATAAACCTGCTCAGCTTGTTGGGCAAAAATGAAGGGATCAAACCCTTTATATCTACCATTCTTCTTGACCTCAACTAAGCCGTAGTTGTTGTCAACCTTTGTTCCAACACCGATTGTGTTGTCGAACCAATCACATTTGAATAGAACAATATCTCTTCTTAGTCGTCCAGAGAATGAAACTTCAACAATCTCCGTCAGCACTCCATAAAAGTCTTCTTCCAACTGACCGGCGGTGCCTTTAACACAAACCCCGTAGTTATGGGTGCGCATCCCTTCACTCCATTGAAGAATATTAAACTTGTAGCCATTTACGTAGTAAATAGGCCATTTTTTAACAGTCTTCACCGGCCCCCAAGAAAGGGCTTGGAGTAAAGAATCTTCAATATGGTTGTTAGGGTCTTGTATCTATGTACAACATAAGAAGTAGGTCATTGTTACCACATTGACGGGAGTTAGAAGCAAATAGGCTTAAAAACACTTGGAATACGGGTCTTACATGTTGCGCGAACCAACCAACGAACTTGGATGACACCTCACTATGAATTTGGTCATCAGTTAAATCATTTTGCTCAAGTTTTAGCATATCTGTGTATAAGCTATTGAAAGAAACAAATAAGTTTAATATAAAAGCTACGTTAAGAATGTATAATATAACTTCTATGACTTACTCAATAAAGGGTTCCACTTCTGGGCAATTGAGAAGAATGTACAAATGAGCCGCCTTTCGATCTTTCTCATCAATGTAACATTTTGTGAGCCTGCCCCCCGGGTGACCAGGATAGTTGAAAATCGACGTTTGTTCATCAAACCCTGTGCGGCTGGCTACCCCAAGATTGCGGGGAATTCTACTCATTCTAGTTTCTATCTCCGTTGGAAAATAGAAAGAAGCAAAGGTTGTCATTTCTTCGACTAAGTATGCCTCACAAATTGAAGCTTCAACGCAGGCTTTGTTCGACACTTTATCTTTTAAAGAGCGTAAGAATCTTCAACATCATTAACAACATGGTGTTAAGTTAGAAAATGCTATTATAAGCACGATTTGCAAGTAAATTAAAGAGTTCACCAAGCATTCACCTTTCGAATGGATACATCCAACGATACTGCACTGGGCCACCAACCAAGGCCTCGTACGGTAGATGGATAGGCAAATGCTCCATGGAGTCAAAAAAACTTGGTGGGAAAATCTGCTCCAACTTACAAATCAACACCGGGATAGTTTCTTCCATCTTCACAAGTTTCTCCACAGTCAACGAAGTAGCCGTCAACTCCTTAAAGAAGTGACTCAACTCCACTAACGGTTTCCAAATAGGCTTCGGTAAGGCATGAAACGCGTACGGGAGTAGTTGTTGCATAAACACATGGCAATCATGACTTTTCATGCCAAACACCCTGCCCTCCTTCACGTCGACACATCTACTCAAGTTAGAAGCGAATCCGTCAGGCAGGGTCAACCCATTCATCCAAATACACACAGCAATCTGTTGTGGTCTAGTTAAAGCATACTTTGCATGGGGTTTAAACATTCTTCCACGTCCCGCATCCCTCAACTCCAACTCCTTCCTAGAACACCAAATCGGAAGGTCTAGACGACTCTTCTCGTTGTCCTTTGTTCTCCCTTTGATGTCCATAACAGTGTCAAAAATATTCATGAAAACATTACGTTCAGTGTGCATGACATCAATGTTGTGTCTTAACAACAAGTCTTTCCAATATGGCAAATCCCACAACACACTCTGCTTCACCCAGTGGTGTTCCTTACCGTAACCCGCAAACTCCTTAACACTCTTGTCCCAGATGTAAGGATACTCTTCGACCCTCTGCCAAACCCGTGCACCAGATAACCTACGGGGTGGAGGTTCATTGACAACCTTGTTTTTCTTAAAAGCGGTTTTGTTCCTCCTAAACGGGTGATCCAACGGTAGAAACTTTCTATGACAGTCAAAGAAACTTGTCTTGCCACTAACAGGGAGTGATTCCCCCCCGGTATGTTCCATGCATACAGGGCAAGCTAGCTTCCCAGACGTGGACCATCCAGAAAGCATACCATAGGCCGGGAAGTCGTTAATAGTCCACATCAAAACAGCACGCATCATAAAGTTGTTCTTCAAAGACGCATCGTATGTCATTACCCCGACATCCCATTACTATGATAACTCTTCAACCAACGGTTGCAAAAACACGTCTATGTTCGCCTTTGGATTTTTGGGTCCTGGAACCAGTATAGATAGAAACATGACCTCCCTCTTCATACACATATCAGGTGGCAGATTGTATGGGGTCAGGATGACTGGCCAACAAGAGTAAGCCCTTCCGTACTGACCGAAAGGGTTAAACCCATCAGTACATAAGCCAAGTCTTACATTTCGCGGCTCGCCAGAAAAGTCCGGATATAGCTCATCCAAACACTTCCATGCTTTCCCGTCGGAAGGATGGCAAAGAAACCCCTCTTGTGTTCGGTTCAGAGCATGCCAACGCATGTGTTTTGCCGTGGACAATGAGGCATACAGGCGTTGAAGACGCGGTGTTATAGGGAAGTACCACATTTTCTTCCTGGCCGTCCGGGTTACCTTCCCTCTCCTTTTAACGATCTTGTAGCGTTCCTCATTACAATGCAGACATTTTGTGACACTCTCATCTGCAAACTCATTTCTGAACAGCATACATCCACCAACACAACACTCTATCTTCACACAACCCAACCCCAAGTTTGCCACTTGTTTCTTAGCACGGTACAGGTTTGCTGGCATTCTGTGATGACTAGGCATGGTGGAACCCATCAGACTGACCATCCTATCAAAACAACCTCCAGAAAGATTATAATCTGCCTTTAGGCTTAAAGCAGCTAGGGAGGCGGATAACTCAGTGTGACTGTTGCACCCGTCCCACAATGGAGTCTGAGCCGCCGCCAACAAATCATAAAATCTCTTCACCTCCGGATTAGGATCCTCCTCTACATTGTCAGAGTCCCCATGACCTGCTTGGTCATTATGTTCCAGCATACGCCCGGTGGAGGGTCCAACATGATCCATCACCATTTGTTCTATGTTGTTGTACGTATCCCTGTTTCCTCCAACCTCGTAGTAAGACTGTTGCACGGTTACGTCTGACGGTCTACGCGGTAACTGCTCACCATGGTTGTACCAGCAGTGGTATGTTTCCATGAACCCTTTCTCAGTTAGGTGGCACATGACATCATCCGCGTATTCAAAACTCATGCATTTGCACCTTGAGCACGGACAACGGATCTTCTGAGTCACTTCAAATCCAGGCGTGTTTGCCGTAGCGAACTGAATAAACTCCAACAGCCCCATCATAAACTCCTCAGTCACTCGCCGATTGCGATCTAGTCGGTTGTACATCCATCGCCGATTTGCCGGTACCTCCATTTACAATATCTAACAAGCACGATTTCTGTTACTTTAAATTATTGTAATTTTATTTGACTATCGGTTGTGAATCACTTTCTATCTCTTTGATGTTGCAAATTGGTGGGGCCCTATCCCGTTCGGGATGAATATGCAACCATCCGTAACCCATCCCATAATTGTATGCGGTCTATCTTGAGTTGAACGAATGTTCATTTGAAATTTCGGCAGCATTTCGCATTGGTCCCCGAGTACACAGAGATACGTACGGTATGAAACTCCGCACGCAGACATGCACCCTGGGGACAATACGAAATACCATAGCCGAAATTTCAAATGAACATTCATTCAACGTCTCCAGATAGACCACGTACAACATTGATGGGTTACGCCCTACAGGTTACAAATTCATACCAAACTGTCCAACCGGGACAATTCAAGATCCAACACAACACGGTACATCAACCGGTTGTTTTGAAACTTGAACGGGAATCTAATGGGTACACACACGACTAAACCCTATATTATTAAAGTTGAGTTTCATTTTTTAAGTTCCCTAAGAAAGGGAGTCTGCCGAAATTTTGGCAGAGTCTCCCCTGTAAACTAGACATTTCCCAAATTTACAAACGGCCTGTTACATACAGAAAACTTCCCAGTATAGATAAATAAACATATCATACGCATTGTATATGATATTCAGAGTTACGAACACCAAATCATGTTATCCATACATAAAATCAATGCCTAATGAGATGTACTCTCTACTAACAAACAACATTACACATGCATCATAAATCATGTTATCAGCACACAAAACCAATGCCTAATGAGCTCTGCTCTCCACTAACAAACAACATTACAAATGCATAAAAAATCATGTTATCAGCACATAAAACCATCGCCTAATGAGCTCTGCTCTCCACTAACAAACAACATTACACATGCATAAAACACATTATAAACACATCAAAACCAGTTCCTAATGAGCTTTGCTCTCAACTAACAAACAACAACTGACATGCATACATATATCGAGAAAGTCAGTGTTAGGGATTACCTGGCAAAAAAGTGGGCGATAACTATGGAGCTGAAGAGAGACGATCAGAGACCACGCGTGATGTGTGTTACTCTGCATGACAAACCAAGAAGTCGTTAGACAGTTACAAGTAGCAAGGAAACTAAACAAAGAGAGACACGCAAAGCAAATTATAGATTACACAGCAACGACTTCTTAGTGATCTAGACACTTGGGATCCACATGAGAATGAGTCCATGAGACACGCAACAGAGACTACATTTGCATTATTAAACGTTTTAAAACCCTAAACCCTAAACACTAAACGCTAAACCCTAAACCCTAAAACTCTAGAAATTTGTTACTTCTTATCAACCTGATATTTTAGTAATCATGGAAACTCGGTGTGAAACAAATAGACTCAACAAAATCTGGGTCCTTAGACTATGATGGTTTTGCTAGTTTAGATGGTGCTGGATTTTCTGGTGGATTACTGGCAACTTGGAAAACAATGGAAATTAAAGTTAACTTAATTGAATCCAACTTATAGTTTTTACACCTTAATATCCAATTCCCTGAGAACAAAAGCTGGTTTTTCACACCAATATAAGGACGTGTGATATTATACCCTACTGGGTTCTTCCAATTTTTTTGGCAATCAATTGGGCCTGGTGTGACCAAATAGATTCAGGAACTTTGGGCTAATCCTCATATGATTGGAAATATAAACATTCACTAAGCTGTGAGAAATGTGACTGTCCAAACCTAAATCTTCTTTAAAGTTTCACTCGATCGGAAAAAATAACTTTTTCTAACCTTTTTCATACAAAAAAGAAACTAACAAAATTGTTTGTAATTTTAAATTATTAAAACAATTGCACGTAGACATCATTATCAATCCTACAAGTTGTGTACATCTGATCAAATGTCTCTGTAAGGAAGGGAGGCTGGATGATGCAGTAGACATCTTCCTTTATGCTCTTGACAAAGGTTTTGGTTTACGGTCCCAAATTTTTAACCTGCTCCTCAGAAGACTTCTTCTTTCCCAAGATAAAAAGGAGTATGCTATTGATCTTATTCGTAGGATGAAGTCTGCTGGATACAGTTTAAATGGCTTTCTTTATCACAAAACACTCTGCCTTTTACATGAAGTACAGAGCAGGATAATCAGATCCCAAGAAAGAAACCTTCCAAGAAAGACAGACACAGCAAGATCAACACTGCAAGAGGGCTTAGGGATAGAAGAATGAGACTTTCCCTTGAAGTTGCAAAGAGATTTTTTGGGTTACAAGACATGCTAGGCTTTGACAAGGCTAGCAAAACCGTTGAGTGGTTGCTAAACCAAGCGAAAGTTGAAATCAACAAGCTTGCAAGAGAAAAGAAAACGATGATGAAGAACCTCAAGAATGATCAATATCACAGTTGTAGCAGTCGTGGTGGTGCTAAGAGTGCTTCTTCAACTTCGGAATGTGAAGGTGTGTCTAGCCTTGATGAGGTTGTAGTAAGCGGAAATCAACAACAACAAGAGAGGGTTCCAAAGAAAAAGAGCATGAAGAATTGTAGAAAGAGTGCATCTCATCCTCTTGCTAAGGAGTGCAGGGAAAGGGCAAGAGAGAGGGCAAGAGAGAGGACAAGAGAGAAGATGAGGACTCGTGGACTTGTTGATGAATCTAAGCAATGTGGAGGGGAAGCAAATCACAATTTGAGCCAACTGGGTTCTTGGAACCCCGTTGAATCTGATTCTAAGAGCCATATTGTGACCAATCCTTCCTTGGATGTGCTCAGTGAGGCTAAAGAACAAAACTATCACACAAATAAGGAGCATTTGGAGAGTGTAGAAGCCATGGCGCATGATGATTCTTTTGTTATTTTCAGCAAATGGAACCCTTCTACGATTTTCAATTCTCCTATTAACTGTGGACTACCTCACGATGTAAGTCTTAAATTAGTGCCATGTAGATTAGTAACCTCATGCTTCCACACCATATTAATTAGCACACAATTAATTATCATAGAATTATTGCTCATTGTCACCTGGCAATATTACAGATTGAGCTGATGGAAAAAATCTAAATTCCTTCACATATTTTTTTTGAAAGGAGTGAGGAAAGCTTAACATGACTAAACAGCTTGAATAGAATTGTTTCTAGTTGTATAATTTACACATAGTTATCACAAAATAAATTATGACATGCTGCTTTTACTATATGTTCTGTGATTTAATTATAGCATTCAACAATAAGTTGCAGGTTGAGAAAAAAAGATTAGTAGTGTAGGCATATATGAGGATATCCAATTGCTACAGTAACATCTCACCTGATTACTGCATTAAATTTTTGCATATGAGGGGAAAAATCATGTAAAATGGTTGTATTTATTCAGTAAAAATTTTCTATAACATTTTTCCCTTCTTTCTGCTCTGACCCTAGCTGCCTATTTATTCAGTAACATAGATGGTACAATTCAATAGTATCTTATAACGGTATTAAGCATGTTCTTAATTAAGAAAAATAACTCTTTTTTTATCCCCGACCAGCGCAGTGAGGAATGCAGAATGCAGAATGCAGAATAAGGAAATAAAAGACAACACTATATACACAAAGAATGCAGAATCAAACATTGTTCTAGTTTGCATACCTTCAATGCAGATAAGGGAGACGATGGCTACAGAGAGTGTGGAGGAGGAGGTGGAGGACGAAGCCTGAATACAGAGGGGCTCACGGAGGCGGGGAAGGTGTACCTTCAGTGGAGGTAGATCTTCGGTGGAGGTGGAGGTGGAGGTTCGGTGGATGTGGAGGTGGAGGTGGAGGTTCGCTGGAGGTGGAGGTTTGGTGGAGGTGGAGGTTCGGTGGAGGTAGAGCTTCGGTGGAGGTGGAGGTAGAGCTTCGGTGGAGGTGGAGGTTCGGTGGAGGTTTTGGAGGTCGAGGTTCTGATCGGTGGAGGTTTTCGAACAGGGTGGAGGCTGAACACGGTGGAGATTGAACGCTGCAGGCTTTCGAAGAGAGAAAAGGGGTTAGGGATTCAGGGGAGGGAAGAAAGTGTTTGACAGAGAAGGTTCTGATCGAGTAAGTTTTATACTTAGCGACGGCCCGACCCGTCGCTACTGTCGTCCCTACATATTAGGAGGGAAGACCGAAAGCCTCAGCGACGGCATACAAACTCCGTCACTAATCTCCTGAATATTAGCCACGGGAGCACAATTCCGTCACTAATCTCCTGAATATTAGCGACGGTAAACCAACCCCGTCCCTAATCCCCTGAACCGTAGCGACGGCCTCAACCCACCGTCACTAACTTCAATCATTAAAAGGAAAAATTGGAGGGAAGTGAAATACATAGCGACGGGCGGATGAATCCGTCACTAATATCCTGAATCTTAGCGACAGTTTTACACCTCCGTCACTACCTTCCAAGTATTTGAATTCAATAGTTTGGAGGGAAGACGAAAACATAGCGACGGTAGACCCTACCGTCACTAACCTCTTCACAAATAGCGACGGTATCACGTAACCGTCACTAATCTCCTAAAAATTAGCGACGGTACCGCCTAACCGTCACTAACTCCTACACCTTAGCGACGGTATTGTAGATCCGTCACTATTATAAACTATAGCGACGCAGATTGACCGTCGCTATAGTTGGAGGGAACCTTAGCGACGGTTGTTGACCGTCGCAACTGTTTGCCGCCAACTGAAAACCAGGGCGGGAAAGAAAAAATGGTGGCGCTAAAATATAGCGACCCTTCTAGCGACGGTGTTGACAAGGATTAGCGACCGCGTTTGATACCGGTCGCTAATTTAGTCGCTAATAACTCTTAGGCCCCTTTTGACATGAAGCGGTCGCTAACACGGTCGCTATTTAGCGACGGCATGTGGTGGTCGCTAATTTGAGGTAGCTGTTTGGGGTTTTTTTAGTTGTGTAGACACTACTCAAGCATTGCTATACCAAATACAATCAGGGCTATAGAAATGAAACCTGCTTTTCTTAGTTTAATTAGTTCCCATCAATTTCATGGAATGTCCAGTGAAGATCCTTACACTCACTTGGCCACATTCTATGAATTGGTAGGAACAATGGGATTTGAACAGGAAGTAATTGAGGCAGCATACCTAAGATTGTTTCCTTTTTCTCTTGCAGGAAAAGCCAAAGAATGGCTCCAGTCATACCCAAATCAAAGCTTGAACAGCTGGGAGACAGTGGAGGAAAAATTCCTACACAGATTCTTCCCACCATCCAGATTCATCAAGGCTAAATCAGATATCACAACATTTAAACAAAGCCATGATGAACCCTTTTGTGAAGCATGGGAACGCTTCAAATCTCTCCTCAGAAGATGCCCAAACCATGCACTGGAAGATATTGCCCAATTGAATATCTTTTACAGTGGTTTAAAGGGTGATACTAAAATGATTTTGGATGCAGCAGCTGGAGGAACCATGATGACAGTGGATGCAGAGCAAGCTACAAGGATCATTGAAGCATTATCATCCACAGATTACCAGGCTCAGCATGACAGAACACAAATCCAAAAGAAGGGAGTGTTGGAACTTAATACAACAGATGCCATTTTGGCTCAAAATAAGATTTTGACACAACAAATTGAAGTTCTGACACAACAAATGGCAAAACTCCCGCAACAACTACATACTGTACAGTCCTCTACAGGAAACCAACAAGCACAAATGAGATGTGACTTTTGTGGAGGAGAACATCAGAATGGACACTGCCAAGGAGAACAAGGAGACCAATCTATCCTCTATATGAATAACCAAGGTAAGCAAAGTAACTTCAATAACAATACTTACCCCAATAATTTTTCACAGGGATGGAGGAATAGTCAAAATGGTGGATGGAAGCAAGAAGCAAGCATATCCAACAGACAGCAACCTTATCAACAAGGTCCTTCATTGACAGAAAGGACATCAAAACTAGAGGACACTCTAGAAAAATTCATGCAGGTCTCAATCACCAACCAAAAGAACACTGATGCTTCGATAAGAAACCTAGAGACACAAGTGGGGCAATTGGCTCGCCAAATTGCAGAGCATCACAACTCCCAATTTGGAGTCAATACACACCCAAATCCAAAGGAGCAATGCAAAGCAATCACAACAAGAAGTGGAAAGGTCATTGGACAAAAAGAGAATGACAAGGTGGAAGAAAAAGTAGAAAAAGAAAAAGAAACAGAAGAGGAAGTTAGTGAAAAGAAGAATAATGATGTAAATATGAAGGAGGAGGTTGAAAAAGAAAAAAAGAAAGAAATAAAAGAAGGGAAGAAGAAGGTGGACGACCCAACACCACAACTGAAGAGCTTGTCGTATCCAAAGAACCCTTCAAAAATGGACAAGGAAAGGCAATTTGCAAGATTTATGGATATCTTCAAAAGGTTACAAATAAACATACCTTTTATGGAAGCCATGGAGCAAATGCCAACTTATGCTAAATTTATGAAGGAGCTGTTAACAAAGAAGAAGAGATTTTCTGAAGAAACAGTGGAGCTTGCAGCAGGCTGCAGTGCCATCATTCAAAAGGCACTGCCACAAAAAACAAAAGACCCTGGAAGTTTCACAATCCCAGTAACTATTGGTACTCTACCAGTAGGAAAAGCACTCTTGGATTTGGGAGCAAGCATTAATCTAATGCCTCTCTCAATGGTGAAAAAAATTGGAGATCTTGAGGTGAAGCCAACCCGGATGACCCTCCAGCTGGCGGATAGGTCTATGAAATTTCCATATGGCATAGCTGAAGATGTACTGGTAAGAGTTGACAAGTTTGTGTTTCCTGTAGATTTTGTCATAATGGATATAGAAGAAGATGCAGAAGTACCTCTCATTTTGGGGAGACCCTTCATGAAGACTGCAAAAGTAATCATTGATGTGGATGACGGGAAGTTAAAAGTGAGAGTGCAAGATGAAGAGGTAAATTTCAACATGTTTGATGCAATGAAATACCCAAAAGACAAACAACAGTGCTTCAAAATTGACATTGAAGAAGAAGCCATCAGAGAATAAACCAACGAATGGTTCAACAGAGATCCACTGGAGAAGCTGAACATTGGAGCAATGGAGGAAGACAAGAAGGACAAGCAAGATGCTCAAAAAGAAAGTCACTTTAAAAGGCTGTCTGAGGAAACAAAAGAAGTTGTTCCACTAAAAGTGGAGTTAAAAGCTTTACCTCCACACTTGAAATATGTCTTTCTTGATAATGATAACCAAAAACCTGTTATTATTAACAGGGAATTGACAGGTACCGAAGAGAAACAGTTGATTCAAGTATTGAAAGAGCATTCAACAGCGATTGGATGGAGGCTGGAAGATTTGAAGGGAATAAGCCCAGCTTACTGCACTCATCACATTTACATGGAACAAGAATTCAAACCAATTGCTCAGCCACAGAGACGCTTGAACCCAACTATGAAGGAAGTAGTAAAAGGGGAGGTAACCAAGTTACTAGAAGCTGGTATAATTTATCCTATTTCTGATAGCTCTTGGGTGAGCCCTGTGCAGGTTGTTCCAAAGAAAGGAGGAATCACTGTCATACAGAATGAGAAACATGAATTGATCCCTACAAGAACTGTCACAGGATGGAGGATGTGTATCGATTACAGGAAACTAAACACTGCTACCTGGAAAGATCATTTCCCTCTGCCCTTCATGGATCAAATGCTAGAAAGACTTGTAGGTCAAGCATACTACTGCTTTCTAGATGGATACTCAGGGTATAACCAGATCGCAGTTGCACCTGAGGATCAAGAAAAAACAGCATTCATATGTCCCTTTGGGGTATTTGCATACAGAAAAATGCCCTTCGGATTGTGCAATGCCCCTGCAACATTTCAAAGATGTATGCTTGCTATCTTCTCTGATTTGGTGGAAAAATGCATAGAGGTTTTCATGGATGATTTCTCTGTTTTTGGTTCATCATTTGATCAATGTTTGAAAAATTTGACCATTGTGTTGAAAAGATGTGTAGACACCAATTTGGTTTTGAATTGGGAAAAATGTCACTTCATGGTGACTGAAGGCATTGTGTTAGGACATCAAATCTCCAAAAGAGGCATTGAAGTGGACAAAGCAAAGGTGGAAGTAATCGAGAAATTACCACCACCAGGAAATGTAAAAGGAGTCAGAAGCTTCTTGGGCCATGCAGGATTTTATAGAAGGTTCATCAAGGACTTCTCAAAAATTGCAAAGCCTTTGAGTAATCTCTTAAACAAAGACACTCCTTTTATTTTTGATGATTCTTGTTTACATGCCTTTGAAACTCTAAAGCATAAACTAACATGTGCACCTGTAATAGTTGCCCCTGATTGGGGACTAGATTTTGAAATGATGTGTGATGCCAGTGATTATGCTGTTGGGGCCGTATTAGGACAAAGAAAGGCTAAAATTTTTCATGTTATACACTATGCTAGTAAAGTTTTAAACCCTGCACAAACAAATTATGCAACAACAGAGAAAGAACTCTTAGCAATAGTGTATGGCCTGGAGAAATTTAGACCTTATCTGATTGGTTCCAAAATCACTATTTTTACTGACCATGCTGCCATTAAATATTTGTTGAATAAACCTGATTCTAAGCCCAGACTAATTAGATGGATCTTGCTAATGCAAGAATTCAACCTAGTAGTCAAAGACAAAAAGGGCAGCGAAAATTTTATTGCAGATCATTTGTCCCGACTTGTCAATCAGGAAGTCACACGGCTCCAACCTGAAGTGAAGGAATAATTTCCTGATGAAAAGCTACTGATGATGAAAGAACGGCCATGGTTTGCAGACATGGCCAACTTTAAAGCTGCTGGAGTACTGCCTGATGACCTTTCATGGCAGCAGAAGAAGAAGTTTCTAAGGGATGCGAAGCAATTCATATGGGATGACCCCTACCTATTCAAACTTGGATCAGATCACATCTTGAGGAGATGTGTGTCCCAAGAGGAGGCTGAGAGCATCCTATTGCACTGTCACAGCGCACCCTATGGAGGACATTTCAATGGGGAAAGGACAGCAGCAAAGATCCTCCAATCAGGTTTTTATTGGCCCTCTTTGTTTAAAGATGCTAATGTTTTTGTGCAGCATTGTGAAGCATGTCAGAAGACAGGAAACATATCAAAAAGACATGAGATGCCCTTGACTGCCATCCTTGAAATAGAAGTCTTTGATTGCTGGGGCATAGATTTTACTGGGCCATTACCAATGTCATTCTCAAATGAGTACATAATTGTGGCAGTAGACTATGTCTCTAAGTGGGTGGAAGCCATGGCATGTACTAAAATTGATGCCAAGACTGTCATCAAATTTCTTAAGAAACACATTTTCAGCAGGTTTGGCACCCCAAGAGTCTTAATAAGTGATGGAGGCTCTCA
The DNA here is from genome assembly GCA_037962975.1 of Clitoria ternatea. Classification (NCBI taxonomy): domain Eukaryota; kingdom Viridiplantae; phylum Streptophyta; class Magnoliopsida; order Fabales; family Fabaceae; genus Clitoria; species Clitoria ternatea. The sequence goes on along the minus strand of CM075670.1, from coordinate 271,447,461 downwards.
TTTCTGCAACAGTCAACTCCAAAGATGCCTTGAACATTATGGAGTAAAGCACAAAGTAACTTCCCCTTACCATCCTCAGGCTAATGGCCAAGTGGAAGTATCCAACAGAGAAATTAAGAGGATACTGGAGAAGACAATCAGTCAAAGCAGAAAAGACTGGTCATTGAAGTTAGATGACGCTTTATGGGCCTATAGAACAGCATACAAGGCACCAACTGGATTTTCACCTTATCAGTTGGTATATGGTAAAAATTGCCATCTTCCAGTGGAACTTGAACATAAAGCATTTTAGGCACTGAAAACCCTCAACTATGACCCAAAGGCATCAGCTGAAGAAAGGAAGATTCAGATGCACAAGTTAGAAGAATGGAGGAATCATGCCTATGACTCATCCAGGATCTATAAAGAGAAAATGAAGGTTTACCATGATAGACACATCATGAAGAAAAGTTTTCACCAGGGACAATCTGTTCTTCTTTTCAACTCAAGGATGAAACTATTCCCAGGAAAACTCAAGTCTAAATGGTCAGGACCCTTTATTGTCAGGGAGGTGAAACCTTATGGAGCTATTGAGTTGCAAGATCCAAAATCTGAAAGAACTTGGGTCGTGAACGGACAGAGAGTAAAGCCCTATTTAGGGGGAGAAGTGGAGAAGGTTGCCACTGACATCCTGCTAAAAGACCCATGATCAAACTCAGGCGTCGAGCTAATGACGTTAAACAAGCGCTTATTGGGAGGCAACCCAATCTTTTATGTTTTATTTCTTTGAAAATTTTTTATTTTAAAAGTTTCTGTTTACCTTGTAAAAGAGTATCAAACGAAGGCAAACAAAACTGGAGCTGGAAGTTGAATTCAGAGAGACATGAGGACATCACCATGCTCAGGCGTGGATAATCTAGCTTAAGCGAGCCAAGGTAAGTCCTAAACCATCCTCATCAAGCTTAAGCATGAGAGTCAAGCTTAAGCGTGGCACCTCTGCAAAAGGAATTTTCAACAAAATAAACCCGATCTCGCTTAAGCGTGACCTTTTTCGCTTAAGCGAAAGGACCTGGACAGCAATCAGAGGCTACCACGCTCAAAGCAAGACCCCTGCGCCCAAGCGAGAAATTAAACTAAGCATCAGGTGGTTGACCACGCTCAAGCATGATACTTTGGCGCTCAAGCGCAACATCCCTGCGCTCAAGCGTGCCAAACATGCGCCCAAGCGAGACATTGAATAGAGCATCAGGTATTAAAATTTTGTTACACGCTCAAGCGAGATAAACACCAGCCTGAGCGAGGAAAGTATACCTTGGAACAATGCCCACACGCTCAAGCGTGATAACCCAGCGCTCAAGCGCGCAACTCTTACGCCCAAGCGTGACAAAAACATGCTCAAGCGTGAAGTTTTCATTCTCAAACTTTGCATCCAGGCCGATCACGCTCAAGCGTGGTTATATTGCGCTCAAGCGTGGAACTTTCACGCTTAAGCGTGACATCATGGCGCTCAAGCGTGAGAATGCAAAACAGCCCCTGATGCTAATAAATGCAGAATTTTGAAACTGCCCACTCTCTCACTTACATAACCGTTCATCAACCTTCTGACTCTCTAAGTTTTGTAATTGCCCTCTCTTCTCCAATAATTGTCTTTTCCCTTTCATTTCATAAATCACACTTTTATTTTGCAAACCATTCTCTCTTGCACTTTCGGATCCTTCCAGGTAACTGCTGCACTATCCTCTTTTTGAATTTCAAAGCATTAGACTACTGTGTAGGGAGAATTGATACATTTCTTTTGAGAATATAGTGAAGCCTTTAAACAACTTCTTCCTGTTTTTTTTTATGAATGCTATGATCTATGCTTGATTGTTTCTGAATTGTTTAGAGAAAGACGTTCAAGCTTTGCTCTTGTATTTCAAATTCTTTGTAATTCATGACCCTTTTCTGTTTCACATTCCTTTAATGCATGCTGAATGTTTGATAAAAGTACTGAAAGGAAGTATCTTAAGTGCAAAATGGTTCTTAACTTTCTTGCAGATGGCCAGAACCAAGCAAACTGCACCAACTCCCCCTGCCACTACTTCCCCAAAAAGGAGTTCCCGAAAGAACAAGGGCAAAAGACCACGAACAGATAAACAAGATGATGCTCCAAGATTCAGGAAGAAAGGAAACAGCAAGCGGTATGAAGACATCTCAAATTGGACATTCATACCAGAAAGGAAAGTAGACTTGGCCTTGGGAGAATGTGATGCCTTCCTGCAGATCATAAGAAGGAGAAATTGGTTAAAAGTATGTTACCCAAGGGAGAAATTTGACCCTGAAGTGGTAAGAGAATTCTATGCAAACGCCTGGACAGGAGATGGAGGGGGGGAACGAAAAACCTATGTGCGGGGTACCTGGCTCTCATATGATAGAGACACAATCAATTTCTACTTGGGGAACATCATGACCTAAGGAGAAGGGGAAATCTGCTAATATGCTGCCATGGTTGCAAGGAACCAGTTCATTGCCACACATGACCTTGAAGCCGCTATCTGTGTTCCAGGACACCACTTTCAAATGGGGCAAGGAGAGACACTAATGAGAGTTTTAAGAAAGGACATGACTACTATTGCTCAAGTTTGGACTTCCTTCTTATTAGCTAACATAGCACCTAACGCTCATGTCTCTGATTTGATTTTTAGCAGGTGTTATCTCCTATACTGCATTCTGAGAGAGGACATCTCTATTGATCTAGCCCAAGTACTATCAGATGAAATCCACAAGTTTGTGATTTCTGACCAGAAGTATTCCCAGGCAGGTCAAAAGGTAAAAGGGAGTCTTGGTTTTCCTGCCTTTATCACTGATTTTTGTGCAGCTCTTGGTGTTGAGGTACAAGACCTCAAACCAATCAGGCCTTCCATAGACAAACGCTTCATTGAGCGTTGCTGCAGTAATCCAGCACTCCCTGCAACTGATGTACCTCCTCTACATGCCTCACAAGCAGCACAGCAAGCATTCAGCACTGCACCTGCCCACCCCCCCCTCAGCACAGAAGCCAACCTGATTTTACAAGGCATTCACATCCTGAAAGTTCAAAACAGCCATCTTCTGGCTCAGCAGAACGCTCAGCATAGAGGTTTGTTACATGTTCACAATGGCCTTTATCATAGCATTCCTGCAGGTCAACACAATCCATGGATGCCACCTGCCCAGTTTGAGGCCCTGCTTGCTTGGCCTGGGGACAGGCCTCCTTTTGTGGGGGGAGGTGAAGCTACACAGGAGGATAGGCCAGGAACTTCAACTCAGGGACCTCCAGAAAGAGACTTGGGAACAGAGGAGGACTCATCCGAGGAAGAGTGAAACTTTTTAATGCTTTCAGTTCTTGACAATTTATAGCTTACTTTATCTTTAGTACAGCACACTTTAGAATTGCTTGAGATTATCTGCTTGTGATTATTCTTATCTGCTTGTGATTATTCTTGTTTGCTTGTGATTATTTCTGTTTTGGTGATTAAGACTTTGAACATTTTTGAAAACCCCAACCAAAGATTTCACTTTTTGAACAAAGAAAAGTTTCTAAGCAGCAAAATGTTTTTAGACAACAACACTGATTTTTTTTTTTAGGCAAAATAACTTAATTAAGAACCAAGGAACTGGAATGCATGTATTGTTGCTTGATTACATGACGTGAACCCTTTTCTGTTAGAATAAGGAAGTAAGCCTGATATCTTGATGAGAAGTGAGAAAATCTAAACACTTGAGAGCCTCATTTGAATTTGTTAAATTGGCATTGACTGATTTTCTAATTAAACCTTTTTCTTAAGAAACAAGCAAGGAAATGATAAGGCAATTTTGAAAACATAGTTAGCCAAGAGCCAAAAAGCTACCCCGATAAAAAGATCCGATTTTTTCGCAGCCCATCTTTGAGCCATAAAAGCATGAAAATTTTTTCTCTGCCCTGAGCTAAGCATAAAAGCAAAAATTCTACCTCACCTGCATGTTCATCTTGAAAAAGAGCATAAAATAATTTTCTCAAAAGAAGATGAAACAAATGGAGGCAGTAGAAGAAAATGCAGAAAGAATAAGTAAGCTCTCCAAAGATTGTATAAAAGAGCTGGAGTAAAACAAAAGAAATTTCTGAAGTTTCAATGCAGAGAAGGAGCCTTCTAAATTAACCAAAAACACTTATGCTCTTCTTTAAAACATGCGTTTTGAAACCCAGAAAAACCAAAGTTTCTTGTTAACCCAGCCTCATTACACCCTTAAAAGACCTTCTGATCCTTGCTATTCATTTGAATTTTTAGTTTTACGAGAAATGACGGGCAATGTTAACAGAACAGTTCTAATGATGGATGAGCGAAACAGACACATGGTAATGAGAAATTCTATATTCTTACAGCAATGGGTTACATGCTTTATGAATAAGGTAATGGTGCATTACATTTTAAGGAATTGGTATTAAGAAAATCATTTGTCTAGACATTAACTCAGATTATTGCCTTTTAAACTTTTGTCTGCAACAGAAACTCAGATTTTTGAAATGCTTGTTTCCCTTTCCAAATCTTCTTTTTACTTGAGGACAAGCAAAAATCTAGGTTGGGGAGAGTTTGATGAGTGCCTATTTTATGATTAAATTCATGGCTCAATTAGAACCATTTTTTTTGAATAACTTAACAAAATTGATAAATAATTGAGCATGATTTTGATCATAAAGGGAGTATTAAGAAAAGAAGCTTGAAATTTGAAAATCAGTGAACAAAGTGACAAAAGCCTTGAAGAAACAAAGATCATCAAGCAAAGGACACTCGAGCGTGGTACACTACACGCCTGAGCGTGAAGGAAACAAAAGCCTACATTGCCCATGCACCCAAGTGAAACAATGAGGAACACACCAACAGCCCCTCACGCTTGAGCGTGAGCCCGAGCTCGCTCAAGCGTGACTTCATGCATGACTGGCGCTCAAGCGTGGAACCATGGAGCTCAAAGCGTGACTGAATTGAATTAAGGAACAGCATCAGGGGCATCTCACGCTCAAGCGTGATAAGGAGCCGCTTGGGCGTGACCTCGATCCCGCTTGAGCGTGGCTTGAGCGTGGAACACATCTGTGGGGATAGAGGAGCTCGCTTAAAGCGTAAACATGTCCAGCTTGAAGCGAAGGATCAAGCATATGCTGAACAAAGGAACCACGCTTAAGCGTGGACAAGGAAGCTCAAGCGCAAGACTATTAAAAAGCTTCAGAGCCCTTCACGCTTGAGCGTGACCATCAAGCTCAAGCGTGACTCACACAGCGTGGGCTTCTTAATTCTTTATTCACCCGTAATGCGATGCAAACTCATCCACTTTCTGCTGTTTCCACCAGTCTTTGAAAGATGCCGCATGGGTTCTACGCAAGTGGGTAAGAGAAGCTAAGCCAAAAACTCCTATAAAGCAAGCTGCAAACAGGGCATCAGGATCATCAATCTCCTATCACATCATACATCATTTCATCCTCTGTATTTTTCATTTCACACTTTCCATTTTCTGTATTCATTTCTTTGATGGTGAAAATACAAGGCATGAGTAACTAATCTCCCTTATGGGATTGGCTGTAATCCATTCAACACTGAAGTAATGCTGTCGTAAGTTTTCATTGAGTAATGAGATTTGATAAAGTTTCTGTATTTCCTTCTGCGTTTAATGCCTGAAAGTACTTGATCACTATTTTCTTGTTCTAAGTTTTCTTGAATATGCTGGGAAGTGACTTTTGAAAGCAGACCCTGAAAGAAATGCTTGTTGTGAGTAGGTAGCCAGGGATGGCGTCTAACGCAGCAAACGTCAAAACAATCGATCGATAATGCTGGAATGGTTACCAAAGTGACTGAGGGATCAGCGGTTTGGAAATCATTCTTATGAATTTTGTAGTCGAGGGATCGATGCAAATGACTTTGATTGTGACGTAGAACTTATCTTTTCGATTTACTTATATGGAAACTTATGCAGCTTACAGAGGTGAAGATGTGATGAAGCCAATCCCTGTTTTACAAAACTGATTTCTCCAATATCATTTACTGTTATATTTTGCAAAGTGCTATCCTCTGTTATTTTGTTACTTACTGTTTTTCATTCAACAACATTCACAACAAACCCAAACAAAAACTTTCTGCCAAATCAATTCAAACTAAGATCTTTATTCTAGCACCTCCTCAGTGGAACGACAACTATACTATATTACAACTTCTGTGTTTAAACTTGGCACATCCATTTCATTGAGTTCATATTATAAAAACTTGATTCTCTTTCAGCAAACTCAATATAATCAAAACACTTATCATAGCACAAGACTTGTGTAAGATCAAATAGGATATGTCACCAAACCTGAAAGATATGGATATCTTATAATTAGGGAAGGAGGTATATTGCTAAATGACCAAGCTTCTTATGAAGGGGCCAATGCAAGTTTAGATTCTAAGACATGGCATAAGACCATGGGATTTGAAATGGGTTCCATGTATATTAACAAGGTATGAACCTTGGTTGACGCACGTAAAGGGTAAAACCTATAGGATGCAAGTGGGTTTTCAAAAGGAAAACTAAACATGGATGGTAATAAAAGTACCTTTAAAATCAAGATTGACAAAATTCAATTAGCTTAAAAACCATTTAGATCTTGCTTATTGTAGCAGTATACCACCATTATGAGATATGGTAGATAGATGTCAAGATGAAAATCATCTTTAGTATGTGTATATGACACAACCTAACGGCCTTTTATGCCTGAAACATCTAAGAAGGTATGTGAACTACAAATGTTCCATTTATGGACTAAAGTAAGCTTTTAGAAGCTAGAATCTTCATTAAAGAATGAAGATAAATCTTGTGACTATAAAAGGTTAGTAACTACACAATTATAGTTCTAGTATTACATGTAGAAGACATGCTTCTTCTAGAACTAATAATATTCTTATTCTATAGTCAAGAGTATCCTTAAACACTTAAGAAGGACTAAGGATTTAATCTTGATAAATGGAAGATGAGCTCGTTGTAAAGGTTACATCGATGTCAATTTTTGAGTAATTTGAAAGACTTAAGATTGCAATCAAAATATATATGTTGTCAAGATGGTTACGATATATGCTTGAAAAGTTCAAAGCAAGAAACAATTCTTGGTTCTACTAACAAATCTAAGTATTTTGCTATGTTAAATTACAAAAGAAGTCAGTTTACATTTAATTATTCCAAATGTTTTGTATCCTATGAGTTTCCACTGTGATGACAATGGAACCATAGAACAATATAAGGAAGTGGATTAATCCAAGCATATACTTAAATAGTTCTATCTTTGGAAGATGTGAAAATATGCAATGTGTATACCAACAAAATTGTTGGGAACCCACTAGTAAAACCGCTTATGTAGTAAAAGCATAAGGGCACTGTAGACGTCATTGGGCATTAACCTTATCGGCTCTAAGTGCAAGTGGGTGATTGTTGGAAATATGCACTAAAAGCCTATATAGGTTCACATAATTTTGAATAAGTTGTTTTTTTTGTTAAATAGTTTAACAACCTTTATTTATCCTTGGAGTAATAGGTCATATGAGAGTTATTCCTAAAATGTCCCTAGTCAAGTATTTAAGTGGGGACATGTAAATACATTAAGACTAGTGTGTGAGTGTACTGATGATCTGATCTGATCTCACAGATCATGGATATAAATGATATCAAGTCTTTACACGGGTACACATTAAGAGTAATGATGTACTGGATAAACCCACCATGAGAACGTTGCATGGATCGTTACATGAATGTCATAAACAATTCTCAATGTGATAATGGTATACGTAGTCCTTTGACCTGAAGTCACTACGATTCCTACATAAGGAGTTTATTGTTTTAATACAATCAAACGTCATCTGTAATAAGATGACTATAAAGGTTGTGGTTAGGCAATGTACAAATTATGTAGAGGGATGTGAGTGATGTAGATGGGATTTGTCTCTCCTATGTAACAGGAGTGATATCTATAGGCCACTTGATGGAGTGAGACTAAGGAAATGCATGGCCATGCTAGAAAGAATAAATATTGGATATTTATTCAGATAAAGTCTACTCCGGTATCAAGTAAAATAAATTGGACCGTACAAGGATGATACGACCATGTCTTGGGCCCAATTGGGATATCATGACAAAAGGAACAAACATATAAAATAATTATCACTTATAGGTTATGTTGTTAACAAATAATATTCGGACATAATGATGCATTGCTAGATGCCGCTCTTATTTTATATTAATAATAAAATAGTTTATTATTAATATAACCGAGTATTTTACCTATAGGGTCACACACATAGAGTAAGCCCATCAGAAAATAGCTTTTTATTTTAGTTGGACTAAAATAAGACTATTGGGCCTAACTCATTTAGAATGAGTAAGGAGCCCACTTTTTATAGAGCAAATTAGGTCAAACCTAAGCCTATAAATAGAGCATAAGATGCTCATAGGTAGATAACCTAAAGAGACACAAAAATACGTAAAAGTTGCAAAAGCTACACGCCATCAAACTAGCATTTAGAAGGTGTAGCATTTTTGGTGGGAGTACAGGTGTGGACTCCTAAAGGACGAGGCTACGATTGCTTCGATATTCTTCAAGAGGTAATCCGAAAATGCAATTTGTTTTGTGTGTTTGTCTTATGCTTTAAAACACGGCGCTTTGCAAATCCTATGGGAATCCTTGTATTTCCGCTGCTTATACATTAGGGATTCCTAACAGTTGCTTCCTTTGAAGCATACCTACAAAACAAAATTAGTTTAGAGAACTAGGTACCCATTTTATGTTGGGTCCTTTAAGGTTAGCTTGTGGTAATGTCCCTTTGGGAACCCACACCTTTCTTATAACTTTTGGCCCTAATTTTCTAACGTTACAATTCGAAGAGTTATGACCTTTAAAACCGCAATGATTACATTTCATAAAGGGAGAAGATGATTTCATAGGAGGTACAAAGAAGTTTTTGTAATGCTTTTCCTTTTTAACGAAATTGTACCCTAAACCGGTTTTGTCAAACATGCATCTTTAGTTTCCAAGAAGTATATTCAAGTTATCTCTACCATTTGTAAACCTTTCTAAAGTTTTGTTTAGATCTAGGACTTTATTTTCTAGATTAATGCATTTCTTAGCAAAATCACAAGGTTTACTCTTAGAGCATGTTTGAGCATTTTCTAGTTCTTCTTTTAAACAATCATTCTCTTTACACACTTCCATAAGGTGCATCTCTAGAGTGTCACTAGTTTTTCTAGACACCTTAAGTCTATTAGAGACTTTCACAAATTTTTCATACAATTCATTAAAAGCATTAAGTAGTTCCTCCTTATCAAGGTCATGAAGATTTACCTCATCATCTTCTTCTAGGTGATTTGCCATGAGGCAAAGGTTTTCCTTTTCATTTTCTGAGTCATCCGAGCTACTTATCTCGTTTTCATTCCACGCGATATAAGCTCTTCTTCTTCCCTTTTTCTCTTTGCCCTTCTTTTTAAGATTTGGGCAATCGGCCTTGAAGTGTCCTTCTTTCCCACATTCAAAATAACTAGGTGAGGAAGATGATTCATTAGGTGTAGATTTCTTACCTTGTGTTTTGAAGTTCCTTTGGAATCGTTTGTTTCTCATGAATTTTTCGAATCTTTTTACAAACAATCCAAATTCTTCTTCTTCATCAAGATCACTACATGATTCTTCTTCATGTATAGAAGTAGCCTTGAGAGCTAAGCCTTTTTTCTTGGAAGATTTTTCTTCTTCCTCCGCTAGCTTCAAGACTTTTAGTTCTTGCTCTTGCTCTTGTAATTTCCCAAAGAGTGTTGCAAGAGACATCTCATTGATGCTTAGAGATTGTTTTATGGCTGTGACAAGTGGTTACCATTCCCTGCTAAGACTTTTTAAAACTTTATGCACAAGTTCTTTGTTAGTGTAAACTTTGTCAAGAGTAATGAGATGATTAATAATAAGAGTAAATCTCTTCTGTATTTCTATAATGGTTTCCCCTCAGTTTATTCTAAAGCTTTCATATTGACTTGTCAAGGTACTAATCTTGGAGTCCTTCACATCGTTAGTAGCTTCGTGAGTTGTAGAGTATCCCACATTTCCTTAGCGGATTGACAAGTCATTATTCTAAAAAATTCATCTGGACCTAATGCCATAGTGATTAGATTCTTTGCCTTATAGCCATATTGTACTTTCTTTTCTTCATCACTGGTCTATTCATCCATGGGTTTTTCAATATTTTTACTATCAATAGTATGCATTGGTATATAAGGACCATTTTCAATGGCATTCCAAACTCTTAAATCAATAGATTGAATGAAGATTTTCATTCTTTCTTTCCAAAATGCATAGCCTTCCCCATTGAAAGCGGGAGGTCTATTTATAGCACCACCCTCGGGAAAAAGGTTATGAGAACTTGAGGCCATCTAGTCTCTTGAAGCAGTTAAGCTTGATCTACCAAGAGTCAAGCTCTGATACCACTTATTGTTCAAGTGGCCTCAATACTCAAGAGGGGGGTGAATTAAGTTTTAAAAACTTTCATTGGAATGCCTTTGAATTTTATTTTTATATCCAAGTTTACAAGGATATGCAAGTGAAATCAAATTAAAGATAGTATGTAATGCACCACAACGATAAATATAGCTGACGTAATTTAACAAACACTTGGTGGGAAGTATTTGAAATATATCAAATTAGTCAAGCTCAAGTATGCAATTCATAATCAATCAACACAAATCAACCAATTGTAGTATATGAAAGTAAAAGAGTAAAGGAGAGGAGCTTGCAAACCAACATAACGAGTTCCACCAACACCGGTGTACGTCTCACCTCTAAGCAACCCACTTAGAGGATTTCCACTATTGAAGTTTAGAGATACAAGCTATGAGTAATTGCAGCTTCCTAGTGTCCCACACTCAAGAACTCAATCCTCACTAGCAAAGGGCAACCCACCCAATCTCTCAAACTCTCAATACTCAAAGGTTGAACCCCAACCTTTGTGACCACTCAATCCTAGAGTGAAAAACCTTTGTGTTTGATGAAGTGTTTACAAGGAAATGACTCTCTTAATAGAGTAGATGTACAAGTGAAGGTTTTCTCAAATCTATAACTCTCAAAAAGAGAGGATATGCAAATCAAATCTAAGAATATACAAGAATAATGGCTTACAAAGCACAAGAGTAACTAAAGAGTGATAGCTTCTTGTTGTGTGTTTTGTGCTTGATTTCCTCTTGAATTTATAGAGCCATTTGAGAGCTTGAGGAGTGCCTTTCTTGTTCCTAGCCGTTTCACATAGTGGAGATCTGAAGAAGTAATGGAGAAATATGCTGGTTTCCCACTAATATGTGTTTTCTCACTATCGTAATTGATTATGCCTAAAAGTGTAATCGATTATACTTTGAATTTCTCATCTCTATTCGCTGTGTAATCGATTAGTTCTAATTGCCTAATCGATTAGCTTCAAGTCAGAAGCTTGCTAATCGATTGCATCTTCCCCTGTAGTCGATTAGCAGTGATACCTAATGCATTAAATTTGGCTTCGTAGCTTCGTAATCGATTATATAGTCATAGTAATCAATTATCTTAATTCCAGTAGCCTTCTAATCGATTATCAGAATCCTCTTAATCAATTAGCTGTTATACCTGATGCTTTTAAATCCATTTTTGGTTTTGGTAATCGATTGAGCCATCCATGTAATCGATTATCTTAATTCCAGTAGCTCTGTAATCGATTATTTGAAAAGCCGTAATCGATTATCTTCAAGTCAGAAGCTGCCTAATCGATTAGCTTAGGCTTCCTAATCGATTAGCTTCGGGTCTGATTCCATATCTCTGTTTTTACAAGGAATTCTTCAAGAGTGCTTTGTCATTATCAAAATCCTTGAACCTGTAATCACATTCAAAACACAGAAAAGGCATTCAATAATAAGGCAAGAGACCATTTATCTTGTGAAATAGCTAGACTATTTTACTCTATTGGTCTACCATTCAATGTTGCCAGGAATCCATACTTTATTAGTGTTTTTACATATGTAGCCAACACTTCCATCTCAGGTTTTCTTCCACTAAGCTATAATGCAATAAGAACTACATATTTACAGAAAGAGAAGACTAACATATCATGATTGCTTCAACCTATCAAAGATACTTGGCCAGAAAAAAGGTATGAGCATAGTTACTGATGGCTGGACTGATGCACAGAGAAGACCGTTAATTAATTTCATAGCAGCCTCAAATAATGCTCATGTTTGCAAGGCTGTTGGTTCTATAGATGAATCTATCCACCCTCATATTTTTTGGACACCTTGTGTTGTACATACATTAAATCTTGCTCTAAAGAATATCTACACACCAAAAAATACACCAGACAATGAGATTGCTTATGGTGAGTGCTACTGGATTACCACTATTGCTGATGATGCTTTTTTATTAGAAATTTCATTATGAATTATTCAATGAGGCTAGCCATGTTTAATACTTTTGTATGTATTTGCATGTGATAACAGGTTTTGATAATGATAAAGGAAACAAGCAATGCAAAGTCTTCATAGAATCAAAAACAATTAGAGGTATCATATAAACTAAGATGCAAGAAGAAAACGGTTTCACAAAAGTTCAAGAAATCAAGAAACCAATAAGCCAAGACACAAGAAAGCAACCATGCATCACTAGATTCAAATGGATGACCAACAGGCATGGAAAAATGTCAAAATGCAAAGCCTAAATCGATTCAAGCACGAGTGAATCGATTCACAGCCCTAGAAGTCACAAAAACAGGAAACAGAATGGGTCGAATCGATTCACCATGACCCTGAATCGATTCGAACACCTAGGAGTCACTTTACTTGAAGACAGAATGTCTTGAATCGATTCAGAGAATCCTTGAATCGATTTATACAAATCAGAAACTCTAAATTGCAGAAACAGAATGCCTCGAATCGATTCAGACAATGCTTGAATCGATTCACACGAATCTGGAACTTAAATTTGCACATATCAGAATGCTTCGAATCGATTCAAGGCACTACGAATCGATTCGAGAAGTGGGAAACACCACTAAAAAGACAGATTTAAATGGGAAACATAGACCCAATCTTATAATACGTAGAGACAAGCTGGAGCCATCATCTTGTAACAGCTAGAAGGCCTCAAGACTGCACAAATGACTCTATATAATGAAGAGGAATTCAAGCACAATAATCAAAACCAAGAAGCTACAATCCATTGCTTTCTCTTGTGCTTTGTAAGCCCTATTTTCTTGTATTATTTCATTTGTATATCCTCTTATCTTGAGAGATTAGAAAGTGTGTGAGCTATCATTATCTATCCACTCTATTAAGAGAGTTATTCACTTGTAAACACTTCACAAACACAAAAAGATTTTCACTCTAGGTTGAGTGGTCACAAAGGTTGGGGTTCAACCTTTGGGTATTGAGAGTTTGAGAGATTGGGTGGGTTGCCCTAGTGCTAGTGAGGATTGAGTTCTTGAGTGTGGGACACTAGGAAGTTGTAATTGCTTATAGCTTGTATCTCTAAACTTTAATAGTAAAAATCCTCTAAGTGGGTTACTTAGAGGCGAGACGTACACCGGTGTTGGTGGAACTCGTTATATCGGTTTACAAGCTTCTCTTCCTTACTCTTTTACTTTCATATACTACATATTAATTGATTGGTGTTGATTGGTGTTGATTGTTTGTGAAGAGCATACTTGAACTTGCTTAATTTGTTATACTTCAAATACTGCACACCAAGTGTTTGCTAAATTGCCTCAGCAATATTTACCTTTGTAGTGCATTGCATATTATCCTTAACTTGTTTTTAATTGCATACTCTCATAAACTTGGTTATAGAAATCAATTTCAAAGGTATTCCAATTAAAAGTTTTATAACTCAATTCACCCCTCTCTTGAGTATTGAGGCCACTTGAACAGCATTGTACACTTAAAGTTATTGGCTATTGCTGAGGCTAGATTTGCCTCAATTATTGTGATGTTGAAGAGGTTGAAACCATCAAGCATGGTCTCCAATCCATGGTAATTAGTGACCAATGGTCTCATTATAGAGAGGATGATGTTCAAAAGGCTACTGTTATGAAGGAAATAATTCTTAATGACTACTAGTGGGATCAGGTTGATTATATTCTAAACTTTACAAAGCCAATATATGAGATGCTTTGTTCTTGTGATACAGATAAACCAAGCCTTCAGTTAGTTTATCAGAAATGGGATTCCATGATTGAACAGGTTAAGGTTATAATATATCAACATGAAAGGAAAGAATTGATTAAACATTCAACCTTTCATGAAGTGGTTCACAACATTTTAATTGATAAATGGACTAAAAGTTATAGTAACTTCATTGCTTGGCCTGCTCACTTAATCCTAGGTAAATTCAATTACCGTTAAGGTTCAATTGATTTAAAATTCCTTTTCAAATTTTGATTTACTAACATATAAAAGTTATATGTTTATAGTAGACAATGGATTGAGGAAGTTTCAAATCAACTTCCTCCATATATAAAGTCTCTATAGGGAGAAATAAATGTTTGAAGAAATATTTTCCAAATACAAAGCAAAGGTTAGAAGTTAGTATAGAATTTGTAAAATTCTCAGGTGCCACTGAAGAGTTTAGCCAATTTGATTCCTTGCAAGATAGGTGGAATATGCCACCAATAGAACGGTGGATCATGTATGGAACTGTTGTTCCTAAGCTTCAATCCATAGCCTTAAAGCTCCTTTCACAACCATGTTCTTCTTCCTACTGTGAGAGAAATTAGAGCACTTATTCCTTTATTCACTCCTTGAAAAGGAATAGGCTAAATTGAGACGCCCCAAACCCCCAAATAAAATAGGGGAAAATTTTTCACATTTTTGAGAATATTAATAATCCAAATAATTAAAGTGGTGAAACATTTTTCACCAAACCCCTGGATCTAAAATGAACCACTCCCATATATGAAGATATGAGAGGGTGAAACTAACTATATATTTTTCAATCAGAAGCAGCGGAAGAATTATTTAACTTGGTTTAATTAGTGGCTAATTGATTTTCAAGAGGAGTCCATTCATAAAAATATGGGATACAATTTATATAATCTAGAAGGCCTAAATATACTCCTCAATACCTTAAAATAATATCTAAGGAAGAAATAATGCGTAACATTTTAAAATTTAATTTAAAATAACAAAATGAGAATCAGGGGCATACTCGCTCAAGCGTGACTCAAGTCGTTTGAGTGAGCCAGCATACCCACGCTTGGGCGAACGCTGAGCGACCTTGAGCGAAATGAAGGAATGAGCATCAGGGCCCAGCTCGCTTGAGCGAGCCCTATCTCGCTTGAGCAAGAAATGAAGGAATGCTTGAGCGAAGGAAGCGAAACACTTGAGCGAAGAGAAAAGGAGTATCAGGGGTCGATCTCGCTTGAGCGGCCCAAGGCTCGCTTGAGCGAGATTGGTCCAGAAACATTGAGGACTCTCTGGCCAATTTTTGCTTGGGCGAGGCACCACTCGCCTGGGCGAAAATCGTCCAGAATCCATTCTCCTTCTCCCTCGCTTGAGCGCTGCCCTTCACGCCTAAGCAAAAATTGTCCAGAATCAAAACACTGATTCTGTGGCAATCTCGCTTGGGCGAAATGCACGTCTGCTTGAGCGAATTTGGGGCAGGAATGAATCCCCTGTTCCACAACCATCTCGCTCGGGCGAGATTACTACTCGCTTGAGGGAGTTCTGCAGAAACTCAGCAGAAAACGTGAACTTGCATTGCTAACACTCAACCTACCATACTAAAACTCAATCTATGGCAATTCATTCAGTTCCTACAAGATTTATACATTATATAACACCCTTGGAACCTGCCTCATTCACCATTAACCATCATCATGCTAACATTAGCTCATGCATATAATTGAAATTCATCATCAAACCACATGCACTCCCTACATACATCTATATTCCACATCATTCCACAAGCTCCATAATATAGCATAAAAAAACATAACATCCATTCATTTAACAAAGTCAAGTATTCAGATCCATTCTTTACATCTTTTGGGTCATGAATGAAAATTGTCATTACACAAACATGTCCAATTTTCTCCCATGACCTCCAAAATTACCAACATTACAAAAATTGAGTATATAAACCTCATATACTCTACAAAACAAATTTCATGCCGGCCAAGGCTTACGCATTCCTATCCATATTTTACCTTCTTCATACTCGGCCTCCAAAAGTTGTAGGATTTAAGTCATACCTACATCAACTTTAAAAATGGCAACGGGGAGGTGAGTAACATAATCCAAATGAATTAAAGTCATACATTATGATGAAATACATGTATACTTGCACAATTAGCAATCATTACACCACATCATACATTATTCACAATACATCTTATAATTTCAAGTATGCATTCATATTATCAATCATTTGGATTGCCAAACACACACACATCGGGTTAGTATTCAACTCTTTCCCCTTTCGATTCCCATTCATCCGTTACCACCAAGGGCTTTCACCTAGGCATATCTCCAGCTATATGCAAATGCTCTTAAAGCTAATGCATATGCACAAGAATTTCTTATCAAACAATGCGGATCCGGCTGTGGGAAAATATATCATTAAATCAATTGTGGGACAAGCATAGGTGTGCTACTATGCCTCTACTGTAGTAGAAAAATTGTGTACACATATATCTCAGTTTATGCATGCTTACATCATCATTATAATTTTACTGGTAACAAACCGCTATCACCCATCTGTAGCACTAGTCACCCTGTGACTTGCGGATCAACATCGTGGCCTCAACTACCACAAGTGCTACGGGCCCCTCCCGAACACACATCGAGAGAGCCGTGCCCCATCAGACACCGAGGTAAACTCGCTCACCATAGAGCCGCCCGCCCACTGGGCCTGCCACATAGGGTGCCTCGTCACCAAACTATGGACAGCTTCATGACTTATACACTGAGTCACAGGGGAAAGTCATAATACGCTCGTGCACTAAGCCGCCCTCCCACTGGGCCTGCCTAGTGGAACCCCCTAATATTCCACATAAACAGCTATGATATGCCATGGATGCAATGCAAATGCAAATCAAGTGCATCCTCACACTATGCATCCTAGATGCCACTCCACATTTAATCATTCATCACCACCACTTGGTGGATTTCAATATTCTCATCATTCTTATCCAATCCCAATTTTCTTTGACTTATTCTCATCAATAGTTAGTGGCATACACATTCAATAAATCATACACACATATTTGGGATATTCACATCACAATCTCAATCCACATATGGTTGCAAACCATCATTATACTTCATTAATATAATATTATCACATCATTAATTTTATCCCAAACACAATGCCACATAACAATCATCATTCTAAATGCATTCAAATCAAACGTATCATATCATCCATTCAAACAACCATTAACATAATCACATATATATATATATATATTCATATCACCAATGGATGAAATCATGCATTTAGAAAAGTTACCCCCTCCTACCTCAAGTGAAGTAGTGATCAACGCGGTTCGATGGTCCCGCTTCGTCAATGGGGTCACTTCCTACATCACAATACATTATACAATCAATTTTCTACTTACTCATTAAGACTTAAATACTTATATATCAATAAATACTCATTGTTTTTATTATTATAACTCTCAAAACTCTTTTATTTCATTTTATCCACCATAACCACCATGGGTTAGGTGCTATCCTTTATTATTATGCATTCAACAACCAAACCCTTTCATGGGTTTCTCCATTATTAACTTCTACCAATCAAATATCATCACCAATGACCCTTAAACATCATATCTTACATTTATCATCAACAATTAAGGTTCATCAACCTCCATTATGCATTTCCCCCAAATTCATGAAGTTAGGGTTTCATAAAATTTCCAACAACCTTCATAAATATTCTTCTCCTTCCAACAATACATACACCCACTTCATTACTTCACAAGGAAACCTCATTCTCATACA
The DNA here is from genome assembly GCA_037962975.1 of Clitoria ternatea. Lineage (NCBI taxonomy): Eukaryota > Viridiplantae > Streptophyta > Magnoliopsida > Fabales > Fabaceae > Clitoria > Clitoria ternatea. The sequence goes on along the minus strand of CM075670.1, from coordinate 271,429,482 downwards.
AACCCATATTAAACTCTTTGATGAGCCATTACTTGGTAACGGGGGGGAATTGGTGATGATGTTTGAGATAGTGGAATGAAGAGTTCACTGAGAGAGAATCAAGTTTGTATAATATGAACTCAATGAAATGAATGTGCCAAGTTTAAACACAGAAGTTGTAATATAGTATAGCTGTCGTTCCACTGAGGAGGTGCTAGAATGAAGACTTTAGTTTGAATTGATTTGGCAGAAAGTTTTTGTTTGGGTTTGTTGTGAATGTTGTTGAATGAAAAACAGTAAGTAACAAAATAACAGAGAATAATATTGTGCAAAAGATAACAGTAAATGAGGTTGGAAAAATCAGTTTTGTAAAACAGGGATTGGCTTCATCACATTTTCACCTCTGTAAGCTGCATAAGTTTCCATATAAGTAAATCGAAAAGATAAGTTCTACGTCACAATCAAAGTCATTTGCATCGATCCCTCGACTACAAAATTCATAAGAATGATTTCCAAATCGCTGATCCCTCAGTCATTTTGGAAACCATTCCAGCATTATCGATCGATTGTTTTGACGTTTATTGCGTTAGACGCCATCCCTGGCTACCTACTCACAACAAGTATTTCTTTCAGGGTCTGCTTTCAAAAGTCACTTCCCAGCATACTCAAGAAAACTTAGAACAAGAAAATAGTGATCAAGTACTTTCAGGCATTAAACGCAGAAGGAAATACAGAAACGTTATCAAATCTCATTACTCAATGAAAACTTACAATAACATTACTTCAGTGTTGAATGGATTACAGCCAATCCCATAAGGGAGATTAGTTACTCATGCCTTGCATTTTCACCATCAACAGAGTGAATACAAAAAATGGAAAGTGTGAAATGAAAATACAGAGGATGAAATGATGTATCAGATGTTAGGTTATTGTCCTGATGATCTTGTTTGCAGCTTGATTTATAGGATTTATGGCTCAGCTTCCCTTGCCCACTTGCATAGAACCCATGCGGCATCTTTGGAAACACAAGAAAGTGGGTGAGGTTGCATGAATAAAGAATTAAGAGACCCATGATGTCTGAGTCACGCTTGAGCTTGATGGTCGCGCTCAAGCGTGAAGGGTTCTGATGCTTACTGATGGTCTCACGCTCAAGCTGAAATAACCACGCTCAAGCGAGGCCTTAATATCCATTCCTCACGCTCAAGCGTGTAAAGCCTACGCTCAAGCGAGGCCTTAATATGCCAAGTCACGCTCAAGCTTCATTTAGTCACGCTCAAGCGTGCCTCATGCGCATAGTCACGCTCACGCTCACGCTTGATCTTCGCTTGGGCTTCCTTGAGCTCACGCTCAAGCGTCTCATCCCCACGCTTGAGCGTGAGAGGGGTCATGATGCCTCTGTTTCCCTTAAATCATGTTTAATCATCGCTCAAGCGTCTAATCTTCGCGCTTAAGCGTGAGAGGTGCTTTGTGTTTCCCACTTTCATGCTTGCTTACTCTGTCCTTCCTGCAACTTTTCACAACATTTCTTTTTATGCAATGCTTAGAGGATTCATGCTTACTTCCTTCAATAACTCCTTAATTTAGCTTAAAGTCTTTACAAAATTGGTTCAAATGAGTCATGAAATCAATGCTTATTTAACACTTATCAAACTCTCCCCAACCTAGATTTTTGCTTGTCCTCAAGTAAAAAGAAGTTTAGGAAAGGGAATCAAGCGTTTCAAAAATCTGAGTTTCTGTTGCAGACAAAAAGTTTAAAAGACAATAATCTGAGTTGATGTCTAGGCAAATGATTTTCTTAACACCAATTCCTTAAAATGTAATGCACCATTACCTTGTTCATAAAGCATGTAACCCATTGCTGTAAGAATATGGAACTTCTCATTATTTCTTACCATGTGTCTGTTTCACTCATCCATCATTAGAACTGCTCAGTTAACATTGGCCGTCATTTCTAGTAAAACCAAAATTCAAATGAATAGCAAGGATCAAAAGGTCTTTTAAGGATGTAATGGGGCTGGGCTAACAAGAATCTTTGGTTTTTCTTGGTTTCAAAATGCATGTTTAAAGAAGAGCATAAGTGTTTTTGATTAATTTATTTAACAATTTAGAAGGCTCCTTCTTTGCATTGAAACTTCAGAATTTTCTTTTTCCTCCAGCTCTGTTATACAATTTTTGGAGAGCTTACTATTCTTTTTGCATTTTCTTCTACTGCCTCCATTTGTTTCATCTCCTTTTGAGAAAAATATTTTATGCTCTCTTTCAAGATGAACATGCAGGTAAGATAGAATTTTTGCTTTTATGCTTAGCTCAGGGCAGAGAAAAAATTTCATGCTTTTATGGCTCAAAGATGGGCTGCCAAAAAATCGGATATTTTTATCAGGGTAGCTTTTTGGCTCTTGGCTAACTATTTTTTTCAAAATTGCCTTATCATTTCCTTGCTTGTTTCTTAAGAAAAAGGTTTAATTAGAAAATCAGTCAATGCCAATTTAACAAATTCAAATGAGGCTCTCAAGTGTTTAGATTTTCTCACTTCTCATCAAGATATCAGGCTTACTTCCTTATTCTAACAGAAAAGGGTTCACGTCATGTAATCAAGTAACAATACATGCATTCCAGTTCCTTGGTTCTTAATTAAGTCATTTTGCCTAAAAAAAGAATCGGTGTTATTGCCTAAAAACATTCTGTTGCTTAGAAACTTTTCTTGTTCAAAAAGTAAAATCTTTGGTTGGGGTTTTCAAAATTAGTACAACTGCAAGCATGTAATGGTATATCCAAACAATCAACCAAAAGCATCAAAATTTTAAAAATTTTCAAAGCATGCTGCAGTAATGTTAGACAAAACTAACTGAAAGTAAACTAAAGCAATAAAAACTAAAGCAGTAAACTCATCACTCATCCTTAGAAGAGTCATCCCCTGTCTCATGTTTCCTTGCTGGAGGCCCTTGTGAGGGTGGTCCTGTTTAGTCTATGAAGTCTCACCCCTCCTAAGAAAGAAGGCCTATCCCCAGGCTAAACAATGTGGGTTGTACACTTGCTTTCAGATAATGAGTGGGATGAATTTGATGAGCTGCCTGAAAAGTAAAAGAAAAATTCAATCTTAGGATAAAATTTACTTAAAGTAAAATCAACAGAAAACAAAACATAAAAGATTGGGTTGCCTCCCAATAAGCGCTTGTTTAACGTCATTAGCTTGACGCCTGATAGATTTTTCAATATGGATCATAAAGTTGGTGGATGAGAGTGTTGAGTTTTTCCAACTCCTTGCCTAAGTCAGGCTTTGGCTTTCTTCCTTTCTGTTTTTCAAGTGCACCTTCAATAGCCAAATCAGCTTGTTCTTTTTGCACTCGAATTTTTACTTTTCTGTCATCCACATCTATGATGACTTTGGCCACTTTCAAGAATGGTCTCCCAAGTATTAGAGGAACTTCAGGATCTTCCTTCATATCTATGACAACAAAATTCTCATGAAATTCAAATTGATCAATTTTGACCTCAACATTTTCAGCAATACCATAAGGGGTTTTTATTGATTGATCTGCCATTTTTAAAGTAATGTTTGTTGGCTTTACTGAAAAATCCCCTATACTTTTAAGTGTGGATAGTGGTATCAAATTTACACTAGCACCAAGATCTAATAAAGCTTTACTGTTTGAAAGATTTCCAATAGTAACAGGAATAGAGAAACTCCCTGGATCTTTGGTGTTATGAGGTACTGCTTTAGAGATGATAGTATCATATCCGTCTTCTTCCTCAATTATTTCCCCAGTCAGTGTGGTCACAGCCTTGCAATTCTCTATTGAGTTTGTGACAGTGTTTGCTCCATACTAAGGCTTCTGTTTCTCAGCAAGCTGTTGGGCTAGTTCTCCCAATTGTGTTTCCAAGTTCCTAAGCGATGCTTCATTGTTCTTCTGACTTGCTAAAGAAGTTTGTATAAATTTTTCCAAGGTGTCTTCTAATCTAGAAGTCCTTTCCACCAAAGAAGGACCATTACTTTGATATGGTTTATTTGAAGAGCTGGGCTCTTGCTTCCATCCTTGGCCTTGGTTTTGGTTACTTCTCCATCCCTGAAATGGTTGGTTAGAAAAATTTGAATTGAAATTACCAGACCTTCCTTGGTTGTTCATGAAGTATACAGTTGCTTCTTGTGAGCCACAGTTCTCATTGAGATGATCTCCTCCACAAAAGTTACATGTTACAGGCATTTGTTGTTGCCCTGATTGTGATGACTGTACTACATGTAATTGTTGTGGGAGATTGGATATCTTTTTGGTCAATGCTTCTAACTGTTGGGTCAGAATTTTGTTCTGTGCTAAAATGGCATCTGTGGTGTTTAAGTCAAGGACTCCTTTCCTTTGAACTTGCTGATGATCATGTTGAGCTTGGTAGTCTATTGAGGATAAAGCTTCTATTATCCTTGTGGCTTGGTCAGCATCCACTGTCATCATTGTTCCTCCTGCTGCTGCATCTAAAATCATTTTAGTGTCAGCCCTTAAACCACTGTAAAAAATATTAAGCTGTGCAATATCTTCAAGTCCATGGTTTGGGCATTTTCTGAGCAGTGATTTAAAGCGTTCCCATGCCTCACAAAAAGGTTCATCTTGGCCTTGTCTAAATGTTGTAATATCTGATTTGGCCTTGATGAATCTAGATGGAGGGAAGAACCTTTGTAGAAATTTTTCTTCAACTATGTTCCAGCTATTCAAACTTTGATTTGGATGAGATTGTAACCACTCCTTTGCTTTTCCTGCTAAAGAAAAAGGAAATAATCTTAGATACGCAGCATCAATAACATCTTGGTCAAATCCCATGGTTCCAACCAATTCATAGAATGTGGCCAAGTGAGTGTATGGATCTTCACTGGTCATTCCATGGAATTGATGTGAACTAATCAAACTCAAAAATGCTGGTTTCATTTCTAGTGCTCTGACAGTGTTTGGAATTGCAATGCTTGAGAAATGTCTTGGCCCTTGCTGTAAAGCATAGTCTCCAAGTGTTCTCCTTGGTGGATTTTGATTATTGCTGTTGTCATCCATTGTATCAGAGGAAGTTTGTCCTTCTTAGAAGTTCTGCTTTGCTTTCTTGATTTTCTTGAGGAACCTGTCTTCTCTGGATCAAATGCAAGTTGTTCTTTTGTACCCTGTCCTCTCAAGATCATAAATCAAGTACTCAAAATAGCAAGATTACTAAAAAAAATAAAAACAAATTGAAAACAAATTATTTACACTGTCTTATCAATTCAATGCTAAAATATTCAAGCTTAAATCACCTCCCCGGCAACGGCGCCAAAACTTGATGAGCCATTACTTGGTAAGGGGGGAATTGGTGATGATGTTTGAGATAGTGGAATGAAGAGTTCACTGAGAGAGAATCAAGTTTGTATAATATGAACTCAATGAAATGAATGTGCCAAGTTTAAACACAGAAGTTGTAATATAGTATAGTTGTCGTTCCACTGAGGAGGTGCTAGAATGAAGACTTTAGTTTGAATTGATTTGGCAGAAAGTTTTTGTTTGGGTTTGTTGTGAATGTTGTTGAATGAAAAACAGTAAGTAACAAAATAACAAAGAATAATATTGTGCAAAAGATAACAGTAAATGAGGTTGGAAAAATCAGTTTTGTAAAACAGGGATTGGCTTCATCACATTTTTACCTCTGTAAGCTGCATAAGTTTCCATATAAGTAAATCGAAAAGATAAGTTCTACCTCACAATCAAAGTCATTTGCATCGATCCCTCGACTACAAAATTCATAAGAATGATTTCCAAATCGCTGATCCCTCAGTCACTTTGGAAACCATTCCAGCATTATCGATCGATTGTTTTGACGTTTATTACGTTAGACGCCATCCCTGGCTACCTACTCACAACAAGTATTTCTTTCAGGGTCTGCTTTCAAAAGTCACTTCCCAGCATACTCAAGAAAACTTAGAACAAGAAAATAGTGATCAAGTACTTTCAGGCATTAAACGCAGAAGGAAATATAGAAACGTTATCAAATCTCATTACTCAATGAAAACTTACAACAGCATTACTTCAGTGTTGAATGGATTACAGCCAATCCCATAAGGGAGATTAGTTACTCATGCCTTGCATTTTCACCATCAACAGAGTGAATACAGAAAATGGAAAGTGTGAAATGAAAATACAGAGGATGAAATGATGTATCAGATGTTAGGTTATTGTCCTGATGATCTTGTTTGCAGCTTGATTTATAGGATTTATGGCTCAGCTTCCCTTGCCCACTTGTGTAGAACCCATGCGGCATCTTTGGAAACACAAGAAAGTGGGTGAGGTTGCATGAATAAAGAATTAAGAGACCCATGCTGTCTGAGCCATGCTTGAGCTTGATGGTCGCGCTCAAGCGTGAAGGGTTCTGATGCTTACTGATGGTCTCACGCTCAAGCTGAAATAACCACGCTCAAGCGAGGACTTAATATCCATTCCTCACGCTCAAGTGTGTAAAGCCTACACTCAAGCGAGGCCTTAATATGCCAAGTCACGCTCGAGCTTCATTTAGTCACGCTCAAGCATGCCTCATGCGCATAGTCACGCTCACGCTCACGCTTGATCTTTGCTTGGGCTTCCTTGAGCTCACGCTCAAGCGTCTCATCCCCACGCTTGAGCGTGAGAGGGGTCCTGATGCCTCTGTTTCCCTTAAATCATGTTTAATCCTCGCTCAAGCGTCTAATCTTTGCGCTTAAGCGTGAGAGGTGCTTTGTGTTTCCCACTTTCATGCTTGCTTACTCTGTCCTTCCTGCAACTTTTCACAACATTTCTTTTTATGCAATGCTTAGAGGATTCATGCTTACTTCCTTCAATAACTCCTTAATTTAGCTTAAAGTCTTTACAAAATTGGTTCAAATGAGTCATGAAATCAATGCTTATTTAACACTTATCACTCTTGCATTAAATACTCTCCTCAAGAATATTCATACACATGCATGGTTTCAAAACACATAAATACCATATATCCATAACCAAAACCTTAGCAAGATGGGTATACTTACCTCAAAACCCAAAAACAAAAATGGGTTCCAATAGGGGGAGAGGAAGCTGTGAAAATGGAGAGAAAGAGGAAGAATACAACAGCTCCAAAACCTCCTTCAAGCTCCACCAAAACGAAAATGGAAGAAAGTAGAAGATAATACCACTTTGCTAGGGTTTGGAGGAAGAAGAAAAGAGAAATGAAGAAGATGGTGAAGAGAAGAAGAAGAAGAAGTGTAAATGTTCCACCTTCAGCATTCCCACGTGAATAGAAGGAGAAGAAAATTAGGTTTCGATTTATTTTAATTCCCCTTCATTAAAACTTTACCGTTTTATAACCAACAGGTTCTCCGTTCGGGCTCAATACATCATCTGAAAATTATTCCGAATACATATTCGGATTCCCAATAATATTCTCTTCAGCCCTGACCAATATTGTCTCATTCCGAGATACTTGGTCCGACACCCATATTTTAACCGGGTTTAATTTCAGCTTAACTGGTCTTTAAAATTTACCAAAAATTCCCAAAATTATCAGTTTAATTATTCTCAATAGTTTGGGACATTAAATACTCCATATACCAATTTCTAATATTTATTTCGGTAATTAATTCTCTCATTTTAAAATTCGGGATGTTACAATCCACCCCACCAAAAAGAAAATTTCGTCCTCAAAATTTAACATACCAGATTCGAATGCGTCGGGATACCGTTCTCTGATGTCGTCTTCACGTTCCCATGTGAACGTTTCAGTATTTCCATGTTTCCAAGCGACCTCCACCAAAGGTACCAACTTGTTCCGCAATTTCTTCACGGAATGTCCGACAATGCGAACAGAAATAGGAGAAACAGATAGATCATCTCGCACCTCAATCTCATCCATAGGGATTACGTGTAGAGGATCATAAACATATTTCCTCAACTGCGATACATGAAACACGTTGTGTAGATTAGCAAGATGCGAAGGGAGTGCTATCCGATAAGCAACCTCACCAATCCGCTCCAACACCTCATAAGGTCCGATAAACCTAGGGCTCAATTTCCCACTCTTTAACGCCCTTCCAATGCCTTTATCACGTGAGACCTTCAAAAATACATGGTCACCCACTTGAAATTCAAGGGGTTTATACCTCTTGTCATAATAACTCTTCTGCCTATCTTGAGCAATCTTCATATTCTCTTGTATTATCTTAATTTGCTCCGTAGTTTCTTGGATAATCTTTGGCCCTAAAGCCAAGTTTTCACCCACTTCAAGCCAACACAAAGGAGTTCTACACTTCCTTCCATACAATGCTTCGTAAGGTGCCATACCAATACTGGAATGGAAGCTGTTATTGTATGTAAATTCGATTAATGGGAGGAATCTCTCCCAATATCCACCGTGTTTAAGAACACAGGCTCTCAACAAATCCTCCAAGCTTTGTATAGTTCTCTCCGATTGCCCATCGGTTTGAGGGTGATAAGCGGAACTAAGCTTCGACTTAGAACCCAACTCATCATGCAAACGTCCCCAAAATCGAGAAGTAAATTGAGGATCACGGTCGGATATAATGCTGGACGGAACACCATGCAGTCTAACAATCTCTTTGATATATATTTGTGCCATTTTCTCCAAAGGACTCTTCATATTAATGGGTAAAAAGTGAGCACATTTTGTCAATCTATCAACAATCACCCATATAGCATCGTTTCCAGCATGAGTTTTGGGTAGTCCAGAAACAAAATCCATAGCTATGCTATCCCATTTCCAAACAGGGATCTCCAATGGTCTCAAATAACCAGATGGTCTTTGATGCTCAATGTTCGCCTTTTGACAAACAAGGCAAGATGCTACAAAATTCGCCACATCACGCTTCATACCAGGCCACCAGAAATTCTTCTTCAAATCTTGATACATTTTAGTGGAACCAGGATGAATACTCAATATGCTTTTATGGGCTTCCTCAAGTATACATTTTCTCACCTCACCACTTGAGGGAACATAAATTTGGCCTTTAACTCGCCAAATACCATCTTGATCTTCTACTAAGAACAAGTTCTTCCTTTTTTCTTGGGCCTTCTTCATCTCAATCAAATACTCATCATTAGGTTGTTGCGCCTTCACATATTCAAGAAACTCATTAGTAACTTTCAACATCTTCAACACCATTATTTTGGGAGTGTAAGTCTCCACGCCCACATTCAAATCTCTAAATTGTTCAATCAACTCCATCTCCTTTGCCATCATCATAGAAACATGTAATGACTTCCGGCTCAATGCATCGGCAACCACATTCGCCTTACCGGGATGATACTTAAATTTAAATTCGTAATCTTTTAGGAACTTCATCCACCGTCTTTGGCGCATATTTAATTCCTTCTGGTCAAACAAGTATTTAAGGCTTTTGTGATCACTAAAAACCACAAACTTGGAGCTATACAAGTAGTGTCGCCACAACTTTAGTGCAAACACCACCGCCGCCAGTTTAAGATCATGTGTGGGGTAGTTAACCTCATACGGTCGCAACTGCCTCGACGCATAGGCTATCACACGCTCCTTTTGCATCAATACATACCCAAGACCAAGCTTAGATGCATCGCAATATACCACAAATTCCTTCGTTAAGTCGGGCAATGCTAACACCGGTGCGGTAGTAAGCCTTAACTTCAACTCTTGAAAACTCTCTTCACATTTACGAGTCCACACAAAAGAGTGATTTTTACGAGTCAACTTCGTTCGTGGTAAAGCCAAACGGGAAAACCCTTCAATAAACCTCCGGTAGTAACCGGCAAGACCAAGAAAACTTCTTATCTCTGTCACCGACGTTGGTCTTTCCCAAGCCATCACAGCTTCAACTTTAGATCTATTAACCGCAACTCCATCATTTAAAATAACATGTCCAAGGAATTAGACCTCAGACAGCCAAAATTCACACTTAGAGAGCTTTGCATACAACTCTTTTTTGCAAAGGATCGACAACACCAAACGAAAATGTCTTTCATGCTCTTCATGGCTCTTTGAATACACCAAAATATCATCAATAAACACCATAATGAATTGATCGAGATATTCATGGAAGATGCGATTCATGTAGCTCATGAAAATTGTAGGGGCATTCGTCACCCCAAATGGCATCACTACGTACTCATAGTGTCCATATCACGTTCGGAAAGCAGTCTTCGGAATATCTTCAGCCTTCACCCGAATTTGGTGATATCCAAAACGTAAATCAATCTTCGAAAACACAACAGCACCCTTCAATTGATCCAACAGATTGTCAATGCATGGAAGAGGGTATTTATTCTTAATGGTTAGCTTGTTGAGTTGGCAATAATCAACGCACAATCTCATGCTCCCATCTTTCTTCTTTACTAACAACACAGGAGCACCCCAAGGAGACACACTTGGGTGGATAAACTCCCGGTCAAGTAATTTTTCTACTTGCTTCTTTAATTCTGTTAACTCTACAGGAGACATTCGATAGGGTGCCCGGGAAATAGGTTCTGCACCCGGAATAAGATCGATAGAAAATTCCACTTCTCGTGGAGGAGGTAATCCAGGAATCTCTTCCAGAAACACATCAGGAAATTCCGAAACAATAGGAATTCCACCAGATTAGGAAACACCATTCCCATCAACCAAACAAAACATCACGAGAAGTTGAGAGATACCTCGCACATCAAAGCCTTCAGTATTAGAGGTTGGGAAAATCACCGTCTTGCTATGACAATCCACCAAAACCTTGTTGGCGGACAACCAATCCATGCCTAGGATAACATCCAGGTCTTTCATAGGTAAACACACGAGGGATACAACAAATTTTCTACCCTCCAAGTCCATCTCGACATTCTCACATCGAGTCACCGATCTTAAGCAAGCACCAGTCGGTGTAGTTACCAATATTGAACCTTTCATCATACTCACAGGCACTCGCAGGCGCCTCACACAATTTTCAGAAATAAAAGAGTACGTAGCACCCGAATCAAAAATCACAATAACAACATTACCATGTATTTGGCACTCACTTTAGACAAGATCTTCAGCTTGTGCAGCTTCTTCACCGGTCACGGCAAAGACTCTTCCAGCCATTTATTGATTAGCACCACGATTTGGGCCATTCTGACCACCATGAGTATTACCTCGGCTGTTTCCATTACCACGACCGTTACCACCATTCTGATTGCCATTCCTTCCGTCATTACCGTGTCCACGACCACGGCCTCTAAAAGCACCATAGCCTCCACAGTTTGTATTATCGTATGGTACAACATCTGCAGCATTCAAAGGACAATCAGGGCGGATATGCCCTGGTTGGTTGCATCTATAGCACACCACTGTTTCTTCTTGATTGCAATCTCTAGCCAAATGATTTCCACCACATTTGAAACAATGAAGTCCTTGGCCATCACCTCGGCCACCAATTGCACCATGCCTTCCACCACCTCGTCCACCTCTAAAAGAAGAGGACCCACGTACAAATCGTCTGTTGTTCTTAAAGTTACCTTTCTTCTTGAAGCTAGAAGATTGGCCTTTCAACTTGTAATCATGGCCCGAGTAACTCCTTGGAGCAATATCATTCTCTTCAAAGATTCTACATTTATCCACAAGAGTAGGAAAATTCCTAATCTCTTGGTGACAAATTGCTTTCTTGATTTCTTGGCGTAGTCCATTTTCAAACTTAACACATTTCAAAGTTTCAGTGCCCTCTTGCTGAAAGGGAGGATAAAACATATATAGCTCTTTAAATTTCATAGCATACTCTTCAACCGACATGCTACCTTGCTTGAGTTCCATGAATTCAAGCTCTTTCTTGTTTTTGTAACTCGGAGGAAAGTACTTCTTAAGAAATTCAGCCTTGAAATTCTCCCAATTTAGAGGAGTGTGGGCAGCAATCATACGCCCACGGGTAAGGATCCACCAAGATTCGGCCTCATTCCGAACCATGAACACCGCATATTCCACCTTCTGGGTTTTGGTGCATTCCATACTAGCCAATATCCGTTCTAAGTCACGGATCCAGACATGAGCATCTTCTGGCTTATAGCCTCCATGAAATTCAGAAGGCTTCCGCTTAAGAAATTGGTCAAGACCTTGATTCGACTGACCAATAGGTTGTTGTTGCTGTGCCAGTATGTCGGCAAAGCGATTAAAGGCTTCAATCATAGCGACTGTATCAGGATTGCGCCTATACGCCATCACTCAATCTATATGCAACGACACAGATACAATTAGAAACTTAAAGTTCCTTCACCCAGTGTGCATACATATCACTCATCATTAACTTCATTGACACAAGTATCATCATAATGTATTTCACAATTAGAAGGTAAATATGAGAAAGGAATTGCTTGGCCGGGCTTAACAATAATCATGTAATAATCCCATTTCAATAACCACTATCATAATTCATCCATATAATTCACAAATCAATCAGCCATAAGCAATATATACATGGATAACATCATTTATAATCATATCAAGAGCAACCATTGCTCTAATACCAGGTTGAGACGCCCCAAACCCCCAAATAAAATAGGGGAAAATTTTTCACGTTTTTGAGAATATTAATAATCCAAATAATTAAAGTGGTGAAACATTTTTCACCAAACCCCTGGATCTAAAATGAACCACTCCCATATATGAAGATATGAGAGGGTGAAACTAACTATATATTTTTCAATCAGAAGCCGCGGAAGAATTATTTAACTTAGTTTAATTAGTGGCTAATTGATTTTCAAGAGGAGTCCATTCATAAAAATATGGGATACAATTTATATAATCTAGAAGGCCTAAATATACTCCTCAATACCTTAAAATAATATCTAAGGAAGAAATAATGCGTAACATTTTAAAATTTAATTTAAAATAACAAAATGAGAATCAGGCGCATACTCGCTCAAGCGTGACTCAAGTCGCTTGAGCGAGCCAGCATACCCACGCTTGGGCGAACGCTGAGCGACCTTGAGTGAAATGAAGGAATGAGCATCAGAGCCCAGTATCTCGCTTGAGCGAGAAATGAAGGAATGCTTGAGCGAAGGAAGCGAGACACTTGAGCGAAGAGGAAAGGAGTATCAGGGGTCGATCTCGCTTGAGCGGCCCAAGGCTCGCTTGAGCGAGATTGGTCCAGAAACGTTGAGGACTCTCTGGCCAATTTTCGCTTGGGTGAGGCACCACTCGCCTGGGTGAAAATCGTCCAGAATCCATTCTCCTTCTCCCTCGCTTGAGCGCTGCCCTTCACGCCTGAGCGAAAATTGTCCAGAATCAAAACACTGATTCTGTGGCAATCTCGCTTGGGCGAAATGCACGTCCGCTTGAGCGAATTTGGGGCAGGAATGAATCCCCTGTTCCACAAACATCTCGCTCGGGCGAGATTACTACTCGCTTGAGCGAGTTCTGCAGAAACTCAGCAGAAAACGTGAACTTGCATTGCTAACACTCAACCTACCATACTAAAACTCAATCTATGGCAATTCATTCAGTTCCTACAAGATTTATACATTATATAACTCCCTTGGAACCTGCCTCATTCACCATTAACCATCATCATGCTAACATTAGCTCACGCATATAATTGAAATTCATCATCAAACCACATGCACTCCCTACATAAATCTATATTCCACATCATTCCACAAGCTCCATAATATAGCATAAAAAAACATAACATCCATTCATTTAACAAAGTCAAGTATTCAGATCCATTCTTTACATCTTTTGGGTCATGAATGAAAATTGTCATTACACAAACATGTCCAATTTTCTCCCATGACCTCCAAAATTACCAACATTACAAAAATTGAGTATATAAACCTCATATACTCTACAAAACAGATTTCATGCCGGCCAAGGCTTACGCATTCCTATCCATATTTTACCTTCTTCATACTCGGCCTCCAAAAGTTGTAGGATTTAAGTCATACCTACATCAACTTAAAAAATGGCAACGGGGAGGTGAGTAACATAATCCAAATGAATTAAAGTCATACATTATGATGAAATACATGTATACTTGCACAATTAGCAATCATTACACCACATCATACATTATTCACAATACATCTTATAATTTCAAGTATGCATTCATATTATCAATCATTTGGATTGTCAAACACACACACATCGGGTTAGTATTCAACTCTTTCCCCTTTCGATTCTCATTCATCTGTTGCCACTAAGGGCTTTCACCTAGGCATATCTCCAGCTATATGCAAATGCTCTTAAAGCTAATGCATATGCACAAGAATTTCTTATCAAACAATGCGGATCCGGCTGTGGGAAAATATATCATTAAATCAATTGTGGGACAAGCATAGGTGTGCTACTATGCTTCTACTGTAGTAGAAAAATTGTGTACACATATATCTCAGTTTATGCATGCTTACATCATCATCATAATTTTACTGGTACCAAACCGCTATCGCCCATCTGTAGCACTAGTCACCCTGTGACTTGCGGATCAACATCGTGGCCTCAACTACCACAAGTGCTACGGGCCCCTCCTGAACACACATCGAGAGAGGCGTGCCCCATCGGACACCGAGGTAAACTCGCTCACCATAGAGCCGCCCGCCCACTGGGCCTGCCACATAGGGTGCCTCGTCACCAAACTATGGACAGCTTCGTGACTTATACACCGAGTCACAGGGGAAAGTCATAATACGCTCGTGCACTGAGCCGCCCTCCCACTGGGCCTGCCTAGTGAAACCCCCTAATATTCCACATAAACAGCTATGATATGCCATGGATGCAATGCAAATGCAAATCAAGTGCATCCTCACACTATGCATCCTAGATGCCACTCCATATTTAATCATTCATCACCACCACTTGGTGGATTTCAATATTCTCATCATTCTTATCCAATCCCAATTTTCTTTGACTTATTCTCATCAATAGTTAGTGGCATACACATTCAATAAATCATACACACATATTTGGGATATTCACATCACAATCTCAATCCACATATGGGTGCAAACCATCATCATACTTCATTAATATAATATTATCACATAATTAATTTTATCCCAAACACAATGCCACATAACAATCATCATTCTAAATGCATTCAAATCAAACGTATCATATCATCCATTCAAACAACCATTAACATAATCACATATACATATTTTCACATCACCAATGGATGAAATCATGCATTTAGAAAAGTTACCCCCTCCTACCTCAAGTGAAGTAGTGATCAACGCGGTTCGATGGTCCCGCTTCGTCAATGGGGTCACTTCCTACATCACAATACATTATACAATCAATTTTCTACTTACTCATTAAGACTTAAATACTTATATATCAATAAATACTCGTTGTTTTTATTATTATAACTCTCAAAACTCTTTTATTTCATTTTATCCACCATAACCACCATGGGTTAGGTGCTATCCTTTATTATTATGCATTCAACAATCAAACCCTTTCATGGGTTTCTCCATTATTAACTTCTACCAATCAAATATCATCACCAATGACCCTTAAACATCATATCTTACATTTATCATCAACAATTAAGGTTCATCAACCTCCATTATGCATTTCCCCCAAATTCATGAAGTTAGGGTTTCATAAAATTTCCAACAACCTTCATAAATATTCTTCTCCTTCCAACAATACATACACCCACTTTATTACTTCACAAGGAAACCTCATTCTTATACAAACCCACATTAAACTCTTGCATTAAATACTCTCCTCAAGAATATTCATACACATGCATGGTTTCAAAACACATAAATACCATATATCCATAACCAAAACCTTAGCAAGATGGGTATACTTACCTCAAAACCCAAAAACAAAAATGGGTTCCAATAGGGGGAGAGGAAGCTGTGAAAATGGAGAGAAAGAGGAAGAATACAGCAGCTCCAAAACCTCCTTCAAGCTCCACCAAAACGAAAATAGAAGAAAGTAGAAGATAATACCACTTTGTTAGGGTTTGGAGGAAGAAGAAAAGAGAAATGAAGAAGATGGTGAAGAGAAGAAGAAGAAGAAGTGTAAATGTTCCACCTTCAGCATTCCCACATGAATAGAAGGAGAAGAAAATTGGGTTTTCGATTTATTTTAATTCCCCTTCATTAAAACTTTACCATTTTATAACCAACAGGTTCTCCGTTTGGGCTCAATACATCATTTGAAAATTATTCCGAATACATATTCGGATTCCCAATAATATTCTCTTCAGCCCTGACCAATATTGTCTCATTCCGAGATACTTGGTCCGACACCTATATTTTAACCGGGTTTAATTTCAGCTTAACCGGTCTTTAAAATTTACCAAAAATTCCCAAAATTATCAATTTAATTATTCTTAATAGTTTGGGACATTAAATACTCTATATACCAATTTCTAATATTTATTTCGGTAATTAATTCTCTCATTTTAAAATTCGGGATGTTACATAAATCCTAATAGAGTTAAAGACTTAGTTTCTATTCACACAAGTCTTTGTCTTTTATCAAGGAAGAGTAAAAAGTATAATGAAGGTGAGACAAGGATGTGGGATATTGGTGGTAATAAGTGGGAACCATTTGAAGGGGCTAGAGTTCTTGAGGTTGCTAGTCTTTCTCTTGATGAACCAGCTATAGTGGTGGTTCTTTTTAGAGATGGACAAGAAAATAATGAGATTAAAACTGTTAAAGTATAATTTTCTAGGTTATGCTTAAAAATTATGAAGTTGAACAATATAGTATTTAGTTTGTTATTGTTAGATAATTTTATTTTGTTTGGAATAATTTAAATTTTGTGTATGATTTTTAGTATGGATAATTTATGTTTTTTGGTATAGAAAATTTATTTTTAAGCATTGCTCAGCAATATACAATGTGTGTGTATATATTCATGTACCTGTACTCTAATTTTTTTAAATAACGTATTTAGTACCCATATTTGTACCCGTATCCAACACTATACTCGTATTCATGCAACGTAGTGGATTACACATTAACATATAATCAAGCATAATTTATCATCATTTGTAAGCGGTACAAGGTCAATCCAACCACAAGGAATTCTAATTAGACTACAAAATTATAATAGCATGGTTTTAGAACTAGGATAAATTTCTTTCATCGTGAAAAGGAAATCAAGATAATACTAACAAGCATAAACAAGAAAGCATCTATCCAAACCCATGTTCCCAGAATTAAATCCCTAATTATTATTCGACTAGTAACCCCCTATGTTAAACGTACCTTACCGCGATCCCGCTTTACAAGGTAAGCTTCCGATCACTAAAGCACCTCCCGATTACAATCCTTTACTATTCTAAAATTTTGAAGGTATCATCGTACGTTGATACAACGTTGAGAGATTTTTTGAGCAACGACAACACTTATTGATAATTTTTGAAATATCATCCTACTCGCTGACGCCCCCGATACGTTTCTAATACTCCAAACACCAACCAATTACTTTTGAAATAAGTTTTTGAGCACTCTTGTGTCTCATAACATAGGTTGACAGTGGCTTTAAGCTTCATTTCTCTTCTCCCATGGTAGTTTATAGTCTTGAAATAAGAACTTGATGGATTCCCGAAGCTTAAACTCCTTGATCAATGGTTGCTACGGTCCCAAGACTTTTGAAGATTTTGAAGAAATTTATGAAAAATTATTGAAAGAGAGTAACATGGAGAGGATACAATAATGAGGAGGATGATGGATTGAGGAAGGAAAGAAAAGCAATGAAATTCTGCTTGTAACACCCCAAATTTTATAAAAATGATTAAATAGAATGAATAAATAATAAATAATTCTAAATGGATTAATGAGTGTTCCAAAATATTGGAATAATTGAATTAAGGATCATGAGGGTTAATTATAATTTAATGAGTATTTAAGAGTTAAAATTATACCCGGTTAAAATATAGATGTCAGACCAAGTATCTCCGAATGAGATGCCGTTGGTCAGGGCTGTTAAGAATATTATTGGGAATCCGAATATATCTTCAGAACAATCTTTAGAGTTAGTATTGAGCCCGAATTGAGATCTTGTATGTTGTAAAATGGGAAGATTTTAATGAAGGGAATGAAGTTTAAAAATAAATCCTCCTTCTCCCAATTTTTCACGCCACTTCTTCTTCTTCTTCTTCTTCTTCTCTTTATTCTTTTTCTATTCATTCTCCTTCTACCCCTCTTCTTCTTTATCTTCTAAAGACCCTAAGCATAGAGGTATACCTTCTCCATCCCCATTTTGGTCTTTACTTCAAGCTTGGAGGAGATGACAATAGTGGTTTGAAGCTTTTCCTCTTCTCTCATTTTCATGATCCTCCTTCCCCATTCTTGGAGTTTCTTTCTTTTGGCTTGAGGTATGGGTCTCCCTTTTTTTTCTTGAGCCTTATGCCCTAGGTTTGGGTAATGGTTATTGGGAGAGAGTTTAATGTATGTGGGTTATGAATGGAAGCATTTATTATGGAAACCCTAAGGTGGGGTGGCTTAAATGCAAGCTTTTATGAGTAATTGATGTGGTACTTAAAATTAATATTGAAAGATGAAGGGAATTAATAAGTATTTATGATGGTGATGGGTCCTAATGAAACCCTAACTTTAATATATTGGGAGAAATATAAAATATGAGTAGAATATATGTTTAATGATGTTAGAGAATGATGTTAATGATGAGGGATAGCCATTGATGATGAAATGATGAATGTTGATAATAATTATTGAGTTTTGATGAAAACCCCCGCCCTAAGAATTTGAGGAACTATATGTATGGTGGTTACGAAGGTTGAATTGAATGTGAGTAGAAAATAACCAATGTAGGTATTAATATGAATATGAAATAATAGATATGAACACCAAAGTGATAGGCCCGCAAGTGCACGAGGTATCGCGTAATAAAAAGTTATCGTCCCACAGAGATTGTTCCCAAGTATAAGTTTTCACAGTGGTTCAATTATCTAGAAAATTATGAAATTAGGTTTGTATTTCAGAAGATTAAGAAAAGCAAAAGATGAGAAGGAATGCTATCTAAAAGAACTAAATTAATTCTGAGATTGAAATAGAACAAATGATGGTGAAACTCTTGGGATTTGGTATATTATCATGCCATGTATTTAATTTTCCTAAGACCTTTCTATTTATTAATTCACGCTCTAAGGTTGGATTTCAGAATTTAATTAAGCCCTCTTCTCAGAGTAACATTAATGTGCCCAAATAATAAAGAACCACGTTCGATTTATTATGTGAACTTGTTAAGAACGGTGAAATCCTATTAAACCTCAAATTGTCATATGATTCTAAGTTCAATTTCATGCGTTCAAACAACTAATTAATCTTTCGATTCTCTTAGAGTTTAATTTCAATTGATCCTATCTCTAGGTATTCAAAAGCATTACGCGTTCATGGAAATTGAATAGAAGCAATGAATTAATAAATAGAAACATTCAAAAGAAGTTCAATACATAAGCATTGTCACACCCTAATCCCAAGATAACGTTTAGTTACACATGCTCAATTCACTACAGCCCATTGATGGAATCATATTCAGAAATTATAGAGAAAGAGAAAACCTAAGAAGAAAGCAAAGAACACAAAGCAAAAGCTCTCACTTGTGCTTACGAATCCCTCCGAAATCTGCCCAAGGATGTTCTTCAACGCCTATGGTCTTGATTTCTCCAATAATCCCCAAGTGAAACTCTCTTTTTTTCTCTCTAAAAACTATCCTAAAATGTCTGTGTTCTTCAATCTTTTGAAACTATCCCTCTAAAACCCCAGAAACTGCTCCCTAAAATAAAGGAACTGTTGTGCGTGCAAAAACCCACTGGCAGTGGGAAAAACCCATGGCCAGTGGATCGTACTGGAGGTCCAACAATTGCAATTTTGAACATTCAAATAGAGGAACCCACGGCCAGTGGGTTTCTCTGGACCCTAATTTGTGCATGTTTTTGTCACAGGGCAGCAAGATCCACTGGCAGTGGGAAAAATCCACGGCCAGTGGGTTTCTCTGGCCTTTACGTTGTTGCTTTTTGATGTCTTGAAACCCTTCCATTTATCCAATGCTTCCTCGGATGCTTCTCGTTTAGAATGTATGTACCTGTGAACAAGCTATTCCTGCAAAAACTCGAAACACCCGAGTAACAAATGCGGAATGAAAGAAAAAATACTTGGAATTAGGGATAAGATAACACAAAAGATCTAGGAAAACTAAATAAAAAGCCACTAAAATCATGCAAACAAAACGCCTATCAAAATACCCCAAACTAAAACATTGCTTGTCCCTAAGCAATTATCATCACCACAAACAATGAACAATAGGACGAAGAACTCAAAATAACTTGGAGAACCCAATTAGAGAAACTATCAACAGATTATTGCAAGATTATCACTACAGGCATCCACACAAGTATTCATACCATGCTCACAAGACTAGGCCATAGATACGCATCTTTCCATTTCTCTCTAAGTGTTTAGGCTTGTGCACAAGTATCCTTCAAGTCATATCATTTCAAAGCACTACCATAGGCTTGGCAAGTGACCAAATTCTCTACAGTTATTTAGAAAAACAAGTTATGGTCCAAAGGTCTTTCATCTGGTTGTAATGGGGCCAAGGGTTTGCAAATGCAGGCATGGATACCAAGAAAAAGGAATTCAAAGGGTTATTATTAATCAGATGAAATCACTGAGAATAATAAAGTTTCAGAAAGCAAACCAGAGAATATATTTTCTTCAAGGGAGTCCTTTTTCAACCTTGCTTTCATCTTTTTCTTTATTTTTTTATTTTCTTCAGTTAGAAATACAAGTTCATTATATTTATTTTGTTCCCCAACTAAATTTACTTCTTTTTTATCCTTTTGATTCTAGCTGCCATCCTTGAATTCTATCATTTTTCTCAGCAATTTACCAAATTCATTACCAAAGGGCTCAGAAATAAAAATCAAAATTTAGGCTCAATAGGGGGCAACTAGTGGTGCATTGAAACATTCAAAGGTTAGAGGCCAAGGAATAAAACCTATAGTTCCTTTTTCATTCCATACTCTGTTAATCACCAACCATTTTGAATCGGTCACAAGCCAAGTTCTAGAGTACTTCAAATGTATGATACACTCAATACCAGAAAATAGGGGTTTTTGTAAATATTTACTTTTCAAAACATACCCCTTATTGGCTCAAAAGCTGTCATGAGTACAGGTGAGTATACTTAGTCAAAGAGAGCACAGAGTCATAAAGCATGGTACCTTTTAACAAACAAGCAATCATCAATTTTATTTTGTTTTTTGTTTATATATTATGGATTCTATAAGCCTTTAAAATTCTATCATCTCAACTGAAACCCATTTGTGGCAATGACAATCACAAGTAAACATGCTATGTTGTCTTAGATGGGGGGTCACAGACATTCAAAACAAACAAAATACAGACAAACTACAACCTAGCATGATCAAATAAAACCAAAATAAAAATACAAAGAAATGTGAAGGTGCAAAGGCTCGGAATAAGTTTTCTTGTACCTACTACCCCAAACTTAAAGTGAGCAGTATCATCATTATTCAGTAGAGAGGAAACCAAGTACAATGAAACTTATTTTTAGGAACAAACCCGTCATGGAGAGGGAGGAGGGAAATGACCTTGTGATGAATGTTTTTCATGTATTAAAATGAAGACTTCAATGAAAGAGAATCAGGTTTGTATAATATGAACTCAATGTAATGCTTGTGCCAAGTTTAAACACAGAAGTTGTAATACAGTATAGTTGTCATTCCACTGGGGAGGTGTTAGAATGAAGATCTTAGTTTTGAATTGATTAGGCAGAAGGTTTTTGTTTTGTTTTGTTGTGCATAATGTTGAATGAAAAAGTGAATAACTAACAGAGAATCAAATTTGTAAGAGATAACAGTGAATGGTTTTGGGAAAAATCAGTTTTGTAAAACAGGGATTGGCTTCATCACATCTTCACTTTCTGTAAGCTGCATAAGTTTTTATATAAGTAAATTGAAAAGATAACTTCTATGTTACAATCACAGTCATTTGTATCGATCCCTCGACTACAAAATTCATAAGAATGATTTCAAACCGCTGATCCCTCAGTCACTTTGAAATCATCCCAGCATTAACGATCGATTATTTTGACGTTTATTGCGTTAGACGCCATCCCTAGCTACCTATCACAACAAGTATTTCTTTCATATCTGCTTTCAAAAGTCACTTCCCAGCATACTTGAGAAAACTTAAAACAAGAAAATAGTGATCAAGTACTTTCAGGCATTAAACGCAGAAGGAAATACAGAAACTTATCAAATCTCATTACTAAATAAAAACTTACAACAGCATTACTTCAGTGTTGAATGGATTACAGCCAATCCCATAGGGGAGTTTAGCTACTCATGCTTTGTATTTTCACCTTCAAAATATAAATACAGAAAATAATGGAAAAGATTGGATTGTGAAGGAAATACAGGGGATGAATCTGATTTTTAATGTCCTGTCTTCTACTTGATTTATAGGAGTTATGCTCTAGCTTCCCATGCCCACTTGTGTAGAACCCATGCAGCATCTTTCAGAGACTTGTAGAAACACAAGAAAGTGGGTGAGTTAGCATCGCATCATTGGTGAATAAAGAATTAAGAGACCCATGTTGTATGAGTCACGCTTGAGCTTGATGGTCACGCTCAAGCGTGAAGGGTCTTGATGCTCATTAAATGTTTCATGCTTAAACCACTGCAGCCACGCTCAAGCGTGGCCTTCCTTGTCCAACTCACGCTTGCCCACGCTTAATCCACGCTTAAGCTTTCATTTTTATCATTCCACGTTTAAGCGCCTAGTGTTCACGCTCAAGCGTGAGAGGTCCTGATGCTCTCCAACTTGTTCAAGCTTAAGCTTGCTTGCTCAAGCTTAAGCTTGGTTGTTCAAATGCTCCCGATCACGCTTGAGCTTGCTCTTTCACGCTTAAGCTTGCCCTTTCACGCTTAAGCTTGCCCTTTTCACGCTTAAGCTTGCCTGCTCAAGCTTAAGCTTAATCTTTCACGCTTAAGCTTGCCTGCTCAAGCTTAAGCTTGCCTTGCTTTCCTGTTGAATTTCCCGTAACTTTCCAAGAGTTTTAAGACAATATTTCTTTTATACATCTATCATCACTACTTAAAAGATTCATGCTCACTTCCTTTAATAATTCATTAATTTAGCTCAAGTCTTTACAAAATTAGTTCAAATGAGTCATGAAATCAATGCTTAATCAACAATTATCAAACTCTCCCCAACTTAGATTTTTGCTTGTCCTCAAGCAAAAGAACTTTGGATTTAATCTTTCATGAGGATTCAGTTGTAAACAAAATTTTTAAGATAGTAATCATAGTTTAACTTCTTTTAGGCAAATAACATCTTTAATACCCATTTCTTTGAAATGCAATGCACCAATGAATCTTTAACAAGGTAAGTAACCGCTTGCTATAAGAATAAGGAGCTTCTCATTAATTCTCTCCAGGTGCCTGTTTCACTCATCCATCATTAGAACTGCTCAGTTAACATTGCCCGTCATTTCTAGTAAAACCAAAATTCAAATGAACAGTAAGGATCAAAAGGTCTTTTAAGGTTGTAATGAGGCTGGGTTAATAAGAATTTTTGGTTTTTCTTGGATTTCAAATCGCATGTACAAAGAAGAGCATAAGTATTTTTAGTTAATTTATTTAATAATTTAGAAGGCTTCTTCTTTGAATTTAAACTTCAGTATTTTCGTTTGTTTTCCTCCAGCTCTTTTATACATTTTTAGAGAGCTTACTATTTTTCTTTCTGCATTTTCTTTTTCTGCCTCCATTTGTTTCATCACTTTTTGAAAAAAAATATTTTATGCTCTTTTTCAAGATGAACATGCAAGTAAGGTAGGATTTTTGCTTTTATGCTTAGCTCAGGGTAGAAGAAAATGTTTTTTTTTTTTGGCTCAAAATAGGCTACCAAAGAATAGGATATTTTTATCAGGGAAGCTTTTTAGCTCTCAGCTAACTGTGTTTTCAAAATTGCCTTATCATTTCCTTGCTTATTTCTTAAGAAAAAGGTTAATTAGAAAATCAGTCAATGCCAATTTTAGCAAATTCAAATGAGGCTCTCAGTGTTTAATTGCTCACTTCTCACCAGGTTTATAGGCCTACTCCAATACTCTAACAGAAAAAGGTTCAAGTATGTAAACAAATTCACTAGCTTATTTTATTTTCATGGTTCTTAAATCAGCCATTTGCCATTTCAAAATAATTTTACTGTCTTAAAATTTGTTACTTAGAATCTTTTCTTGTTCCAAAAATGGTTCTTGGTTGGGTTTTCAAAAATGTTTTCAGGTTCAAGCATATATGTCGCGGCCGGGATCGCGGCGGCACAGCCGACCCTCAAAACGATTTTAAAAATAAACAGGGAGTCGCCACCAATATTTTTAGGATAAAATACTGGAAAAAAACCTTTTGTTAAAGCACTGGTTATAAAAATGAAATTCCATGATTCAGAAGTCTGATTACAGGTGAGGAAGGTATTAGCACCTCACAACTGTCCGTTATAAAAACGGTTACCTTAATTTGATAGCGCGCATTATAATTAACCCATTAATTATGAAAAGAAAATATACGAGATGACAAAATATACAAAAATAAAGAAAAATAAACATGAAATATTTACATGAGACTAACAGGACGTCTGCTCCAAATTAGACTCGTTCCTCCCTTTTTAAAGAGATATTAAAAAAATATGAGATTAACAGGACGTCTCATCCAAATTAACCTCGCTCCTCCTTTTTATAGAGATATTAAAAAATATGAGATTAACAGGACGTCTCGTCCAAATTAACCTCGCTCCTTCTTTTTAAAGAGATATTAAAAAATATGAGATTAACAGGACGTCTCGTCCAAATTAACCTTGTTCCTCCTTTTTAAAGAGATATTAAAAATATGAGATTAACAGGACGTCTCGTCCAAATTAACCTCGCTCTTCCTTTTTAAAGAGATATTAAAAAAATATGAGATTAACAGGACGTCTCGTCCAAATTAACCTCGCTCCTCTTTTTTAAAGAGATATATTAAAAAAATATGAGATTAACAGGACGTCTCATCCAAATTAACCTCGCTCCTCCTTTTAGCAGCAAGATAAAAATGGAAAGCTCCAAAAATTGAATAAAGAAAGATGGGCCCGACAGGAACTATTTCCCGCTCCTACGTATTCTCGAGCTTTCGAGAAATCAGGGTCACGTAGTTCTTTAAATGTCTTTTTTTTATTTTTATTTAGATTTAAAAACACAGGAAACATCCATTTCTCTTTATTATTATTTTTTTAAAGATTACGGAGCAAAAGGGAGAGGGAAGCAGAAGCCACCAGAGAAAAAGAGAAATAGTAGATTCGGAGAAAAGAGGAAAAAATGGGCAAAAACCGAATGAGGGAAGAAAATCCGAGTGGAAAACAAGAAAATCCGAGTGAAAAAATAAAAAATCTGAGTAAAAATAGTGAAAATCGAGTAAAAGGAGGAAAATCCGAGTGAAAAATGTGAAATCCGAGTAAAAATAGGGAAAAACTGAGTGAAACTGGAAAAATCCGAGTAAAAATGGTAAAATCCGAGTAAAAATGGTAAAATCCGAGTGAAAAATGTGAAATCCGAGTAAAAATAGGGAAAAACCGAGTGAAACTGGAAAAATCCAAGTAAAAATGGTAAAATCCAAGTAAAAATGGTAAAATCCGAGTGATAAGAGGAATACCGGGTGAAAGTTAAGCAAAACCGAGTGATGATGGAGCAGGAAAGCTGGTCCGAGAGGGAAAGGGGAATTAGAGGGAATGGGAAAGTGCTGGGAGAGGTGCTGTTGAGTGGGAGTAAGGACGGTGTTGGAGGAGAGAGAGTTTGAAGGACTGTTGGTATGGGTTTAAGGAAAGGGGGTGAGGGTGAGGGTGAAGTGAGGGGGACAGAGCAGGTGTGAGAGAAAGAGAATGAAAGTTTAGGCAGAGTTTTTCCTTAGATCCATCCTCCCCCCTGGTGCTTCAAACCCTGCCTATTTATAGGCTTGTCTGAGTGGAAGGCCAGCTCAGGCTTCCACTCAGAGTGGAAAACCAACTCATACTTCCATTCAGAGTGAAGTGGGGAACAACGGCTGGGTAGGAATTTTTAATTCCCCCCACTTCCGCCCCTGTCTTCCAGCCACCTCCAGGATTCCTGGATCCACTTGGGTGGTGGAATCCAAGTCAGCACGGGCAAACAGGAGAAGCCTGTTGGAAATCTGAGAGAAAGTGATGGAATCCAAGTGAGAATGACAGAAATCCGAGTGAGAATGGTATAATTCCGAGTGTAAGTGACTCGGATCGGCCTCTCAGTTAGCATTCATACATATTGGGAGTCAATTCCGAGTGGAAAAAGGGGTCGGTCTTCATTTCGCCTCCTAAATCCGAGTGGAAAAGGTCCCTTTTGTGCAAAAGACCGAGTGAAATCATGTTGATGTTGTGTGCAATTGGATTGAGTGGACAATCAAAGAAATTCTGATTGGAACATTTAGTCAGAACTGAGTAAAAAGTGACTCGGATTCCCATTCTCGCTCGACCATAACAAGAATCGCTTGGGCGAAAGACCTAAGAGCACTCTGAAATGATTAAAGGATTACTCAGAATTAGGTAGAAAGTGACTCAGAATTGAGTGAAAAGTGGGTCACTCGGTACTGACTGAAAATTGGCTCGGACTTCACCTCCTCTCCACAATCCGAGTGACCAATGACTCGGAACCGACTGAAATGTGTGAAGTGTGACTTAGAATTGAAAGATGACTCGGGAACGGGTGAAAAGTGGCTCGGTGATGGTTTGAAGTATGGCTCAGAAATTGGTGGAAATGGGGGCTCAGAATTAAGGGCTCGGGAAAGGTTTGAAGAGGGCTGACTAACTGAAGTGTCGCTCGAAAACCAATTAAAAATTGGCTCAGGAGTGGGTGAGAAAGGAATGACACGGAACCGACTGAAATGGCTCGGAAATTGAGTGAAAAGTGGGTCACTCGGTACTGACTGGAAATACTTCACTCGGTTCTGACTAAAAAAGTAACTCTCGGTTCTGATTGAAGAGGCAACACTCGGAATTCTTTTTAGTCGGATGTACTTTGCTCGGATCTCATCTCTGCGTGAAGCATTCACTCGGAACTGACGCTGGGAGCTCTTAATCATCATGGAACTTGGACATTTTCACTCGGAACCTTCTTTCTTTACACTCAGAAATTAGGAGTTTGGCCATTTGCACTCGAAAATTACTTTCTTCTCACTCAGAAATTGGAAATTTGGATTTCTTCACTCAGAATCTGCCTATTTTCCACTCAGAAATTGGAATTTCACTCTGAATTAGCCTTCTTTGTAATCAGGGCTTGGAAACTCTTACATTTTCACTCGGATTTGATCATTCCTTAAGTCATTTCACTCGGATTCCCCCAACAGGAGCCTATTCCACTCGGAAATGCTTCAATCTGAGTCCTTTCACTTAGAAATGATCATTTTTGAGTCGCTTTTTTTGGGAATCTTCTTTATTTGTGGAGGTGTTCACAGATGCCCCTCTTTACTTCTTTTCCATGAGAAAAACATGAAGTTTTTTCTTGCTTTTGAAATGGAAAGGGAGTAAAGACGTGAACACCTTTGTCAAAGTATTTGATGAAGGGGGAAAAACCTAGGAATTGACATTTGAGCCTTTCGGTTAACAAAAGATGAGAAGATCGGGGTTGACTTCTGGTAGAATGGAAAGTAAAGGGTGCCTGAATAGGCGAATGGGAAATAAAGAATGCCTGAATAGATGAACAGGAAATAAATGGTGCCTGAATAGGCGGACGGGAAGTAAAGAATGGTGCCCGAATAGGCAGACGGAAAGTAAAGGATGCCTGAATAGATGAACAGGAAATAAATGGTGCCTAAATAGGCGGACGGGAAGTAAAGGATCACTGAGTAGGCGGACAGGAAATAAATGGTGCCTGAATAGGCGGACGGGAAATAAAGAATGTTGCCTGAATAGGCGGACGGAATGTAAAGGATGCTGAATAGGCGGATGGAAGTAAAGGATGCCTTAATAGGCGGACAGAAAGTAAAGGATGCCTGAATAGGTGACTAGAAAGTAAAGGATGCCTGAATAGGCAAACAGAAAGTAAAGGGTGCCTGAATAGGCGAACGGGAAATAAAAGGTGCCTGAATAGGTGGACAGAAAGTAAAGGATGCCTGAATAGGCAGACAGGAAGTAAATGGTGCCTAAATAGGCGAACGGGAAGTAAAGGATGCCTAAATAGGTAGATAGGAAATAAATGGTGCCTGAATAGGCGGACGAGAAGTAAAGGATGGCGTTAACCGTCAGTTGACAGGAAACACAGAGATTGGGGGAGCTAACAGGACATCTCGTCCAGATTAACTCACTGGTCCTAAAGGCTCGGGGTGATGTCCCATTTTGACATGATTGAAAGAATTGCTCTTTGATCGAAAGACAGTGATCCTGGGGAGATGTCCCAGTTTGACAGGTTGGAAGGAAGTTTGGAGAAACGCTTCATGACTGGAAAGGAAGAAATCTGGGGAGATGCCCTAGTTTGAGTTGCTTAGGGAGTGTAGTTTCACTGGGGAAGAATTTGGTAATTCGGATACAGCTTTTTGATTGAGAATGAAAAGCTTGGGATTCATTGGGGAAGAGATCTTGAGAAGCACCAGCTTTGGCAATTGATTCCACTGGGGAGAAGAGTTTGAGAGATACGGACTTTAACAGTTGAGGATGAGAATTTGAAGGTGCCTGCTTAGGTGATGGAAGGAAAGAACACTAAAAGGTGCCAACTTTGGCGATTTAGGGAAAGAGTTCTAAGAAGTGCCGACTTGGGTGATTCAAGGAAGGTACTTGAAGGACTTGATTGGGGTGTTAGTGCCTGGCATGACTATCCGTTGAAATAACCTGTAGAAAAGTGGTAAGTAGTGCAAAGATAAGTTCTAAAACTAGGTAAGTCCTATGAAACCACGGCTCTTATGATAACTCATGGACGAAGTAGAATGAATAAAGCAACCATAGCTTTCGACCGTGTGCCTGACCAAGTCCCTATGATGATCACCCATGATGAGGTCGAGTAGTAGGAGCATCTTGTCCCTTAACTTCAAATGTTTACCATTCTTCCATTTTATTTTATTAAAACACATGTTTTTATCAGATCAACCAAATTCATAACACATATCGAAAAGGGTGAATTTTATTCATGCACGTTTAAACAATTACAGAGAAAGAAAAATAAATAAGGTAAATGAAATGAATGAGGTCACATAGAATAGGTTAAAGGACAGGTGAAAACTGGGAAGATTCATGGATCCTCTAATGAATCTCTGAGACCGATAAGAGCCTTAACCCCCAACACGACTTCATGTTCACCCTTCGACTTTGCTTTTGGAAAAAGTAAGTTCGACAGTGATTTACGTGCCCGAGCTTGGACTCGTACTTCTTTGAGTCAGAGGTCTTATTCGCATTACCAGAAATTTGACCCTAACTTTTGCCTGAGCCGCCCTTTTCGGGTTTTTGACTCATCGGGTCTCTCTAACTTTTACCTAAGCTGCCCTTTCAGGTTTTCAGCTTAGCGAGCATTTAAATTTTTTTTTTTAAATGTTTTTGACATTCCCTCCCTAAGTATAGTACTTTTCACTGCATCTGCATTTACAAGCATTGGCAAATCCTTGCCATCCATATTAGTGAGTATTAAGGCTCCTCCAGAGAAAGCCTTCTTCACAACATATGGTCCTTCATAATTAGGAGTCCATTTGCCTCGATTGTCCTTTTGAATTGGTAAAATTTTCTTAAGTACCAGGTCTCCCTCTTGAAACTGTCGAGGCCGTACTTTCTTCTCAAATGCTCGTTTCATGCGCCTCTTATACAACTGACCATGACAGAGGGCAGTCAATCTTTTTCTATCAATCAAGTTTAGTTGGTCATGTCGAGCTTGAACCCACTCAGCTTCTTCTAATTTTGCTTCCATCATTACCTGGAGGGATGGGATTTCTACTTCAAAAGGCAAGACCGCTTCCATTCCATATACGAGAGAGAACGGGGTTGCCCGTGTCGAGGTTCGGACCGAGGTGCGATACCCATGTAGAGCAAAAGGGAGCACCTCGTTCCAATCTCTGTAAGTGACTACCATCTTCTGCACTATCTTCTTGATGTTCTTATTGGCCGCCTCAACCGCCCCATTCATTTTAGGCCAATAAGGAGAGGAATTGTAATGTTGAATTTTGAAGCTTTCACAGAGTTCCTTCATCATTTTGTTGTTCAAATTCGTACCATTGTCAGTAATGATCTGACTTGGTAGGCCGTATTGGTATATCAGTTCTCGTTTGATGAATTTGACCATAACATTCCTTGTTACACTGGTATATAAAGCTGCTTCTACCCATTTGGTGAAATAATCGATGGCGACCAAGATGAAATAATGACCGTTTAAAGCTTTTGGCTCGATGGGTCCAATGACATCCATGCCCCACATTGAGAAGGGCCATGGTGCCGT
The DNA here is from genome assembly GCA_037962975.1 of Clitoria ternatea. Lineage (NCBI taxonomy): Eukaryota > Viridiplantae > Streptophyta > Magnoliopsida > Fabales > Fabaceae > Clitoria > Clitoria ternatea. The sequence continues at coordinate 271,399,106 of CM075670.1, read as the reverse complement.
CAAGACATTTAGGGATATCGGGGGTGCATGATTGTGGTCAGCGTATATCTGACATTTATGACATTTTCGAACATAGGTGAAGCAGTCTGCTTCCATGGTCATCCAGTAATAACCAGCCCTCAGGATCTTTCTAGATATGGCATGTCCATTAGCGTGAGTCCCAAAAGATCCTTCATGAACATCCCTCATGATTTCGTTTGCCTCATCAGTATCAACACAGCGAAGAAGGACAGAGTCATAGTTTCTTTTGTAAAGCACCTCCCTATTTAAGAAGAAACCCATGGCGAGTCGTCTTAGGGTCTTCTTATCATTTTCTGTAGCACCCTCGGGGTATTATTGACTCTGGATATATATCTCTTAATATCATGGTACCAAGGTTTCCCATCAGACTCCTTTTCCATCATTTAACAGTATGCAGGCTCACAATGCTTCTTCACTTTGATGAGAGGCATATCGTAGTCACTACTTACTTTGAACATTGAGGCAAGGGTAGCCAAAGCATCAGCCATTTGATTGTCATCCCGGAGAATATGATGAAAAGAGATCTTATCAAATCCTTTGATCATTTCCTTGATATGATCATAATAAGGAATCAACTTACTGTCCCTAGTCTCCCACTCGCCTTTCAATTGATGGATGACCAAAGCAGAATCCCCATATACTTCCAACAATTTTACTTTTGCATCCAACGCTGCTTGGATTCCTAATGAGCATGCCTCATATTCAGCAATATTATTGGTACAGTCAAAACACAATCTGGCGCAGATAGGGATAAATTCCTTATCAGGTGAGATCAAGATAGCCCCAATTTTGTGCCCCAATGCATTAGAAGCTCCGTCAAATCTCAGGATCCATTTCTCTTTCTGACCACCTTCTTCATTGAATAGTGTCATGATATCTTCATCTGGGAAATTGAATTGCATCGGTTGATAATCATTGATGGGTTGGTGTGTAAAGTAATCGGCCAGGGCACTTCCTATTATGGCCTTTTGAGTGACATATATTATGTCGTACTCAGTTAATAGCACTTGTCAACGAGCGATCCTTCCGGTCAAAGTAGGTTTTTCAAAAATGTACTTGACGGGGTCCATTTTAGACACTAACCAAGTGGAGTGACTCAACATGTATTGCCTTAGGCGCTTAGCGGCCTATGCTAACGCATAACAAGTACGCTCTAAAGCGGAGTACCTCATTTCACAGTCAGTGAACTTCTTGCTTAAGTAGTAGATAGCATGTTCCTTTTTTCCAGTTTCATCGTGCTGTCCCAACACACAACCCATGGATTCGTTCAATACATTCAGATACAATATAAGTGGCGTTCCTGGGGTTGGGGGCACCAAAATTAGTGGTTCTTGTAGGTACTGCTTAATCTTTTCGAAAGCTGCTTGACAGTTCTCATCCCATCGCCCCAGTTGATTCTTGCGGAGTAACTTGAAGATGGGTTCACAAGTTGCTGTCAATTATGAAATAAATCGGGCAATATAATTGAACCTTCCCAAAAATCCTCGGACCTCTTTTTCTGTACGGGGAGAAGGCATCTCGAGAATCGCCTTTACTTTGTCGGGATCAACCTCTATCCCTCTTTCACTTACTATAAATCCTAGCAGCTTGCCTGACCTTGCACCGAATGTATACTTGGCGGGGTTCAATCTTAGCTTGAACTTTCTCAACCATTCAAAAAGCTTCCTTAGATCGCTAATGTGCCCTTCATCTGTTCTAGACTTGGCAATGATGTCATCCACGTAGACTTCTATTTCCTTGTGCATCATATCATGGAAAAGAGTCACCATTGCTCTCTGATAAGTTGCCCCAGCATTCTTCAACCCGAAGGACATCACCTTATAACAAAATGTGCCCCATAGAGTGATAAACATGGTCTTCTCCATGTCTTCAGGTGCCATTTTAATTTGATTATACCCCGAGAAGCCATCCATGAATGAGAAAATAGAATGCTGAGCTGTATTATCAACCAAAACATCGATCTGTGGTAGGGGAAAATCATCCTTGGGACTAGCCCTATTCAAATCTTAGTAGTCCACACACATCTGTACCTTTCCATCCTTTTTTGGGACAGGGACAATGTTAGCTACCCACTGAGGGTATTTTGCCACAGCTAGGAACCCAGCATCAAACTGCTTCTTAACCTCTTCTTTAATCTTTAAGAGCATTTCTGGCTTCATTTGGCATAGTTTCTGCTTTATTGGAGGGCACTCAGGTTTTAAGGGTAGTCTATGCTCGACAATGTTAGCATCGAGCCCAGGCATATCTTGGTATGACCAGGCAAAGACATCACAAAATTCCATTAACAACTTGATTAAATCTTCTCTTTGTTCTCTGCTTAGGGTAGTGCCGATCTTGACTTCCTTTTTATTTTCTTTATCTCCCAAATTGATGATCTCAACTATGTCTAGGTAGGGTTGAATCCCTTCATCCTCTTGCTCTAACAACCTTGTCAGCTCAGGCGATGGCTCACAATCTTCCCCATCTTCCTCATCGGCGTAATCAACTGGTTGATAAAAGTCATAAAACAGGATTGTGACCCCACTATCGTCAAGAGAGTCATTTTCGGATCTGCAATTTAGTGTGAATATGGCAAATAATAAAAAAAAAACAAGCGAGTAAAAAGAAGGATTCAGAGTAAGGATAAGGGATACATGAAGAGTTTTTTTTTTTTGAATTTCGATACGTGTTTATTGATGAAAATGATAAAAACAAGTTTTTTGTTTTACCCTTATTACATGGAAGAGTCCCAAAGCCTTAGGCAGAGCAGAGGAACGAATAAGTACTTAAAGCATAAATAAATTACTTTGATGCAACATTCAAAGTCGTGGGGAGTTCAATGGCCTCCCAGTTATGAAGTTCTTGGCCTGGTGGACAAGCAATCATAAAATCAACACTATCACGGGGAATTTCTTCAATGACAGCCACTTGGTCAGGAGGCATCAGTCCGGTACTCTGAAAGCTCTAGTAGAGATCACAGATGGGGACTCTTGCCGTATGAGGTTCTCTGCCAGTAAGAGGAGCAGCCCTTCTTTCCTTTTTCTCTTCCTCTACCCTTTTTTTGTCGGCAGCTGTGGGCCGGTACCCCAATCCAAAACCATTTCTGTTATCAAGCAGGCGTATAGGTTCTACTTCTCCATTCAAAGCACGTCCTAGTCCTCTTCCAGGTTTATACCCTTCACGCAGCATAATCTTTGCCATCATTAAAGATGCACTTGGCATGTGAGCTTTTATCATCGTGGCTCCTTCCCTTACATAGGTTGCGTTTGCTATCTCTAATGCTTGGAAAGAAGTTTCAAGGGCCTCTTCTGCTACCCCGATGTAAGGGGTTGACAGAGGTTTGCTGACCAGAAGGTCTTCCTCACTAGAAACAATTATCAGCTTGTTGTCAATTATGAATTTTAGTTTTTGGTGCAGGGTAGAGGGCACCACTCCAGCAGAATGGATCCACGGCCTGCCTAATAAACAGTTGTAGGCAGGCGAGATATCCATGACTTAAAAAAGGACCTGGAACGTGCATGGCCCAACATGTATGGGCATTTCAATCTCACCCATGACCTCCATCTGAGTTCCATCAAAAGCTCACACTATCATGGCACTTGGCTTCATATAAGTCCCATCAAATGGTAGCTTGGCCAATGTAGACTTTGGCATGACGTTGAGGGACGACCCATTGTCAATAAGTACTTTTGCTAAAATGTAATCTCGGTACTTTACAGAGATATGGAGAGCTTTGTTGTGCCCAATCCCCTCTGTTGGTATTTCATCGTCAGTGAAGGTCAGATAGTTATCTGCAATAATATGCCTCACTATTCCTTGAAACTTATCAACCAGAATATCATGACTGACATGGGCCTCATTCAGGACCTTCATCAACATTTTCTGATGTGGCTCAGAGTTCATCAACAATGATAACAAAGAGATTTTTGCAGGAGTATGGGTCAGTTGGTCAAGCACTTGATATTCGCTTTGGCGAATAAACTTTAAGAATTCATGGGCCTTTTCATCAGTCACGGCCCTTTTGATTTTGCCATTGGCCCCTTCTTTGTCTACCTTGGCATTTCCGGTAACCTGATCTTTCTTTGGCTTTGGAGGGGTGTATATTCTTCCACTTCGGGTTATACCTCCTACTCCAACAATATTTGTGACGGACGAAGGCGATGGGTCACTTGTTGCCGAGCTTGCAATGACCACATCTGCATTGTACTTCCAAGGGACAGCCCGAGAATCCTTAAACGCAAACGGGGTGGGTGCTCAAATAGTGATGATTGGTTGTATAAAAACAGGAGCTGCTTAAGGGTTCCTGCTGTAAAAAATTGTCAAGGGCTTAGGGACCCGTGCCCCTGTTTGTTCCTCAATCATGTCGACCTCATCTCTATGGCGTCTACAGACCTGTACAATATGGCTATCCATAAGGCTTTGAAGGACCTCATGGAAACCTTGGCATTCGGTAGTCTGCTTGCAATCATGTCCTACACTCTAGGTCCCTTTAATTAATCCCCTTTCAAGCAAAAGGGAATGAACTACCCTTAATAGCATTCTTATGTCAGCAACATTCTTAACGCACTCCTCATCATTTTCCAAGACGTTGACCTCTGAATTTCCATGGTTGGGCAGGGGATTTATGGCAACATTTGGGCTACCTTCCTTAAAGTTAATCCAGTCAGCTTTGATCAAACCTCTTACTTTATACTTTAAAGCCAGGCAATTTTCTGTGGAATGCCCTGGTGCCCCAGCATGGTAGTCACAATGAGCGTTTGGGTCATATCCCCTTTGGTAAGGAGGTTGCAATGGCCTCATAGGGGATGGGACTACCAGACCTTTCTGAACGAGGATTGGAAAAAGTTCGGTATATGTTATAGGAATTGGATCGAACTGCACAGGGGAGCACTCATTGTTGGAATTCCTTGTGTTTTGATCATGATTGGGTGGTCGAGTGTTAGTCCTCAAATTTTCAATAAATGTTTAAATAAAAATTTCATAAAAATCATAAAAATTAGTTTGATTTGTTAGAAAATTAGGATTTAAATTCAATAAATGGGTGTTGTTGGAAATAATCTGCCCTTGATCAATTTTCTCTAGTTTTGCAGTGAAAAAGTTAAGAAATCAAGAGAAAATTACACTGGAAGAGCTGACGCGTAGCCTCACCCCACGCGTAGCATCAACTGCTATTTTTGAAGCTGACGCTACGCATCAAAGCCACGCGTAGCGTCAGTGCTGCGTGATCTCCACATCCACTTTGGCCAACCACTCCACTTGGACCCAATAATGGGCACTCCACTCAGCCCAAGGGCCACCCCAATCAGCATAACTGGCCAAAAACTCGTGGAAACATGTCCAAGTGGCCAAGCATGATTGATTATTATAATTTGTAATGGCCATTATCAGCTCTTTAATGGAAGCTGAGTCAGGGGTCTGACGCGTAGCGTCACAGGGACGCGTAGCGTCAGCACCCTTGCTCAGCCCTATAAATAGGGCCATCCAACACCATTCTAAGCATCTCATTCCATACACAGCATTCTCTTCTCTTCTCTTGTGCTCGACTTTGAGTACTTCTTTTGTGAGTTGTAGTTCTAGAGTAGTTTTCTAGATACTTGAGTGTGTTTCGGTGTATTGTGCTCGTTGTATCGTGAAGTTTCCATCGTCTTCGTAATGTCAAACTCTGTAAGTGTTGTTTTTACTTTCACCATGTGTAACTAATTTGTTTATGTTGGAATTGGTGAACTAATCTATTGAGTATAATGTTGTGAATTCGACCTCTGCATGTTTATGATTCAAGTCCATGTTAGTATCTCAACCTTTTATTAATATGAACGTCAAACGGGAGAATGATTTTTATGTGTATCGAAACTGGTTTTATTAGTGTAAATGTCAAACAGGAGAATGATTATTTATGCCATATTGAAACTAGTTTTGACGAAAGTAAAAAGTTGGAATACCCTTGGTATCTCAATTCTATAGGGGTTGTTAACCATTGTTGCCATAAGGCCAGGTCTTAATGCAAGTTTTTACTGAGAAAGCTCACGAGGGATCGGACTTTACGGTGAATTCTTAGAATTTATATCACGAGGGATCGGTTATAATGATTTTAAGCTGTAATGACATGAAACTTGATAATTAAATATGCATGTCTTGAGTTCCTCATTGTTATTCTAGATTAGGGATCCAATTTCCAACATAATTTGTTCATCTGTGTTTATCTCAAGTATCTTACCTATTCTAGATTACAACTCAACTTTTTAGATAGATTTTATTTTTTCTTTTTATCTTATGAATCACTCAACCATGCTATCTTGTGAATATTGTATAAATTGTATATAAATCATTCTTTTGTGTATAATTTCCTTCACATTTACCATAGTAAATAGAAAATTACTGTTGTTATTGGACTTTCAATCCCAGTGGAACGATATCTAAATTTTGAAAACTACAAACGAATTGGTGCGCTTACCAATTGACAAAAACCCGGCGGTGGAAAGAACCGCTGAGTCGCCGTCGGGCTGAACAAGTTTTCTGGCGCCGTTGCCGGGGATTGAATTGTTTCAGTAAAACAGTAAAATTTTAATTACCGTGGTAAATATTTTTTTTACCTTAGAGAATTTTGTTTATTTTTTTTATTATTATTACACTAACTTTCTTTGTCTAGTTTGTGTATGCAAACTCGATCTACCACAGGTAAAATTTATTTTGATCCTGAGATAGAAAAGTTTGTAAAGAAAATCAAGTCTTTGAAATCTAAAACACAAACTAATTCTTCTTCTACTTTAAAAATTTTTGAAAATTCAAATATGGCTGCTGAAAGGAGAACATTGGGACAGTTTGCTGCTATTAATGGTCCACCCCGAGTTTCGGGAATGTTTCAAGGACCAGTTTTACCAGTGGAAATTAAACCCGCCACTTTAAACATTATTCAAAACAACCAATTTGCTGGTTTAAATCATGAAGAACCTTACGAACATTTAACTATTTTTTATGAGTTATGCAGCACAATTGGTTTTGAACCCAATCAAGAAGAGTATGTTTACATGAGACTCTTCCCTTTTTCATTGATTGGGAAAGCAAAAGAATGGTTTAAATCTTGTCCACCGGGTAGTTTTGCAAACTGGTCCAATATTGAAAGAAAATTTTTGGAAAGATTTTATTCTCCTTCAAAATATTTTGAAGCAATGACAGCCATACACTCTTTTTCTCAAAATAATGATGAATCACTAGGAGAGACATGGGAACGATTCAAGGCACTCTTGAGAAAATGCCCAAACCACAACCTGAATGATGCCGAGAAGGTAAGAATCGTTTACCATGGTTTATTGCCTCAGTTCAAGATGATGTTAGATGCTTGTGCAGGTGGTTCTTTAATGAACAAAACTGTGGAGGAAGCTGTTGAGATATTAGAATCAATGTCCATTAGTGACCATCAAGCTAAACCAGAAAGAGGTAATAAACAAGGTATAGTTGAACAAGGAGTTAATAATACAGTATTAACTCAGCAAAAATTGTTGATGCAACGAATTGAGGCTATGAGTAAACAACTCGGGAAATTGCAAGTTACCCATGTACCACCACAACTCCCTGCTCAATTAAAACAATGTGAGTATTGTATGGGCGAACAGCCATGTGGGTATTGTGTTTTGGACAAAAATGAACAAGAACAAGCTAATTCCTTGATTCATCAAAGATTACCTACAGGTAATTCTCTAAACCCTCTTGTAAATTCTTTTTCTAACAATTACTTGCAGGGAAGGCAAAACTATAGTTGGAAACAAAATGCTAGACCCTTTAACAGTCAAGGAGATTACAATGCTAGATTGACAAAGGCTGAAGAAAGCATTCAACAATTGATGCAATACATGGAGACAATTAATATCACACGTAAAGCATCAGATCAACAGTTAAGTCAGCTAGTGAAAGAAGTAGCCGACATCAAGGAATTCAAAGCGAAAGAACAATGTAAGACTATTTTTGCAAGAAGTGGTAAAATTGTAGGTATAAATTGTGAAAAAGAAAAAGAGAATGAAAAAGAGAAAGAAAAAGAAAAAGAAAAAGAAAAAGAGAGTGAAGAAAAGAAAGAAAAAGATGAAAAAAATCAAAAAAATCAGTATCTTGGACAGACACCTCCTGTTCAGGATTTACCATATCCTCATCCACCATCAAGAAAAGATAAAGAGAAGGAATACAAGAGATTCCTTGAAATCTTCAAGCAGTTACACATAAACATCCTTTTTTCTGAGGCATTAGAATAGATGCCTACATATGCTAAGTTTATGAAAGAACTGCTTACAAAGAAAATGAAGTATGATGAAGAGATTGTAGAACTTGAAGCAAGTTGCAGCGCTATTCTACAATACAAGATGCCAGAAAAATCCAAAGATCCTGGTAAATTCACTATCCCTGTCTCTATTGGAGGAGTAAATATCGGTAAAGCTTTATTAGATTTAGGGGCTAGAATCAATCTAATGCCCCTAAGTATGATGAAGCGTATTGGTGATCTTGATCCACAGCAGACAAAGATGACTCTGTAATTAGCTGATAAATCCATCAAGAGGCCTTATAGGATTGTAGAAGATGTGCTTATAAAGGTTGACAAATTCTACTTCCCTGTGGATTTTGTGATTCTAGACATGGAAGAAGATGTAGATGTTCCTCTAATTCTTGGAAGACCATTCATGAAGACTGCCCGAGTACTGATTGATGTGGACAATGGAAAGTTAGCAGTAAGAGTACATGATGAGGAAGTAAATTTTGATGTCTTCAAGGCAATGAAACATCCTAACCCAAAGCAAGATTGTTTCAAAGTGGACATCCTTGATGAAACTTATCTTTCCTTATCAAAAGGTATGATTATTTCTGACCCATTAAATAAGTTATTGACTAACTCAGTTGAATTTTTGAATGAAGAAGAGGAAAAACAGATTGAAAGATATCTTGAAGAATTTGATCAAGGGAAAGAAATTTCCTTTGAATCAAGAAAAATTGAAGAAATTCAAGAATCACCTGCTGAAGAAGTCCAGAAACATGAATTAAAAGTGTTACCTTCCAATCTGAAATACATCTTTTTGAAAGAAGGTAATTTGAAACCAGTTATCATTAGTAATTTGTTAAATGAAACAGAGGAAGAAAAACTGGTGGAAGTATTAAAGAGGAATCAAGAAGCAATTGGGTGGACACTTGAAGATTTAAAAGGTATAAGTCCATCATACTGCATGCACAAGATCTTATTGGAAGATAATTTCAAACCCATTGCTCAACCTCAAAGCCGCCTCAACCCAACTTTGAAAGAAGTGACCAAAAAGGAGGTTCTGAAATTGTTGAAAGCAGGTATTATCTATCCTATTTCTGATAGCACATGGGTAAGTCCTGTTCAAGTTGTTCCAAAAAAAGGTGGTATGACAGTAATTGTTAATGAAAAAAATGAATTAATTCCTACAAGAACTATCACCAGTTGGAGAATGTGTATTGATTATAGAAAATTAAATCAAGCAACAAGAAAAGATCATTTTCCATTACCTTTTATGGATCAAATGCTTGAAAGATTATTTGGACAAGAATATTACTGCTTTCTCGATGGTTATTCTGGATATAATCAAATTGCTATTGACCCTCTTGATCAGGAAAAAACTGCCTTTACATGTCCTTTTGGCATATTTGCTTACAGAAAAATGCCATTTGGATTATGTAATGCACCTGCTACTTTTCAAAGATGTATGTTTGCTATTTTTGCAGATTTAATTGAAAAGAGCATTGAAATTTTCATGGATGACTTCTCAGTTTTTGGAAATTCATTTGAAACATGTCTATCCAACCTGGACACCATACTGAAGCGGTGTATTGAGACAAACTTAGTGCTTAATTGGGAGAAATGTCACTTCATGGTGAAAGAAGGAATTGTACTTGGTCATAAAATTTCTTCTAGAGGCATTGAAGTTGACCAAGCCAAAATAGAGGTAATTTCTAAACTTCCACCTCCTGTAAATGTAAAAGGTATTAGAAGCTTTTTAGGACATGCTGGATTTTATAGAAGGTTTATTCAAGATTTTTCAAGAATTGCGAAACCCTTATCAAACCTTCTGAATAAAGATGTGGAATTCAAATTTGATGAAGCATGCCTTAAAGCTTTTAATACTTTGAAAGAAAAATTGGTTATTGCCCCTGTAATTGTTGCTCCTAATTGGAATCTACCTTTTGAACTTATGTGCGATGCAAGTGATTATGCTGTTGGAGCAGTTTTAGGTCAAAGATACGAAAAAGTTTTTAAAGTCATACATTATGCTAGTAAAGTCTTGAATGAAAATCAAGTAAATTATGCAACTACTGAAAAAGAATTACTAGCCATAGTGTATGCTTTAGAAAAATTTCGATCTTACTTGATTGGCTCAAAAATAATCATTTTTACTGATCATGCCGCGATCAAGTATCTTTTAACTAAACCTGATTCAAAACCTCGGTTAATCAGATGGATTTTGCTCCTTCAAGAATATGATCTTGAAATCAAAGATAAAAAGGGTAGTGAAAATATGGTAGCTGACCATCTTTCTAGATTAGTGAATAATGAGGTTACTGTTAAAGAAAGAGAAATTTTGGAAGAATTCCCAGATGAAAAACTTTTCAAAATAACACAACGGCCATGGTTTGCTGACATGGCCAATTTCAAAGCAGCAGGAGTTCTTCCAAATGATTTGACTTGGCAACAAAGAAAAAAATTTTTTAGAGATGCAAGATATTTTGTTTGGGATGATCCTCATTTATTCAAAATTAGAGCGGATAATTTGTTACGACGTTGTGTGCCTGACTGGGAAGTAAAAGATGTGTTGTGGCATTGTCATAAATCACCATACGGAGGACATTTTAATGATGAAAGAACATCTGCAAAAGTTCTCCAATCAGGTTTGTACTGGCCCTCTCTTTTTAAAGATGCTCACTTGTTCATTCAAACTTGTGATAACTGCCAAAGAACAGGTAATGTTGGAAGGAGGCAAGAGATGCCTCTCACAAATATACAAGAAGTTGAGGTATTTGATTGTTGGGGAATTGACTTCATGGGACCTTTTCCTAACTCATACTCAAATCAATACATTCTTTTGGCAGTAGATTATGTTTCAAAGTAGGTGGAAGCAATATCTACCCCCAATGCTAATACTAAAACTGTTGTGAATTTCTTGAAGAAAAATATTTTTTGCAGATTTGGGACACCAAGAACTTTAATCAGTGATGGTGGTTCACACTTCTGCAATAAAGTTCTTCAAAAAGTATTACAACATTATGGAGTAAAGCATAAGGTAGCCACAGCATATCATCCACAAACCAATGGGCAAGCAGAGATTTCAAATCGGGAAGTGAAAAGGATTCTGGAAAAAACTGTGTCATCTTCCAGAAAGGATTGGTCACAAAAACTTGATGATGCACTCTGGGCATACAGAACTGCATTTAAAACACCAATTGGCCTTTCCCCTTTTCAGATGGTTTATGGAAAATCATGTCACCTTCCAGTTGAAATGGAACATAAAGCATATTGGGCATTAAAATTCCTCAATTTTGATCAAAATGCAGCAGCAGATAAAAGAAAGTTACAACTACTTGAGTTAGAAGAAATGAGGAACAATGCCTATGAATCATCCAGATGCTACAAAAGTAAGGTGAAAGCTTACCATGATAAAAAGTTAAAGAAAAGACACTTCACACCAGGTCAGCAAGTTTTATTGTTCAATTCAAGATTAAAATTGTTTCCTGGAAAATTGAAATCAAAATGGTCAGGCCCGTTTTTGATTAAAGAAGTCAAACCATATGGAGCAGTGGAAATTGAAGATCCAACGTCCAAAAGAAGTTGGATGGTAAATGGTCAAAGGTTGAAATTATATTTGGGTGGTGAAATTAATAAAATTACCACCAGTTATCTTTTGACTGACCTTTGAAATGCAGGAATATCAGGCTGGAGACATTAAACCTAGCACTCAATGGGAGGCAACCCATTCTTTTCTTGTTATATTTGTTTGTGTAAAAAAAAATAAATAAAAATAAAAATAAAAAAAATAATAATAAATTTTCTTTTAAATAAATGAATCAAATTTTCGTTAGTAAGTTAGTTTATACACTTAGAGTTTTTACACAATAAAACCAATTTTGTAAAATCAATTATCAATTTCTTTATAACTTAGGAATTTTGATAAATTTAATTACAATAAGTTTATTAACCATCAAGCAAATTTTAATAACCTGGTGAGTTGAGAGATCTTTTTAAATACTTGAGGGTTTAATCGACATATTTTCAATTCGAATTGATTTTGCTTTAATCTCTGATTTGTGTTGTTGTACAGAGAATTCGGGAAAATGATCAAGGCACATTTATTGGTGAAACGAAACCTTGGGCCAAACAGCTTACCTTGGTAAAAAAATCTTTTATCCCTTGCAAGCCAATTTGAGCCTAAAATAAAATTCTTTGGTACCCTTAAAACCTAAATTTGTTTTGACCATTCCCTATACTTGATTGATTAAAAGAGCAGTTGAAATAAATGAAAAATATTTTGAGTGTTCTCACAAAAATGGGGAGTGAACATAAGCAACTTGATTCTTTTCAAAAAAAATAATAAAATATAGAAAAGAAAAGTCAAAAATAGTGAAAAGAATCAAGTTGGGGGTATTTATTTTTCATCAATAAAAGAAAATGAGAAGTTTGGGTCAAGAGAAAGCCTAAGGATTATAAAATGCTCTTTTATGATTTCAGGTTTTTGAATTCCAAGAAAAACCATTGATTCTTGTAAACCAAGCCACATTACAACCTGTGAAAAGACCTTGTGATTTCCGAATTCACTCCGTATAAATAACCATTGATTAGATGACAAACAAAGTTAAATTCGTTTGATTTTATGATTGATTGAGTGAAACAGGTTACCAATTGCATAGAGATAAACACTTGTGAGGTAAGCCTGAAATTCAGCTTGATTGTTAATAAAATATTGTAAATAATTTTATCATTAAACCTTTGTTATATTTGATATCAGTTTTTGATTATTACAAAATAGTTAAAATTGTGTAATTATTTTTTGTGGTAAATTTTCGGACTAACTTAAAAATTTGATTTCAAATTTTTATTTTCTTATTTTTCTCTCTTGCTCGAGGACGAGCAATGTCTCAAGTTGGGGGTATTTGTTAGTCCTCAAATTTTCAATAAATTTTTAAATAAAAATTTCATAAAAATCATAAAAATTAGTTTGATTTGTTAGAAAATTAGGATTTAAATTCAATAAATGGGTGTTATTGGAAATAATCTGCCCTTGATCAATTTTCTCTAGTTTTGCAGTGAAAAAGTTAAGAAATCAAGAGAAAATTACACTGGAAGAGTTGACGCGTAGCCTCACCCCACGCGTAGCATCAACTGCTATTTTTGAAGCTGACGCTACACATCAAAGCCACGCGTAGCGTCAGTGCTGCGTGATCTCCACATCCACTTTGGCCAACCACTCCACTTGGACCCAATAATGGGCACTCCACTCAGCCTAAGGGCCACCCCAATCAGCATAACTGGCCAAAAACTCGTGGAAACATGTCCAAGTGGCCAAGCATGATTGATTATTATAATTTGTAGTGGCCATTATCAGCTCTTTAATGGAAGCTGAGTCAGGGGTCTGACGCGTAGCGTCACAGGGACGCGTAGCGTCAGCACCCTTGCTCAGCCCTATAAATAGGGCCATCCAACACCATTCTAAGCATCCCATTCCATACACAGCATTCTCTTCTCTTCTCTTGTGCTCGACTTTGAGTACTTCTTTTGTGAGTTATAGTTCTAGAGTAGTTTTCTAGATACTTGAGTGTGTTTCGGTGTATTGTGTCGTTGTATTGTGAAGTTTCCATCGTCTTCGTAATGTCAAACTCTGTAAGTGTTGTTTTTACTTTCACCATGTGTAACTAATTTGTTTATGTTGGAATTGGTGAACTAATCTATTGAGTATAATGTTGTGAATTCGACCTCTGCATGTTTATGATTCAAGTCCATGTTAGTATCTCAACCTTTTATTAATATGAACGTCAAACGGGAGAATGATTTTTATGTGTATCGAAACTGGTTTTATTAGTGTAAATGTCAAACGGGAGAATGATTATTTATGCCGTATTGAAACTAGTTTTGACGAAAGTAAAAAGTTGGAATACCCTTGGTATCTCAATTCTATAGGGGTTGTTAACCATTGTTGCCATAAGGCCAGGTCTTAATGCAAGTTTTTACTGAGAAAGCTCACAAGGGATCGGACTTTACGGTGAATTCTTAGAATTTATATCACGAGGGATCAGTTATAATGATTTTAAGCTGCAATGACATGAAACTTGATGATTAAATATGCATGTCTTGAGTTCCTCATTGTTATTCTAGATTAGGGATCCAATTTCCAACATAATTTGTTCATCTGTGTTTATCTCAAGTATCTTACCTATTCTAGATTACAACTCAACTTTTTAGATAGATTTTATTTTTTCTTTTTATCCTATGAATCACTCAACCATGCTATCTTATGAATATTGTATAAATTGTATATAAATCATTCTTTTGTGTATAATTTCCTTCACATTTACCATAGTAAATAGAAAATTACTGTTGTTATTGGACTTTCAATCCCAGTGGAACGATATCTAAATTTTGAAAACTACAAACGAATTGGTGTGCTTGCCAATTGACAAAAACACGACGGTGGAAAGAACCGCTGAGTCACCGTCGGGCTGAACATCGAGTCACTTGCTGCGGGTGATGGTATGGCACGGGTTGCGGCACTGGCGCTCTTACCATGGGTGGACGGAAGTGGGGAGTATAAGCCGTCGGGCCCTGAGTGGTAGCCGCCACATATGGATTGGGAGCTTGAATCATGGTAGGGAAGAATGGTCTCGGTGAAGCCGTCTTTTGATTAGAAGAGATGGACTTAGTTTCTCCATCCCTTTTCCCAGGTGCCGGCCTTCTTGTCATGCTTGCCCCAGATGAGCCCTGCGTGATCTTTCCTATTCGTATTCCGCTTTCCACCCTTTCCCCAATAGTCACAATGTCGAAAAAGTTAGATGAAACACTACCAATCATTTTACCATAGAAAGGTGATGGGAGCGTGTCGATAAACATCGCGACTATCTCTTTCTCTGATAGTGGGGGGTCTACTTATGCTGCTATCTCCCTCCAATGTTTGGCATACTCTTTAAATGTTTCATTGTCCCTCTTCACCATATTCTGTAACTGAACCCTATTGGGTGTCATATCCATGTTATACTTGTATTGCCTAAGGAAGGCATCTGCCAGGTCCTTCCAACAATGAATATGGTTTCGCTCAAGGTGAGCATACCATGTAAGAGCAGCCCCTGCTAGACTATCTTAGAAGCAGTGGATCAACAATTGGTCGTTAGAAGAGTAGGATGCCATTTTTCGATAATACAACATGAGATGATTCTTTGGACAAGTCATTCCCCGATACTTGTCAAAGTCTGGCATCTTGAATTTGGGCGGGAGGACAACATCTATGACTAGACATAGTTCCGAAGTATCTATCAGTCCAAAACCTCCAGCCCCTTCCATCATTCTCAAACGCTCTTCTAAGATTTCAATTTTTTCCTTTTAAGGAGTTGCAACTGTGCTATGACCGGCTACAGGGTTCATCATGCGGGTTGTATCTTAGGGATTAGTCATGTAGGGGGTTGCATATCTGTATGGATAGCCCAGTGGTTGGTTGAATGGAGGCAACATATGGGACTGGTGGCCTGTACTTGGTGAGGGACCTTGGGGTTAGGCCATAGTTTGTGCAGCATAATTTGTTGGGTCGTCTGGGCTCGTGTGTTTTGGGCTTGTGCGTTGTGAGTTGGCTGGGCCATAGGGGCTTGGGTGTTTTGGGTTTGGTAGGTTTATGGGTCATGGGCTTGTGTGTTTTGGGTTTGGTAAGTTTGTGGGTCATGGGCTTACGTGTTTTGGGCTTGATGGAGTGATGGTATATTTGGTTGGGTAGGGTATGAAGCATGAGGATTCATTGCTTGCTGGTCATGGGCGTCTTGTTGGTTAGCGAGCGGGGGATAGTATCCTGGTGGAAGGCCATAAAGTGGAAAAGGTACTGGGTTACCGTCAGGACCGACAAATGTATGCTGTGCATAAGACTGGCCGTAAGGTAGCTGGGTCTCAATGGCAGGATTAGGTCTTCCGACATGAATGGTGAGAGGGGGTGTCGTTGTGTTAGGTAGTTGGGTTCTTACTGGATCAGAACCAAGGGGGGGTGGTACGGTGATAGGCTGCTGTTGGGTGTTCTCAATACCCGCAAAGGAGTCCCCTTATGTGATTCTCTTTTCTAGAAGCTTGGTTAACTCGGCTACCTGTTCCTTTAGCTGGTTGAACTCGTTTCTGAAATCTTTATCCCTGATTTCTGCTTCGGCCATGAGTCTCATTTGGAGTCGGGTCAGATAAGGATGTTTACCCGTAGTGTCTAATGTAAGTCAAAACACGAAATTGTTAAAAAAGAAAGCATTAAATAAAAATGGTAAAAGAAAAACAAACAGTATGGTGCACAAAGTTATCACGGAACTAGGCCAGTACCCTCCAACCATTCCTCAAAACGTCATATTCAAGAGTAATAAGTATGTGATAAATGGAAATTAACATGAGATAGTTATGGAGACAAAAGAATCCTTCTTTCTGAATTTCAAAGTACATTACTGCTGCCAATCTTTTTTTTTATGCAGAAAAAGTAAATCAGCCATTCCTAGCTCAGGCAATCATGGCCCTCATTTTACAAATCCTTTCTCTACAGTAATCAAGGAAGGTTACAATTTCTTTTGGGGTACTAAAAGGGTTAACCATCCCCTCAGCTTGCTTAAGCAGGAGCGGGAGGTCTTCCAGAACCCCATTAGCCAAATGTGCCAAGTGGGCAAAGCGGTTCATCCATGAATCAATAACTTTATCTTGTTGTGTCATTTCAGTCTTCAAATTACGGATAGCATCATGATATTCTTGCTCACTATCTATCGCGTGCTATCGCTCACCATTTATCTCATGCTGGCAAGCTTCTACCACCTCATTAAGCTGATGCTCTAATTGGCTGACTTGCAATTGTAAGAGTTCTTTTTGCGCCAAGGAAATTTGCTCGTTCTCTTTAGCTCTTTCCAACATGTCTCTCAAGAGTTGATTGTCAGCCAACATACTATCCTTTTGCTTGCACTTCATCCTCAATTGAGTATTAGCTGTTCGGAGGCATTGACTTTGCTTCCTCAAGTAATCTCTTTCAATTTTCCGCTTTTTTCAATTTCCTTGATGGTTTGCTTGCTTTCTAAGTTCTCCCTTTTCTGAAGGGCACATTCTTGTTGAGATTTTAGCAAGTCTTTCTCCAGCTTCTTATTTTTTACAATTAACTCCTTTATCTTGGCTTTCAAGGCTTCCTCTTCAAGGGTAGATGGGGGAATAGGTGTTCTTGTTGGGAGATAGGAGGGATTTCTGAAAGGCAGCTTGACAATGAAAACCCTATTCAGGATCCATTGGTAGTATTCTTCCTTCACGGCATGGCTTCGAGCTCCTAGTTCTTTTCCTTGTCTGTGGACCTTCTTCCATGCATTTGCTATATCTCAAATGACAGAGGTACAATCTCCTTTTGAGTAGTGAAGGACAAAAGGAATAAGTGACTCTTCATCGGGCGGCCCAAGCAATGGATAAGCTAGCTGTCATTTGGCTATGACAGGGTTGTAGTTAATGCATCCTTGAGTGCCCATGAGAGGAACGTTCGGGTAACTTCCACAATGATGAATAATGGTGTCAACCTTCAACCATTGTGGATACCACCTTACTTTATCAGCTGTGAGCCCCGTCAGGTGATTGGCCCATTCACGCCCATTCTTTGTTACTAACTGGCATAACTTTAGATCAGAAATAGGACATTCAACTTTGCCGACTTGGTGGAAGACATGTCACGTGAGCCACACATACAGAGCAGGTAGACAACAAATGATTCTTTTCCCCCCTTGTGTGTAGCAAAAGTCCATGGTGCAGTATATATTTGCCAAGATGGCAGTGACAGGATTTTCAGATTTGAACTTGCGGGCAAGGAAAATGCCAATAGCATCATAGTCTATGTAATTGTCAATATTGGGGAATAAGATAACACCATAAACGGTGAAAGCCAAAGTATACATGAAGGTTTCCCAATCTCCCTTCTCAGCCAGCAAGTGCATGTGCTTCTCAAAATATTCCCGATCAAACCCCAAGACCTGATTTCTATTTAATTGCTTACTTCTTAACACTTCCGGGTTAATCCCTAGGATATCAGTGATGGTAACAATATTCGCATGACATCCAAGGTGGCGGTAAGGCATTTGTCCCTCTAGTGGCATCCCCAGAATCTGTTCGAACTCCTCAACAGACGGAGCCAATTGAAAGTCTCGGAAGGTGAAACAACGGAGAGGTGGGTCATAGAACTGAATCAAAGCAGTAATTGCCTCGACTTGTACTTCCACTTCTAGCAACTTTAGATCCTCCCATTGAAAAAACCATTTTCTTATTCATATCTAATTTCTTGCCTAATACTTGCAAACTGGTTGTATCGACCTTCCTAGCCTTAACATGCAGTAATTTTTTCAACTCAGGTATATTTGTACCACAACTATCTGATCTCATGTTAATTTCCATATTTTCACTCAGAGGTACTGGCTAAGCCCTTGATAGCTTCCTGCATGAACATAAAAAAATGAGGAAATCAATCATTAGAACTGACATGCTTTACAAATCGATACTCCCCTAGTTACTTTGAAAACATCTTTGTATTTAAGGAAGTTTCGATTTGAAAAAACTTGTGACAAATCAAGGGTCATGTGAGTTACGGATTTTCCAATCATTGTCAATACAAAAAAAAAGAAAATTAATTTTTTGATTGATTTTTTTATACTTTTCTTCTATTTTTTTTATTCAAAACATTCGTAACTCAAGGCCCAAAGACTTGTGCATAAAAAGAAAGGACTACTTGCCCATTAAAGGATCACTGGTTAAAAATATATCATTTTTGGAAAAAGTAATCCACTAAATGGGCAAGTGGTCCTCCAATTTAGATCAGAAGGAAAAATAAGAATGAGAAAAGGTAGAAGTAAAGTTTACCCTTTTGTGTCTTAAGTCGGGTTTTTCTGAAAGTCTCCTCATGGTTCTAAAGTTCATCTATCAGTGATATCTCGCATTAGGTGGCTTGTTCTAAAACTTTTAAAGGTCACTAGAGCCAAGATCCTATTCATGATGTTGACCACATATAGTAGGAAGTATACTAAGTGTGGGCACCATGAATAAGTCGAACTCTAGCTGAGGTTCTCACAGTAACCAGACAGGAAGTACATCCCAAATGGCTCCGCTATCAACCTCCCCTAATCTTAAGTTTTATTTGGGCCTGGGTATAGGGTCCCACTCAAAAGTGTGAAAATTATGAGTGTAGTGTGTGAAAGAGGCATTCAATACTACCTTACTCATCCTGCACATAGAACAAACACAGAGCAGCAAAATAAAATCGACTACCCTAGGGTTTAATGATCACACAGATATTTACAGAACATGGATGATAGAATACAAACAAAACAGGAACTAAACATTGACAAGAAAATAAAATAAAAGAAGTAGTTAAATAATTAATATGCTAATTAAAACATACGCTATCAAATTGACTGGCTTGACTCTCTAAGTCCCCAGTAGAGTCGCCATCTATCACGACCGGGATCACGGTGGCGCGGCCAACCCTCAAAACGATTTTAAAAATAAACAGGGAGTCGCCACCAATATTTTTAGGATAAAATACTAGAAAAAAACCTTTTGTTAAAGCACTGGTTAGAAAAATGAAATTCCATGATTCGGGAGTTTGATTACAGGTGAGGAAGGTATTAGCACCACACAACTGTCCGTTATAAAAACGGTTACCTTAATTTGATAGCGCACATTATAATTAACCCATTAATTATTTTAGCTTCTTCATGAAAAGAAAATATACGAGATGACAAAATATACAAAAATAAACAAAAATAAACACAAAATATTTACATGAGACTAACAGGACGTCTCGTCCAAATTAGACTCACTCCTCCTTTTTATAGAGATATTAAAAAATATGAGATTAACAGGACGTCTCGTCCAAATTAACCTCGCTCCTCCTTTTTATAGAGATATTAAAAAATATGAGATTAACAGGACGTCTCGTCTAAATTAACCTCGCTCCTCCTTTTTAAAGAGATATTAAAAAATATGAGATTAACAGGACGTCTCGTCCAAATTAACCTCGCTCTTCCTTTTTAAAGAGATATTAAAAAAATATGAGATTAACAGGACGTCTCGTCCAAATTAACCTCGCTCCTCCTTTTAGCAGCAAGACAAAAATGGAAAACTCCAAAAATTGAATAAAGAAAGATGGGCCCGACAAGAACTATTTCCCGCTCCTACGTATTCTCGAGCTTTCAAGAAATCAGGGTCACGTAGTTCTTTAAATGTCTTTTTTTATTTTTATTTAGATTTAAAAACACAGGAAACATCTATTTCTCTTTATTATTATTTTTTAAAGATTACGGAGCAAAAGGGAGAGGGAAGCAGAAGCCACCAGAGAAAAAGAGAAATAGTAGATTCAGAGAAAAGAGGAAAAAATGGTTGAAAACCGAATGAGGGAAGAAAATCCGAGTGGGAAAGAAGAAAATCCAAGCGAAAAAATGAAAAATCCGAGTAAAAATAGTGAAAACCGAGTAAAAAGAGGAAAATCCGAGTGAAAAATGTGAAATCCGAGTAAAAATAGGGAAAAACCGACTGAAACTGGAAAAATCCAAGTGAAAAATGTGAAATCTGAGTAAAAATAGGGAAAAACCGAGTGAAAATGGAAAAATCTGAGTAAAAATGGTAAAATCTAAGTAAAAATGGTAAAATCTGAGTGATAAGAGGAATACTGGGTGAAAGTTGAGCAAAACCGAGTGATGATGGAGCAGGAAAGCTGGTCTGAGAGGGAAAGGGGTAGAGGGAATGGGAAAGTGCTGGGAGAGGTGCTGTTAAGTAGGAGTGAGGACGGTGTTGGAGGAGAGAGAGTTTGAAGGACTGTTGGTATGGGTTTAAGGAAAGGGGGTGAGGGTGAGGGTGAAGTGAGAGGGACGGAGCAGGTGTGAGAGAGAGAGAGAGAACAAAAGTGTAGGCAGAGTTTTTCCTTAGATCCATCCTCCCCCCTGGTACTTCAAACCCTGCCTATTTATAGGCTTGTCTGAGTAGAAGGCCAGCTCAGGCTTCCACTCAGAGTGGAAAACCAACTTACACTTCCATTCAGAGTAAAGTGGGGAACAACGGCTGGGTGAGAATTTTTAATTCCCCCCCACTTCCACCCCTGTCTGCCAGGCACTTCTAGGATTCCTGGATCCACTTGGGTGGTGGAATCCAAGTCAGCACGGGCGAACAGGAGAAGCCTGGTGTAAATCCGAGAGAAAGTGATGGAATCCGAGTGAGAATGATGGAAATCTGAGTGAGAATGGTATAATTCTGAGTGTAAATGACTCGGATCAGTCTCTCAGTCAGCATTCATACATATTGGGAGTCAATTCCGAGTGGAAAAAGGGGTCGGTCTTTACTTCGCCTCCTAAATCTGAGTAAAAAAGGTCCCTTTTGTGCAAAAGACCGAGTGAAATCATGTTGATGTTGTGTGCAATTGGATTGAGTGGACAATCAAAGAAATTCCAGTTAGAACATTTATTCAGAACCGAGTAAAAAGTGACTCGGATTCCCATTCTTGCTCGAACGTAACAAGAATCGCTTGGGCGAAAGACCTAAGAGCACTTGGAAATGATTAAAGGATTACTCAGAATTAGGTAGAAAGTGACTCGGAATTGAGTGAAAAGTGGGTCACTCGGTACTGACTGAAAATTGGCTTGAACTTCACCTCCTCTCCATAATCCGAGTGACCAATGACTCGGAACCGACTGAAATGTGTAAAGTGTGACTTGGAATTGAAAGATGACTCGGGAACGGGTGAAAAGTGGCTCGGTGATGGTTTGAAGTATGGCTCAGAAATTGGTGGAAATAGGGGCTCAGAATTGAGGGCTCAGGAAAGGTTTGAAGAGGGCTGACTAACTGAAGTGTCGCTCAAAAACCAATTGAAAATTGGCTCAGGAGTGGGTGAGAAAGGAATGACACGGAACCGACTGAAATGGATCGGAAATTGAGTGAGAAGTGGGTCACTCGGTACTGACTGGAAATACTTCACTCAGTTCTGACTGAAAAAGCAACTCTCGGTTTTGATTGAAGAGGTAACACTTAGAATTCTTTTCAGTCGGATGAACTTTGCTCGGATCTCATCTCTACGTGAAGCATTCACTCAGAACTGACCCTGGGAGCTCTTAATCAGCATGGAACTTGGATATTTTCACTTGGAACCTTCTTTCTTTGCACTCGGAAATTAGAAGTTTGGCTATTTGCACTCGGAAATTGCTTTCTTCTCACTCAGAAATTGGAAATTTGAATTTCTTCACTCGGAATCTGCCTATTTTCCACTCAGAAATTGGAATTTTACTCTGAATTGGCCTTCTTTGCAATCAGGGCTTGGAAACTCTTACATTTTCACTCGGATTTGATCATTCCTTAAGTCATTTCACTCGGATTCCCCTAACAGGAGCCTATTCCACTCGAAAATGCTTCAATCTGTGTCCTTTCACTCGAAAATGATCATTTCTGAGTCCCTTTTTTTTGGGAATCTTCTTCATTTGTGGATAGGTGTTCACAATATATTCATTCAATCATAACACATAACCCTAATGATATGCAAAAAAAATTCAAACCATAAGATATAAATCAAACTGCTGTAGAGAATTCAAACAAAAACCAAAATATGTTAGTAAAGCAAGCAATAAAAATTTAAAACTTGAAAAATTACAAAGCAATAAAAATTGACAAAGTGAAAAAAAACTCATCACTCATCAGCTTCTTCTGTGTCTTCCTCTCTCACTGGAGGTACCTGTGACGAAGGTCCTGGTCCAGCCTGTGAGGTGTCACTCCCCCTAAGAAAGGAGGCCTGTCCCTAGGCCAAGCAATGTGGGCTGCAAACTTGCTTCCAATGAGAAAGCTTCAATGCAGAAGAAAACATACTGCACCATGAGTGAATTGAGAAATTATTGGTGTATGCACTATGAGCTATTAATGTATCAATTTTAATTATCAATAAAATTAGTATTTTCAGTTTTAGACTAATGCTATTTATCCTGGAATAATAGGTCATATGAGAATTATTCCTAAAACGTCCCTAATCAAGTATTTACATGGGGACATGTAAATACATTAAGATTAGTGTGTGAATGTACTAATGATTTGATCTCACAAATCATGGATATATTATATCAAGTCTTTACACGGGTACACATTAAGAGTAATGTTGTACTGGACAGACCCACCATGAAAACGTTGCATGGATCGTTACATGAGTGTCATAAATGGTTCTCAATGTGATAATGGTATATAGTCCTTCGATCGTTACAGGAGTTTATTATTTTAATACAATCAAACGTCATCTGTAATAAGATGACCATAAAGATTGTGATTAGGCAATAGATAAATTATGCAGAGGGATGTGAGTGATGTAGATGGAATTTGTCTCTCCTATGTGACAGGAGTGATATCTATGGGCCACTTGATGGAGTGAGACTAATAAAATGCATGGCCATGCTAGGACGAATAAATACTAGATATTTATTCTATAAAGTCTACTCTGGTATCAAGTAAAATGAATTGGGCCATACAAGGATGACGACGACCATGCCTTGGGCCCAATTAGATATCGTGACAAAAGGAATAGATGTATAAAATAATAATTATCACTTATAGGTCATGTCGATGATAAATAATATTCGGACATAATGATGTATTGCTAGATACCGCTCTTATTTTATATTAATAATAAAATAGTTTATTATTAATATAACCGAATATTTTACCTATAGGGTCACACACATAGAGTAAGCCCACCAGAGGATAGTTTTATTTTAGTTGGACTAAAAATAAAACTATTTGGGCCTAACTCATTTAGAATGAGTAAGGAGCCCAATGTTTAATGAGAGCTCAGGTCAAGACCTAAGCCTATATATAGAGCATGAGATGCTCATAGGCTGCTGCTCAGAAATTAGACCAAAACAAAATTCCGTACTAGCATTCGGAGCTCTGTTTTTCTGGTGGGAGTGCTCGTGTGGACTCCTAAGGGCGAAGCTACAATTACTTCGATTGAGGATCTTGTTCTGCGTCTACAAGAGGTAATTTAATTTAGCATAATGCTTTGAAACATACGTGTTTGCAATACTTTTAGGAATCCCTTGTGTTTCTGCTGCCTGACCATAATAGGATTCCTAACAGAAATGTAATACAGTTATAATGCTCAATAAAAACTCATAGAGAGAAGGGAATGGGAGTACGTGAGGAGTTAACATGAGGTGCGGTTATAGAATCTGAAATAATAGGGATAATGGCCTGTCAGGATTTGAATTTATAAAAGGAGGGTAAGTTTTTAGATCTCACGCTTAAGCGTGGGTATGTCACACTTGAACGTGAAGGAAACAGAATGTCTTTTGAAGATTGTGCTTAAACCTGTGCTTGGGCGTACCCCTTGGTGTTCTTGTTATTCTTCCTCGCTTAAGCGAGGCTGATTACGCTTGAGTATAAGCTTCCTAGCCAGGTCCTTTTAAGCATGAGTTTTAAGCTTAGGGTATTTCGCTTAAGCGAGCAAGCCACTGATACTAAAAGAATCCTACGTTTGGGTGTAAAAATATACGCTTGAGCGTGCTCTGGTTTTGAAAAACTAGATGTTCTTTTGTTTCAAGACTTGCGCTCAAGCTTGGGTGGGGCGTTCAAGCGTGCAGTGCCCCCTGATACTTTGAATAATTCTCGCTTGAGCTAGGATAATTAATCTTGAGCGTGATTCCAAAATAGAATGGTACTTACCTTGCCACGCTTGAGCGTGGTTTTTTACACTTGGCTACTTGGTTACTTACGCCTGAGCGTGAACATACCTGATGGTTATTCTTCATCCTCGCTTAAGCTTTGAAATCATTCGCTTAAGCGAATTTAAGTCAGAATCAAAAAGTGAAGTTCCTAGCCTGATCTTGGCAAGTTATGCTTGAGTGTGTTTGCTTGACTTTTGTTGTAACTTGTCCTTTGTTCCCCTTAAACTTGGCACTTATCATTTAGATAATGAGTGGGATGAATTTGATGAGCTGCTTGAAAAATAAAAGAAAACTTCAATCAAGGATAAAATTTACTTAAAGTAAAATCAACAGGATGAAAAGAAAACATAAAAGATTGGGTTGCCTCCCAATAAGTACTTGTTTATCATCTTTAGCTTGACGCCTAATAGTTTTATTTTTCAATATGGGTCATGGAGCTGGTGGATAAGAGTGTTGAGTTTTTCCACCTCCTTTCCTAAGTCAAGCCTTGACTTTTTTCCATTCAGATTTTCAAGTGCACCTTCTGAGTATTTATTTGTTTCATCAATAACAAAGTTGGCTTCTTCTTTCTGCACTTGAATTTTTACTCTTCTGTCATCCACATCTATGATGACTTTGGCTGCTTTCAAGAATGGTCTCCCCAGTATTAGAGAGACTTCAGAATCTTCCTCCATATCTATGACAACAAAGTTCTCATGAAATTCAAATTTATCAACTTTGACCTTAATATTTTCAGCAATACCATAAGGGGTTTTTATTGATTGATCTGCCATTTTTAAAGTCATGTTTATTGGCTTTACTGAAAAATCCCTTATCCTTTTAACTATGGATAATGGCATCAAGTTTACACTAGCACCAAGATCTAATAAAGCTTTACTTTTTGAAAGATTTCCAATAGTCACAGGAATAGAAAAACTCCCTGGATCTCTGGTGTTATGAAGTATTACTTCAGGGGTGATAGCATCATGTCCATCTTCTTCCTCAGTTATTTCCTCAGTCAGTGTGGTCACAGCCTTGCAATGCTCTATTAGGTTTGTTTCAGTGTTTGCTCCATACTGAGGCTTCTGTTTCTCAGCAAGTTGTCAGGCTAGTTGTCCCAATTGTGTTTCCAAATTCCTGAGTGATGCCTCATTATTCTTTTGACTTGCTAAAGAAGTTTGCATAAATTTTTCCAAGGTGTCCTCTAATCTAGAAGTTCTCTCCACCAAAGAAGGACCATTATTTTGATATGGTTTAGAAGAGCTGGGCTCTTGCTTCCATCCTTGGCCTTGGTTTTGGTTACTTCTCCATCCCTGAAATGGTTGGTTAGAAAAATTTGAATTGAAATTACCAGACCTTCCTTGGTTGTTCATGAAGTATACAGTTGCTTCTTGTGAGCCACAATTTTCATTGAGATGATTTCCTCCACAAAAGTTACATGTTGCAGGTATTTGTTGTTGCCCTGGTTGTGATGATTGTACTGCATGTAATTATTGTGGAAGATTAGATATCTTTTGGTCAATGCTTCTAATTGTTGGGTCAGAATTTTGTTCTGTGCTAAAATGGCATCTGTGGTGTTTAAGTCAAGGACTCCTTTCCTTTGAACTTGCTGACGATCATGTTGAGCTTGGTAGTCTGTTGAGGATAAAGCTTCTATTATCCTTGTGGCTTGGTCAGCATCCACTGTCATCATTGTTCCTCCTGCTACTGCATTTAAAATCATTTTAGTGTCAGCCCTTAAACCACTATAAAAAATATTAAGTTGTGCAATATCTTCAAGTCCATGGTTTGGGCATTTTCTGAGGAGTGATTTAAAGCATTCCTACGCCTCACAAAAAGGTTCATCTTGGCCTTGTCTAAATGTTATAATATCTGATTTGGCCTTGATGAATCTGGATGGAGGAAAGAACCTTTGTAGAAATTTTTCTTCAACTATGTTCCAGTTATTCAAACTTTGATTTGGATGAGATTGTAACCACTCCTTTGCTTTTCCTGCTAAAGAGAAAGGAAATAGTCTTAAATATGTAGCATCAATAACATCTTGGTTAAATCCCATGGTTCCAACCAATTCATAGAATGTGGCCAAGTGAGTACACGGATCTTCACTTGACATTCCAGTAAATTGGTGTGAACTAATCAAACTAAGAAATGCTGGTTTCATTTTTAATGCTCTGACAGTGTTTGGAACTGCAATGCTTGAGAAATGTATTGGCCCTTGTTGTAAAGCATAGTCTCTAAGTGTTCTCCTTGGTGGGTTTTGATTGTTGCTGTTGACATCCATCGTATCAGAGGAAGTTTGTCCTACGTGGAGGTTCTGCTTAGCTTTCTTGATTTTCTTGAGGAACTTGTCTATCTTTGGATCAAATGCAAGTTGTTCTTTTATACCCTGTCCTCTCAAGATCATAAATCAATTACTCAAAATAGCAAAGTTACTACACAAAAAAAAATAAAAATAAATTAAAAACAAATTTATTTACACTGTCTTGTCAATTCAATGCTAAAATATTCAAACTTAAATCACCTCCCCGGCTGCGGCGCCAAAACTTGATGAATGTTTTTGATGTATTAAAATGAAGAGTTCAATGAAAGAGAATCAGGTTTGTATAATATGAACTCAATGTAATGCTTGTGCCAAGTTTAAACACAGAAGTTGTAATACAGTATAGTTGTCGTTCCACTGGGGAGGTGTTAGAATGAAGATCTTAGTTTTGAATTGATTAGGCAGAAGGTTTTTGTTTTGTTTTGTTGTGCATAATGTTGAATGAAAAAGTGAATAACTAATAGAGAATCAAATTTGCAAAAGATAACAGTGAATGGTTTTGGGAAAAATCAGTTTTGTAAAACAGGGATTGGCTTCATCACATCTTCTCTTTCTGTAAGCTACATAAGTTTTTATATAAGTAAATTGAAAAGATAATTTCTACGTCACAATCATAGTCATTTGTATCGATCCCTCGACTACAAAATTCATAAGAATGATTTTAAACCGCTGATCCCTCAGTCACTTTGAAATCATCCCAGCATTATCGATCGATTGTTTTGACATTTATTACGTTAGATGCCATCCTTGGCTACCTACTCACAACAAGTATTTCTTTCAGATCTGCTTTCAAAAGTCACTTCCCAGCATACTTGAGAAAACTTAAAACAAGAAAATAGTGATCAAGTACTTTCAGGCATTAAACGTAGAAGGAAATACAGAAACTTATCAAATCTCATTACTAAATAAAAACTTAGAACAGCATTACTTCAGTGTTGAATGGATTACAGCCAATCCCATAAGGGAGTTTAGCTACTCATGCTTTGTATTTGCACCTTCAAAATATGAATACAGAAAATAATGGAAAAGATTAGATTGTGAAGGAAATACAGGGGATGAATCTGATTTTTGATGTCCTGTCTTCTGCTTGATTTATAGGAGTTATGCTCTAGCTTCCCATGCCCACTTGCGTAGAACCCATGCAGCATCTTTCAGAGACTTGTAGAAACACAAGAAAGTGGGTGAGTTGGCATCGCATCATTGGTGAATAAAGAATTAAGAGACCCATGCTATATGAGTCACGCTTGAGCTTGATGGTCACGCTCATGTGTGAAGGGTCCTGATACTCATTAAATGTTTTATGCTTAAACCACTGCAGCCACGCTCAAGCGTGGCCTTCCTTGTCCAACTCATGCTTGCCCACACTTAATCCACGCTTAAGCTTTCATTTTTATCATTCCACGTTTAAGCGCCTAGTGTTCACGCTCAAGCGTGAGAGGTCCTGATGCTCTCCAACTTGTTCAAGCTTAAGCTTGCTTGCTCAAGCTTAAGCTTGGTTGTTCAAATGCTCCCGATCACGCTTGAGCTTACTCTTTCACGCTTAAGCTTTCCTTTTTATGCTTAAGCTTGCCCTTTCATGCTTAAGCTTGCCTGCTCAAGCTTAAGCTTGATCTTTCACGCTTAAGCTTGCCTGCTCAAGCTTAAGCTTGCCTTGCTTTCCTGTTGAATTTCCTGCAACTTTCCAAGAGTTTTAACACAATATTTCTTTTATACATCTATCCATCACTACTTAAAAGATTCATGCTCACTTCCTTCAATAATTTATTAGTTTAGCTTAAGTCTTTACAAAATTAGTTCAAATGAGTCATGAAATCAATGCTTAATCAACAATTATCACCTTGCTGGAGGTGCCAAGAATACATGGCATCCACGCGTTGGGCTATGCCATCGATCCTGCTCCCTTGCTGGAGATGCTCAATAGATAAAGACTCTAAACGGGTGTTCATTCCT
This sequence comes from Clitoria ternatea, assembly GCA_037962975.1. NCBI lineage: Eukaryota > Viridiplantae > Streptophyta > Magnoliopsida > Fabales > Fabaceae > Clitoria > Clitoria ternatea. The sequence continues at coordinate 271,369,954 of CM075670.1, read as the reverse complement.
TGCATCAAGGAATACATCCATTCCATAGAAAATCTGAAATCGGGAGAGGATCTAAACGGGCCAGCTGAGTGAGGAAGAGGCATCTCGGTGTCCAATGGGGTATCCTCTTCTGTACCTGAAAACAAGAAAGAAGTTTTGCCCTCTAGACTAGTGAAGCTAGGGTCAGGCAAAGGGTGAGGCACAGAGAATCCGGGAATAACCAAGCAGTAAATTCCACATTCCAATACAAGCATACCCATGTGAACCATCTCATCAATATCAACCCGCTTGGGTTGGCGAAGTAAGTTATCCTCTTGCAGATCAATCCCCACATACCTCACAATAGGATTAATATAGCCTGCAATGACAATTCTTCCAGTGGTGGCTCTTCCTACCCTAGTGAATTGGCTAAAAAGCCATTTCATAGAGTGGACCGGGATGTTATTAATCATGGCATAAAGAAAATAAAGCTCAACGGCCCTAATAGTACCAAGACTATCATAGCGACCAAAAATGGATCGGGCCATAAACCTCTAAAGGTATCTAAAGGCAGGGTGATGCATGAGTGAGGCTTTTGTAGAAGATGGGTCATAAGCCTCCCTAGATTTAGAGAGTATAAGCCAAAAAAACTTGGCCCTAAAATCCCTAGGGATGCGGGCGGCATTTAATTTAGCAGAGGCATCTCCAGGGACAGATGGAAAACCGTAAATGGCATCCACATCAGCTAAATCCATCCTATAATCAGTGTTATTTAGCCTAAAAGTGATTTCCCAGGTCGACTCATTATCACAAGGCTTAATATCAATGGAACTCAGAAACTCTAATGTGGTGCGTTCATAACAAGGCTCATATAATTCAATAAAATCTTCCCACCCCATATTCTTGCACAATTTAAAGGTGTCATCATATAACCCAAGTTCCAATAAAGATTTCTTGGAAAAGAACCTAGAGGGGATAATTTCCCTAGAGGTCAAAGAAGATAAGCGCATCTTTTGTTCATCAGAGGTATATTCAATACCATCTATACTAGAGTAGTTAGATGTCGTACCTTTATTTTTCCTCTTTTTACAGACATTCTTGGTTCGTCCCGAAGACATGGTTTTGGGCACCTAAAATTCCAATTCAAATTTCTACATAATAGATGTCAATATAATCAACAACATGATATTGGCAGGATGGGTAAGCATAGGGAAACCTAAAAAGGATCAAAATATATACAAGGAAAAACAAAAGATTGGTTTGGGCAATTTGCCAAACACTTGGTGGGCAACAAGCTTGACACCAAGAAAGTCACCACAAAACACATTAATATGCAACCAAGTAGCAAAAATTCTGGTTTAGACATTTATTCAAACACTTGGTATGCAACAAGTGTAACACTAAGAAAACCATGAATGTAGATGCTAAGGGTCACCCAATTTGAACAACAACTTTAATCCATAACCTAGCAAGCACCAAGTAATCACTTATATGAAAAGGATGCAAAATCATGGAGGAAACATCAAAGGGGTTTTAACCCAAATGAAGAACTAGAATGGATAATGAAGCATGAAGATGATTTTTTTAAAAAAAATACCCATTCTAATTAGCCACTATAACAATCAAGCATAAGCATATAGGAACCTTTTTCATACAATGATATCACTTCACAATCAAAGTTATGGTAAAAGAAAAGAACCCAAAGAACTTCAAAGGAAAAACCCCAAACTAGAACATGATAAAAGCACACTTACTTGCTTAAAATTTGAAACAAGTAATGTGAGGAAGAATAATCAAGGATGGGGGTTTTCAATTGCAATTTAGTTGTGCCAATATTTAAAAAGAGAGCTAGGAGTAGGAAGCACACAAGAGGATATGCGTTGAGTGGAAAGGAACACGGGTGGGGGCTGCGCTTAAGTAAGCTGGGTCTGATGGGTTCCCACGGCCAGTGAGAAAAACCCACAGCCCGTGGAACCCACTGGTCCTCCCCCCTAAATTTTTCATAAAATACATGTGAAACCTGATAGGTTCCCACGGCCAGTGGGAAAAACCCACAGCCCTTGGAACCCACTAGTCCTTGCCCAAAAATTTTTTTTCCTTCTTGCATGTAAAACCTGTTGAAAACCCACTGGCAGTGGGAAAAACCCACGGCCAGTGGAGTTTACTGCCTGGGGGATTTTTCAAAGTCAGTTTAACAGCCTTTTCCAAGTCAGAGGAGTCCACTGGCAGTGGATCTCACTTTTTTTAATTAAAATTTCCTCAAATATGCACCATGACTTACCTTTACTGGATTCATCTTATCCTATGGAAACACATGTTGCACTCAATCATAAGCAATGTGTACAAAACAAAAACAAAACCCATGCAATACAATGCAAAATTAACAAACAATAAACATGCAACAATATACATTGGACTTATAAATGAAACAAACAAACAAACTTTCTTCTTTTCAAATATTTTTATATTTATTTTATATATATATATATATACTACAAGAAAAATGTTAAAAGAATGATAAATGGGGTTACCTCCCCATTAGTGCTAAGTTTAACATCTTCAGTCGGACGCTTGGCATTCTTTGGAATCAAGAATCCAATCCATCAAGCAAATCCAAAGCACTTGCTTGTTGGATGGGTTCTCCTGTCAAGTAGTGCTTAAGCCTTTGTCCATTTACTTTAAATGAACTAGACTTATCGCTCCATAACTCAACAGCTCCAAAAGGATATACCTTAGTTACCTGAAATGGTCCCGACCACCGGGACCTCAATTTGCCAGGGAATAGCTTCAATCGGGAGTTAAAAAGTAACACCATATCACCAGGGTTAAAGGATCTCCTGAAGATGTGATGATCATGCCAGTTTTTAGTTTTTTCCTTGTAGATCTTGTCATTTTCGTAAGCATCCAACCGGAGCTCCTCAAGCTCATTCAACTCCAGCATCCTGTGTTCACCTGCAAGCTTCATATCAAAGTTAAGCATTTTTATAGCCCAAAAGGACTTATATTCCAATTCAACAGGTAAATGACACAGTTTCCCATAAACTAGTTTAAAAGGTGTGGTTCCAATAGGAGTTTTGTAAATAGTTCGATACGCCCATAAGGAATCGTCTAATTTAATAGACCAATCCTTACGAGAAGTATTAACCACCTTCTGAAGAATGTTTTTAATCTCCCTATTAGAAACCTCAACTTGGCCATTAGTTTGAGGGTGATAAGGTGTAGCAACCTTATGTCTCACTCCGTATTTTTTCAAGAGGGTCTGAAAAGTTTTTTCAATAAAGTGAGACCCTCCATCACTAATTATGCATTTAGGGACCCCAAACCTTGGAAAAATTATCTTTCTAAAAAGTTTAATTACAGTCTTAGCATCCGAATGAGGTGAAGCAATGGCTTCTACCCATTTGGATACATAGTCAACTGCAACCAGAATAAATTGATTTCCAAACGACGGGGGAAAGGGTCTCATGAAATCAACACCCCATACATTAAATAATTCAACCTTAAGAATACTATTAAGTGGCATTTCATGCCTCTTACCAATATTACCGGCCCTTTGGCATGCATCACAAGTAAGGATATACTTACGCACATCCTTGAAAATATGTGGCCAATAGAAGCCTGTTTGCAACACCTTTGAGGCTGTCTTAGAAGTACTCATATGGCCTCCACAGGAAAGGGAATGGCAATAATCTAGGATGGCTCGAACTTCAGTCTCAGGAACATATCTCCTAATCAGACCATCTGCACACTGCTTGAATAAAAGGGGCTCATCCCAATAATAGTGCCTGACATCTGCAAAAAACTTCTTTTTCTGCTGAAAACCAAGGTCAGGAGGTACAATGCCACATGCAAGAAAATTGACAAAATCAGCATACCAAGGCACTTGTTGGACACTTAAACTAAGTAACTGTTCATCCGGAAAGGATTCATTGATGGGAACAACATTACCCATCTCATCTTTTTTAGACGACAACCTAGATAAGTGGTCTACAATAAGGTTCTCAGTACCTTTTTTATCTTTGATTTCTAAGTCAAATTCTTGTAAAATCAAAATCCACCTAATGAGCCTAGGTTTTGCTTCTTTCTTATTTAAAAGGTACTTGATGGTAGAATGGTCAGTATATACAATAACATGTGAGCCTACCAAGTACGATCTAAATTTATCAAAAGCAAAAACTATAGCTAATAATTTCTTTTCGGTGGTAGCATAGTTTACCTGCGCGTCATCAAGTGTACGGCTGGCATAGTGGATCACATGCAGCTTCTTATCCTTTCGCTGCCCAAGTACAGCCCCCACTGCATGATCACTAGCATCATACATAAGTTCGAATGGGAGTTCCCAATCGGGGAGTTGCACTATGGGTGCGGAAATTAACTCCTGCTTTATCCTGCAAAAAGCCTCAAGACATGAAGAATCAAAAATAAATGGTACATCCTTACCCAAAAGGTTAGTCAGAGGCTTTGTGATCTTGCTGAAGTCTTTAATGAACCTCCGGTAAAACCCGACATATCCAAGAAAGCTTCGAATACCTTTCACATTAGTTGGTGGGGGTAACTTCTTAATCACCTCTACCTTGGCTTTATCAACTTCAATTCCTCTCTCAGACACCAAGTGCCCAAGGACTATGCCCTCCCTTACCATGAAGTGGCATTTTTCCCAATTTAAGACCAAGTTGGTCTCTTCATAGCGCTACAAAACTTGGCACAAATTGGTCAAGCAATTATCAAAGTTCAAATCATGCACAGAAAAGTCATCCATGAAAACTTCCATCATATTTTCAATCAAATCAGAGAATATGGCTTGCATACACCTTTGAAACATCGTGGGTGCATTACACAGGCCAAATGGCATACGCCTATAAGCATAAGTCCCATACGGGCAAGTGAAGGTTGTTTTCTCTTGATCAGATGGGTGAATGGGGATTTGATGAAAACCAAAATACCCATCCAGATAACAAAAATAGGAGTGCTTAGCAAGCCTCTCAAGCATCTGATCAATGAAAGGGAGAGGGAAGTGATCTTTCTTAGTAGCGCTATTTAGCTTTCTGTAATCTATACACATGCGCCACCCAGAGACTACCCTAGTAGAAATCAATTCCTGTTTATCATTTTACATAACAGTCATCCCCCTTTTTTTTGGAACCACATGAACTGGGCTAACCCACTTGCTACTAGCAATGGGATAAATGACGCCCGCATCCAACAATTTTAAAATCTCTTTTTTAACCACTTCTTGCATTTTAGGATTTAGTCTCCTAAGTGGTTCTACTGTTGGCCTACTCTCATCCTCCACAGTAATCCTATGCATGCAAAATGAAGGGCTAATCCCCTTAATATCATCCATGGTATAACCAATAACTTTCCTATACAACCTAAGATGTTTTAGGAGTTTTTCAGTTTCCACAGCAGTCAGTTCAGCATTTACAATCACAGGATAGGTAGAGTTTGGGCCAAGGAATTCATACCTTAATAAAGCCGGTAAAGGCTTCAATTCTAATTTGTTAGCCACCATTTTATCTTGCATGACCTCAATATCATGCTTTGGCTGGGATTCTCCTTCAGAGCTACTTGATGTACCTGCAAGCTCAATCAAAAATACAGATTCAAGTGGTTCATTAGGAAGGGTTTCTTCCTTCACCACTTAGTCAATACAATCCATAACACAACATACATCATCATTAAAAGGTTTTTTTAAGACATTTTGCAAGTTAAAATCAACCTTTTGGTCTCCCACAGTCAGAGACAACCTCCTATTCTTGACATCTATAACCGCGCCCGCGGTTGCCAAAAATGGCCTGCCTAAGATAATGGGGATCATCGAATCCTCATCCATTTTAAGAACCACAAAATCGGCAGGTATAAAAAATTTTCCTACTTTGATTGGAACATCTTCTAAAATGCCAACAGGGTACTTAACAGACCTATTAGCAAGTTACAAAGACATCCTAGTAGGTTTTAGCTCTCCTAGTCCCAATTTCTCAGAAATAGATAATGGTATAAGACTAACACTAGCCCCTAAGTCACATAGTGCTCTATCAATAGCCACATTACCAATCACACAAGGAATAGAAAAACTACCTGGATCCTGAAGCTTGGGTGGTAGCTTCTTCTGGATCAGTGCGCTACACTCTTCAGTAAGTGCAATGGTACATCATCCTCCAGTTTCTGCTTATTTGACAAAATGTCCTTCAAGAACTTCGCATAGGTCGGCATTTGCTGCAAAGCATCTATGAAGAGGACATTTATATATAATTTTTTAAGGACCTCAAGGAACTTACCAAATTCTCTATCTAACTTGGCCTTGGCTAAGCGTTGAGGAAACAGAACTAGAGGTTGGTAAGGCTTCACCTCCTCCTTCTTTTTAGTTTGTTTCTCTTCCTCCACCATAGGATGAGAATGAGGTTCATCCGCTTTCTTTTCTTGGTTAGCCTCCTCCTCTTCCTTGTTTACCGGACCTTCATATTTTGTACAACTCCTAAGAGTGATAGCCATTGTATGGTTCGATGGTCCTGCTTCGGGCTTTCCAGGAAACATTCCTGGCACTCTTTGAGAGGATGATGCCTATTGAGCAATCTGGGTCTCCAGCATCTTGTTGTGGGTGGCCAAGTTGTCCACCTTTGAGGCTAAGTTTTTGATGGCGTCAGAGAAATCATCATTTTACTTTAATTGGGTAGCTACAAAGGTTTACATCAAGGACTCCAATTTGGATTTCTGTGGAGTGTAAGGTCCTTGTGGTCTGTAGCTACCTTGCTGATTTTGAAACTGGGGTGGCCTGCTTTGGAAACCCGGTGGTCCAAGTGGTCTGAAATTGTTTCCATAGTTCCCACCATAGCTTCCAATTGCATCCACCTGATGCATTTCTGGCTCGGCATGCTGATTCACTCCAAGCTGGCATCCTGAAATATTATGCCCTGAAACACCACATAACTCACAAACAGCTTTAGTAGCACCTGTTTCTACTTTATCGAACTTATCAATCTTAATGGATAAAGCTTCTACTTTAGCAGTTAATAAGGAAATAGCATCAACAGTGTACTTACCCATAAAGAGCATCAACAGTGTACTTAACGGATAAAGCTTCTACTTTAGCAATTCCGTTCTGACGACCATTGATAGGTACTTTGGGCAACCTCCTCAATGAGGTTATAGCTTTCCTCCATGTTTTTACCCATAAAGGCACCGTCAGCTACGGCGTCCAAGGTCACCTTCTGGTTTGGAGACAACCCATTGTAAAAAATATGAATGGTCAACCAATGTTCAATGCCATAATGTGGGCATTCCCAGAGCATTTCCTTGTACCTTTCCCAGGCTTCGTACAAGGTCTCATCTTCCTTCTGGTTGAAGGTGATAATCAGCTTCCTCAACTGGTCAGTTTTGCTCCTGGGGTAATATTTGTTGAGGAAGACGAGGGACAACTCCTCCCAAGTGGTGATTGATGCTTCTGGAAGAGTGTACAACCAAGCTCTAGCCTTATCCCTTAATGAGAATAGGAAAAGCCTAAGCCTGATTGCATCGCTTGAGACCCCATTCACCTTGAGCATTTCACAATACTCAAGGAATATCTGTAAGTGTAAGTTGGGATCCTCAGATGGTAATCCACCAAATTGATTCTGTTGAACCATCGAGAGCAAGGATGGCTTCAACTCAAAATTATTCACCTCAATGTTGGGTCTTGTGATGCTAGACCTCCTACCCATTGCATTGGGCGCTGCAAAATCATGAAGCGCTCTGTTGTCCTGGTTTGCCATGTGTTTGTCGGTAGCTGAACTTGAAGCTTGGTGCTTTTCCTGTTCAAGATGCTTCCGAAGTGCTCCGATCTTACGGAGGGTCCTTTCAATCTCTAGATCGAAAATATGCTCAAGTCTATGACTCCTTCGCATATATAAACCTGCAAAAACCTCTAACAACAAATACTGAAATGTAATTCTGTAGAAAAAATAAGAACTAAGGAAAAATAGAAAAATTATGCAGAAAAAAAAATCTATTCTAATTAAAACACCGTTTAACCAATATTTGGGGGACAATCCCCGACAACGGTGCCAAAAACTTGATAGGCCCGCAAGTGCACAAGGTATCACGTAATAAAAAGTTATCGTCCCACAGAGATTGTTCCCAAGTACAAGTTTTCATAGTGGTTCAATTATCTAGAAAATTATGAAATTAGGTTTGTATTTCAGAAGATTAAGAAAAGTAAAAGTTGAGAAGGAATGCTATCTGAAAGAACTAAATTAATTCTGAGATTGAAATAGAATAAATGATGGTGAAACTCTTGGGATTTGGTATATTATCATGCTATGTATTTAATTTTCCTAAGACCTTTCTATTTATTAATTCACGCTCTAAGGTTGGATTTCTAAATTTAATTAAGCCTTCTTCTCAGAGTAACATTAATGTGCCTAAATAATAAAGAACCGCATTCGATTTATTATGTGAACTTGTTAAGAACAGTGAAATCCTATTAAACCTCGAATCGTCATACCCACTTTCGTGACCTATGATTCTAAGTTCAATTTCATGCGTTCAAACAACTAATTAATCTTTCGATTCTCTTAGAGTTTAATTTCAATTGATCCTATCTCTAGGTATTCAAAAGCATTACACGTTCATGGAAATTGAATAGAAGCAATGAATTAATAAACAGAAACATTCAAAAGAAGTTCAATACATAAGCATTGTCACACCCTAATCCCAAGATAACATTTAGTTATACATGCTCAATTCACTACAGCCCATTGATGGAATCATATTCAGAAATTACAGAGAAAGAGAAAACCTAAGAAGAAAGCAAAGAACACAAAACAAAAGCTCTTACTTATGCTTACGAATCCCTCCAAAATCTGCCCAAGGATGTTCTTCAACGCCTATGGTCTTGATTTCTTCAATAATCCCCAAGTGAAACTCTCTCTTTTTCTCTCTAAAAACTACCCCAAAATGTTTGTGTTCTTTAATCTTTTGAAACTGTCCCTCTAAAACCCCAGAAACTGCTCCCTAAAATAAAGGAACTACTGTGCGTGCAAAAACCCACTGGCAGTGGAAAAAACCCACGGCCAGTGGATCGTACTGGAGGTCCAACAATTATAATTTTGAACATTCAAACAGAGGAACCCACGGCCAGTGGGAAAAACCCACGACCAGTGGGTTTCTCTGGACCCCAATTTATGCATGTTTTTGTCACAGGGTAGCAAGATCCACTGGCAGTGGGAAAAACCCATGGCCAGTAGGTTTCTCTAGACTTCACGTTGCTGCTTTTTGATGTCTTGAAACCCTTCTATTTATCCAATGCTTCCTTGGATACTTCTCGTTTGGAATGTATGTACCTGTGAACAAGTTATTCCTGCAAAAACTCAAAACACCCGAGTAACAAATGCGGAATGAAAGAAAAAATACTTGGAATTAGGGATAAGATAACACAAACGATCTAGAAAACTAAATAAAAAGCCACTAAAATCATGCAAACAAAATGCCTATCACAAAGCCATGGTGAATGTGAGGGGTTAGTGAAATAAGCATGTATCTTGATGAGGTCTTAGACCATTTGGTATACCATGTGGAATTATTGATGGATAATGGTTTGATAGGAGCCAAGTGGCTCATGATGAACTTGAAAGGAAAATGGATAGTTTGAGTAATGAAGGATGCATTACGTATAATGAGGGTGATATTGATGTTGTTGGACGTAGTTGGCCCTTTAAGATCTAGAAGATCTTGGTTTTGGGAAAGGAATTCCCGAAGCCTAACACAATTACATAAATTAGTGTTTAGACAAGTTTAGAACTTGTTCACAAGCCTTACAATATGTAAATCATTTTGTAGAAATTTATGAGGAATGCTTTGGGATGGTTGAATGATTGTATGAATGAATGTGTATGTAATATGTAGATTATGTTCCGAACTATATGGCGGAGCTTTTGAAGTGTATATTTGGTTGTGGCTCTTCCCTTGAGGTAGGATAGAAGTTTACATTCAAATTACATGAGTAGATTGCTAGTGATTGTCGTATATGTTTAGTACTCATGCTTGCTTTGCCATGTAAATATTGAAGTAATGTGAATGAAAAATTATTGATTATGAGGATGGTATATGAGAATAGGTGATGATTGTTATGGAAATGTATACCTATATGTATGATGATGATAAGTTTAATTTTAATGTGATAAATGAATTGGAATAGAAATTATTGTGCATGAATATTCGAGACAAGTTTTAATTGTCTATTAGGAGATATATGAAGTATAGAATTTGGTCAATTTGGTTTTGGATGGATTTTGGTATGTGATGTAACACCCTAATCATTTGCAACTAATAATTTCTAAAAATATGAGAAAATTTTTCACAAAAACAGTCACGTAACATTTGATGTAGAAGGGAGCAGGCAATGGGGAAAACTAAGAACATTCACGCGCATAAAGCAACCTACAGGGAAGCTAAAACTGGGGCCGGCTCAATGGGTTTATCGTAACGCACCAACACTAGGGCGGATTGCACAACACCGTTTATTCGCTCAGACGGGGTCTTACACCGTCCAGGCGGAGTATGGTAATACAGCAGCGGATAGAGGAGATTTCGCACTGAGGCTTCCCTTCGAGAAATACTGGTCACTCAACAGGAGGAATAGATAAGGGAAGTATGTTAATACATTCACACGCGTAGCATTTGGTGGAAAGGCGAAGTTAGAATCATCCTACTTGGCTAGGCGGGGTATATTTATCTTGGGCGGGCTGTCCTAGTTACTTGGGCGAGGTATGACGCCGCCTAAACGAAATCTACATAACGCCTCCTTAACACAACTACAAGGTAATTTCCTCTATCGGGTATGGACAAGGGTTCACTAAGTAAATCCTCACACTCGCCTTTCACTCAGAAAAATGAGAAGCTACAGGGTACATATATGTTAGTAGGTTGTGGAGAAAGGAGGGATCTGAACCTATTCCACCCAGCTCAACTAAGTATGACGACGCCTGGGCGGACTTAGCCATAACGCCCAAATCCGGGGTTCAACACCGGGGTCCGGATTGCGTTAGTATCACAACGGATAGGAAGGATAATTGGACGGCGTCCCACTCTAACAACTACATCGCTCCAACGCGAGCCCTCTCGCTTGGGCGGATTGCTCCCACGGCTCCGCCCAACGTATCCGACATAAGTTTTCCTAAGACAATTCTCAATTAACTCTGACTTGGCTATAGCCTGCTCAATTATACTGTCCCTGCGTATCTATTAAAGCATAATTATAAAACAAGGCAGCACATAGCATCACACACCCAAAACCATACATCCATATGTATACATGAAAGTGCACGTCAATATTTACAATACAAAATTGGACTTCTCCTTGCCCGTAAAGTTCTATTTATCCCCAAAAACATTAATATCCGGTATGAGCCAGTCCGGGCTTCATCTAACAACGCCTTAATTAAACCTTCGAAATGCATCAGCACTCCGCCCAGCATTCCAGCTCTGCTTCTGATTCTCCTCACGAGAGACATTCACTGAAAATGGCCACTGCAGGGGTGAGCTTTTACATGTAAAATGATACTCACAGACTCGGTATCAGCGTCAGTACACGCTCCTGCTTTCATTCAACCTTTCTCAAGTAACCACATCCATACAATTCAAACAACATTCATGACACTCATAATTCACAGAGTTTATTCCACATCTAAATATATATATATTCATGCATTCAAAATCATACACATGCACATATATAGATTTATACATCACCACAATCAGCCTTATTTCTATATGCATGCCTGCGGATCCGACTCGGGTAAAGACTCTCAGTTACGGCCCCCTTTTCTTTTGGCCCCTCGTCCCTCAGCTCTTACCAGGTGGCACCGGCCTCCCCACGGCGTCTCGAGACTCTCTTCTCTAGCTCCAACGGCTACCACGAGCTCTATTGGGATCTAGCCAGGGTTGGTAACTGGAAGTCGTTTCCCTTGGGGTTCTTGACCTTCCATGGGTCACCCCACTCTTACTCATGCAACTAACACATTCATTAATACATATCATCGCGCCACAAACACCTTCGCCATAGTCATTAAACAAGAACGGATTTCGCACACTACTCGTAATCATTCAGTCAATCACACCAGCGCATGTTACAATCGGTCATCAGACTAACAATATTGAGCAATCCAATTAAGAACATGCACATGCATACTTTTCATAGTGACAACAAAATAGATCCATCATTATCATCCACGAGCAGATTACGCCATCGCCACGAAGATCACTATCAGAATCTCAAATCATGCATCAGTTTTAGTAATTGTGAATACATGCACACATGCACAGCATCAGTTCTAATGATTATAAAAACATGCACACACACACCCACACTTAGCAGTACGTTCATCCGGTACCGTTCTTAGACCATGCATTCGACATGCAAGCGCCCCCTACCTTTAGAAGAATCCTCAGAAACCTTTTTCCGTTCTTGTTGTTGGGTCCGATGTCCTTCTCCTGGTTCGTCCGGTCTTCTTTGGCTTAGTCGTATCCTGCGCCTGATTCTGGGATGGAGTGTAGTCTGTTCTTCAGTACTGCAACCAAGGTCTCCAGGAGCGAAGAGTGAGAGAAGAGAAGAAAGATGGAGACGAAGAGGAGGTAGAGGATGAAGTGACGGAGGAGGGAGTCTGAAGAAAGAGTAAGTGCGTTCATCACCAAGGCACACGCTATATATATATATGTGTGTACATGCGCATAAATAAGAGAAGAGTGGGATGGGAGAGTGTGTGCTGCAGCAGCCACGTGCACTCCACCCCATCCCTGACCATCACCATTTTCATATTTTAGTGGCTTAAATCTACTTAGTTAAATACAATTAACAGTTATTTTCTAGTTGGAATCAAGTCTTAATGGTTTATTCTTCATTCAGCATTTAATTTCAAAACGGGGATGTTACAGTTCTCCCCCACTGAAAAAGAATTTCGTCCTCGAAATTCAGTCGGTACTTACCTAGGTAAACAATTCGGGGTACTGCTGTCGCATGGCGTCTTCGCGTTCCCACGTGTAGGAGGTGATCTTGCCTTGATGCCACTCCATCTTAACCAGCCTTACGTTCTTGTTTCTTAAGCGTTTTACCGATTGATCCACGATTCCAACCGGTGTAGTCACAGTGGTTAGGTCTTCCTTGATCTCTACCTCGTCGTCAGGCATCGTGTGGCTGGGGTCATGCAAATACTTCCTTAGCTGAGACACATGAAAGACGTTGTGTAATCGGGACAAGTGGGTTGGTAACGCGAGGCGGTATGCCACGGAGCCAATCCGTTCTACTACCTCGTAAGGTCCGATGTAGCGAGGGCTTAACTTCCCACTTTTTAAGGCTCGTCCAACTCCTTTACTCGGAGAGGTTCTCAGAAACACTCGATCTCCAACTTGAAATTCCAATGGCTTGATGCGTTTGTCATGGTAGCTCTTCTGCCTGTCTTGTGATGCTTTTATCTTCTCCCTTATTACTCGGATCTGTTCTGTGGTTTGCTTCACGATGTCTGGTCCCAATAGTAGACTTTCACCCGTTTCCGACCAGCAGAGTGGGGTTCGGCATCTACGCCCATATAATGCCTCGTAAGGTGCCATGCCAATGCTGTGATGATGGCTGTTGTTGTACGTAAATTCGATCAAGGGAAGGTACTGCTCCCAGTCCCCACCGTACTCTAACACACACGCTCTCAATAAGTCTTCTAGACTCTGAATCGTTCGCTCGGATTATCCATCCGATTGGGGGTGGTAGGCAGAACTAAGCCAAAGCTTCGTTCCCAGTTCTTGATGCATGCTGGTCTAAAACCTGGACGTAAATCTAGGGTCCCTATCTGAGACGATGGAAGTAGGTATGCCATGCAGTCGAATAACTTCTTGAATGTAGATTCGAGCCAATTTATGCAATGGGCACTTCATATTTACAGGTAAGAAGTGTGCACTCTTCGTCAATCTGTCAACAATGACCCAAATGGCATCATGGCCCGCTCGGTTTTTGGGTAATCCCATGATAAAATCCATCGCAATTGAGTCCCATTTCCACACGGGGATCTCTAGAGGCTGCATTGCACCGTACGGTTTTTGGTGCTCTACCTTCGATTTCTGATAAGTGATACACCGGGCCACGTACTCCGCCACATCCTTCTTTAGTCCGGGCCACCAAAACTGTCTCCTCAAGTCGTGGTACATCTTCGTGGTTCCTGGGTGAATGCTGAGTAGGCTTTTGTGGGCTTCATCAAGCACCATTCTTCTCAATCTTCCTTTACTTGGTATGTATATTCTGTTCCTCACCCGGAAGATCCCATCTGACCCTTCTGCCAAGGATAAATCCTTTCCTTTAGCCTGAATTTTCTTCATTTCAGCTAGGTAAGAGTCCGCCTGTTGCTGTTCGTACACGGATTTTAAGAATTCGTTGGCAATCCTCAACGTACCGATTATCATCTTCTGAGAGGAAGGGGCGTCAACATGCAAGTTCATGTCTCGGAACTGCTCCAACAACTCAACTTCTTTTGCCATCATGGCTGCTATGTGGAGGGATTTTCGACTCAATGCGTCTGCTACGACATTTGCCTTACCTGGGTGGTATTTCAACTCGAAATCATAGTCCTTCAAAAACTCAATCCATCTTCTCTGCCTCATGTTCAGGTCCTTTTGGTCGAATAGATATTTGAGGCTCTTATGATCGCTGTACACTTCAAATTTGGATCCGTACAAGTAATGCCTCCAGATTTTCAATGCAAAAACTACTGCTGCCAACTCCAAGTCATGGGTCGGATAATGTTGTTCGTGGGGTCTCAATTGTCGAGAGGCATATGCTATCACTCGATCTTTCTGCATGAGTACACATCCTAATCCGAGTCCGGACGCGTCACAATAGACCACGAAGCTTTCTCGTAACTCAGGTAATGCTAACACCGGAGCAGTTGTCAACTTATTCTTCAGCTCTTGGAAGCTGCTCTCACACTCCGGACTCCACACAAAAGGAACGTTCTTCCGAGTCAATTTAGTCAGAGGTAATGCCAACTTAGAAAAACCTTCGATGAACCTTCTATAATAACCTGCCAAGCCCATAAAACTCCTTATTTCCGAGATCGATCTGGGCCTCTCCCACGCTATTACAGCAGCTACCTTCGCAGGATCCACCGAGACGCCTCGCTTGGAGATCACATGCCCGAGGAAGTGGATCTCATTCATCCAAAATTCGCACTTTGAAAGCTTTGCAAACAATTGCTTCTCCTTCAACACTTGGAGTACCGTCCTGAGATGTCCTTCATGCTCCTCAGATGTCTTAGAATAAACTAGAATATCATCGATGAAGACAACAACAAACCGATCTAAGAAGGAATGGAATATGCTGTTCATGTAATTCATGAAAACAGCAGGGGCATTTGTCACACCGAACGGCATCATTACATACTCATAGTGACCATACCTAGTCCTAAAGGCAGTTTTAGGAATGTCCGAGTCCTTCACTCGGATTTGGTGATATCCCGATCGTAAGTCGATTTTTGAGAAGACTGAGGCTCCACGCAGCTGGTCAATTAAATCATCAATTCTAGGCAGTGGGTATCGATTCTTGATTGTGAGTTTGTTAAGTTGTCGATAATCTATACAAAGTCTCAAGCTGCCATCCTTCTTCTTAACAAGTAGCACAGGTGCGCCCCATGGTGACACGCTTGGTCTAATGAACTGCTTCTCAAGTAACTCATCCACTTGTTTCTTCAACTCTACCAATTCAGTTGAGGACATTCTGTAGGGTGCACTGGAGACCGGTTCGGCTCCAGGGATCAAGTCTATAGAGAATTCAACTTCTCTATGGGGAGGTACACTCGGGACGTCCTCTGGGAACACTTCTGGGAATTCGCAGACAACCGGAATTTCATTCACTAGGGGCTCATTCTCATCTTTGGTTAGACAAAGCACCATAAATAGTTGGGTTATACCTAGTGCCGTGCCATCTTCAGTGGGTCGTTTTGGGAAAACTATCTCTCGGTTTCTATAATCTACTAACACCTTATTGGCTGAAAGCCAATCTATTCCAAGCACAATATCAAGACCCTTTAAGGGCATGCAAATCAGATCGAAGGTGAAACTCCGATCATACAACTCAAATGCTACATTTTTACATATTGACGATGTGAACACACTAGGGCCAGTGGGGCTGGCCACTTCTAAAGTCCGGTTCATAGACACAGTTGGTAGCTTCAACCGTTCCACGCACTCATCAGCTATAAAAGAATGGGTTGCCCCCGAATCGAAAACAACATTAAGCGTATTCATTCCAAGTGAGCACTTACATTGTACTAGATCGTTTGCTGGTGCAACATCCTCTGCATTGATGGTGTAGATCCTTCCTGTCGCTGTTGGGCCGGTGTTCCTCTCTCGACTGTTCGGGGCATGCATCATACTTCCTCTGGTTCCGTTGCCTCTGCCACCAGGTCGTTGGTTATCATTCACTCTGGTTCGATCTGGAAATCCTCCTTGACGCACATTGGTGTTTGCCTGGCGGAGTTGGGGGCAGTCCGGGCGAACGTGTCCCTTCTCTCCGCAGTGGTAGCATTTAACATTTGTATCATTGCATTCCTTAGCAAAATGATCACCGCCACATTTAAAGCATCCGCCATACCTTGGTCGCCCACTCATCTGTCTCCCTCGGTCATTATGGTTCTGATATCTGTTGAAGGGTTCATTCCTCCTCACGTTCCCTGGCCTCTTGAAACGTGATTGCTGAGGCCTCAGGTGCTGGTTGGCTCTGCTGCACTGGCCTGAATGGGCCCTGTCATCCTCTTCGAATATTCTACACTTGTTCACTAAGGCAGGGAAACTCCGGATTTCATGGTATCTGCAGGCCCTCTTGATATCCGATCTCAGTCCGTTCTCAAACTTAAGACACTTGGAGTGCTCCGTTCCCGGCTGCTGGAAGGGCGGATAGAATAGGCACAATTCTTCAAATCTGGTCGCCTATTCTTCCACAGTCATGGAAGCCTGTTTTAACTCCATAAACTCCAGCTCCTTCCGACTCCTCACTGTGTCGGGAAAGTATTTATCTAGGAAGCAGGCCTTGAAATCGTTCCACGTCAGTTGATTGTCATCTTCGGGGAATCGGCTCCTGGCTATCTTCCACCAATTCTCCGCTTCATCTCGCAGCATATACACTGCGCATTCCACCTTCTGGGCTTCGGTACAGCGAAGACCCCTAAAAATTCTCTCTAATTCCTGAGTCCACTTGAACGCCGCCTCAGGGTTCCGTCCTCCTAAGAATTCGCTCGGCTTCCTCTTCAGGAAGCGGTCCAGCACATGGCCATCCTCAGGTTGAGTTTGGCCTTGCCTTTCAAACACATCAGCAAAGCATTGGAATGCTGTGGCTATAGCCTCCATACTTTGACGATGCGCCATTCCTTATCCTGAAATTGACATTTAAGGATAAGTATACGGAGCCACTTACTACCGATCTAGTTATTAGTCCAACAATTAATAACTTAGCACATTATGTCATTCGCCTAAGTCATACACACAATCGGACCAGGGGAAAACAACCCCTTGTCTTCAAGACAATCATCAATCAGGTCAACCAGCATCAGAACAATTTCAACCATTCAATCAAAAAGATACAAACACCACCGCTTACACTTGGTAAGCATACTTTGGCCTTGGACTTTTCGGTCCGCTCTGATACCAAAATGTAACACCCTAATCATTTGCAACTAATAATTTCTAAAAATATGAGAAAATTTTTCACAAAAACAGTCACGTAACATTTGATGTAGAAGGGAGCAGGCAATGGGGAAAACTAAGAACATTCACGCGCATAAAGCAACCTACAGGGAAGCTAAAACTGGGGCCGGCTCAATGGGTTTATCGTAACGCACCAACACTAGGGCGGATTGCACAACACCGTTTATTCGCTCAGACGGGGTCTTACACCGTCCAGGCAGAGTATGGTAATACAGCAGCGGATAGAGGAGATTTCGCACTGAGGCTTCCCTTCGAGAAATACTGGTCACTCAACAGGAGGAATAGATAAGGGAAGTATGTTAATACATTCACACGCGTAGCATTTGGTGGAAAGGCGAAGTTAGAATCATCCTACTTGGCTAGGCGGGGTATATTTATCTTGGGCGGGCTGTCCTAGTTACTTGGGCGAGGTATGACGCCGCCTAAACGAAATCTACATAACACCTCCTTAACACAACTACAAGGTAATTTCCTCCATCGGGTATGGACAAGGGTTCACTAAGTAAATCCTCACACTCGCCTTTCACTCAGAAAAATGAGAAGCTACAGGGTACATATATGTTAGTAGGTTGTGGAGAAAGGAGGGATCTGAACCTATTCCACCCAGCTCAACTAAGTATGACGACGCCTGGGCGGACTTAGCCATAACGCCCAAATCCGGGGTTCAACACCGGGGTCCGGATTGCGTTAGTATCACAACGGATAGGAAGGATAATTGGACGGTGTCCCACTCTAACAACTACATCGCTCCAACGCGAGCCCTCTCGCTTGGGCGGATTGCTCCCACGGCTCCGCCCAACGTATCCGACATAAGTTTTCCTAAGACAATTCTCAATTAACTCTGACTTGGCTATAGCCTGCTCAATTATACTGTCCCTGCGTATCTATTAAAGCACAATTATAAAACAAGGCAGCACATAGCATCACACACCCAAAACCATACATCCATATGTATACATGAAAGTGCACGTCAATATTTACAATACAAAATTGGACTTCTCCTTGCCCGTAAAGTTCTATTTATCCCCAAAAACATTAATATCCGGTATGAGCCAGTCCGGGCTTCATCTAACAACGCCTTAATTAAACCTTCGAAATGCATCAGCACTCCGCCCAGCATTCCAGCTCTGCTTCTGATTCTCCTCACGAGAGACATTCACTGAAAATGGCCACTGCAGGGGTGAGCTTTTACATGTAAAATGATACTCACAGACTCGGTATCAGCGTCAGTACACGCTCCTGCTTTCATTCAACCTTTCTCAAGTAACCACATCCATACAATTCAAACAACATTCATGAAACTCATAATTCACAGAGTTTATTCCACATCTAAATATATATATATTCATGCATTCAAAATCATACACATGCACATATATAGATTTATACATCACCACAATCAGCCTTATTTCTATATGCATGCCTGCGGATCCGACTCGGGTAAAGACTCTCAGTTACGGCCCCCTTTTCTTTTGGCCCCTCGTCCCTCAGCTCTTACCAGGTGGCACCGGCCTCCCCACGGCGTCTCGAGACTCTCTTCTCTAGCTCCAACGGCTACCACGAGCTCTATTGGGATCTAGCCAGGGTTGGTAACTGGAAGTCGTTTCCCTTGGGGTTCTTGACCTTCCATGGGTCACCCCACTCTTACTCATGCAACTAACACATTCATTAATACATATCATCGCGCCACAAACACCTTCGCCGTAGTCATTAAACAAGAACGGATTTCGCACACTACTCGTAATCATTCAGTCAATCACACCAGCGCATGTTACAATCGGTCATCAGACTAACAATATTGAGCAATCCAATTAAGAACATGCACATGCATACTTTTTTTAGTGACAACAAAATAGATCCATCATTATCATCCACGAGCAGATTACGCCATCGCCACGAAGATCACTATCAGAATCTCAAATCATGCATCAGTTTTAGTAATTGTGAATACATGCACACATGCACAGCATCAGTTCTAATGATTATAAAAACATGCACACACACACCCACACTTAGCAGTACGTTCATCCGGTACCGTTCTTAGACCATGCATTCGACATGCAAGCGCCCCCTACCTTTAGAAGAATCCTCAGAAACCTTTTTCCGTTCTTGTTGTTGGGTCCGATGTCCTTCTCCTGGTTCGTCCGGTCTTCTTTGGCTTAGTCGTATCCTGCGCCTGATTCTGGGATGGAGTGTAGTCTGTTCTTCAGTACTGCAACCAAGGTCTCCAGGAGCGAAGAGTGAGAGAAGAGAAGAAAGATGGAGACGAAGAGGAGGTAGAGGATGAAGTGACGGAGGAGGGAGTCTGAAGAAAGAGTAAGTGCGTTCATCACCAAGGCACACGCTATATATATATATGTGTGTACATGCGCATAAATAAGAGAAGAGTGGGATGGGAGAGTGTGTGCTGCAGCAGCCACGTACACTCCACCCCATCCCTGACCATCACCATTTTCATATTTTAGTGGCTTAAATCTACTTAGTTAAATACAATTAACAGTTATTTTCTAGTTGGAATCAAGTCTTAATGGTTTATTCTTCATTCAGCATTTAATTTCAAAACGGGGATGTTACATGTGAGGTTGTTGAAGTCTCACGTTTCTGCACCTGAACTAGCAATCTCGCTCAAGCGAGATGGATTTTCGCTCAAGCGAGAATCCTCTGGACCAACATTAAGGCCTCTGGCCTAATCTCACTCAGGCGAGTGAGAGTCTCGCTCAAGCGAGACGTATATGAGTGTTAGTCCTCAAATTTTCAATAAAATCTAAAATAAAAATTTCATAAAAATTATAAAAATTAGTTTAATTTGTTAGAAAATTAGGATTTAAATTCAATAAATGAATGTTGTTGGAAATAATCTGCCCTTGATCAATTTTCTCTAGTTTTGCAGTGAAAAAGTTAAGAAATCAAGAGAAAATTACACTGGAGATCTGACGCGTAGCCTCACCCCACGCGTAGCATCAAGAGCTACTTTTGATGCTGACGCTACACATCACAGCCACGCGTAGCGTCAGTGCTGCGTTGTCTCCACTCCTACTTTTGGCCAACCACCCCACTTGGACCCAATAATGGGCACTCCACTCAGCCCAAGGGCCACCCCAATCAGCATAACTGGCCAAAACTCGTGGAAACATGTCCAAGTGGCCAGGCATGATCAAGATTAATTATTGAAAGTGGCCATTATCAAGTGTTTAATGGAGGCTGAGTCAGGGATCTGACGCGTAGCGTCACAGGGACGCGTAGCGTCAGCACCCTTGCTCAGCCCTATAAATAGGGCCATCCAACACCATTCATAGCATCCCATTCCATACACTTCTCTTCTCTTCTCTCTTGTGCTCGACTTTGAGTACTTTCTTTTGTGAGTTGTAGTTCTAGAATAGTTTTCTAGATACTTGAGTGTGTTTCGGTGTATTGTGATCGTTGTATCGTGAAGTTTCCATCGTCTTCTTCGTAATGTCAAACTCTGTAAGTGTTGTTTTTACTTTTACCATGTGTAACTAATCTGTTTATGTTGGAATTGGTGAACTAATCTATTGAGTATAATGTTGTGAATTCGACCTCTGCATGTTTATGATTCAAGTCCATGTTAGTATTTCAACCTTTTATTAATATGAACGTCAAACGGGAGAATGATTTTCATGTGTATCGAAACTGGTTTTATTAGTGTAAATGTCAAACGGGAGAATGATTATTTATGCCGTATTAAAACTTGTTTTGACGAAAGTAAAAAGTTGGAATACCCTTGGTATCTCAATTCTATAGGGGTTGTTAACCATTGTTGCCATAAGGCCAGGTCTTAATGTAAGTTTTTACTGAGAAAGCTCACGAGGGATCGGACTTTACGGTGAATTCTTAGAATTTATATCACGAGGGATCGGTTATAATGATTTTAAGCTGCAATGACATGAAACTTGATGATTAAATATGCATGTCTTGAGTTCCTCATTGTTATTCTAGATTAGGGATCCAATTTCCAACATAATTTGTTTATCTGTGTTTATCTCAAGTATCTTACCTATTCTAGATTGCAACTCAACTTTTTAGATAGATTTTATTTTCTTTTTATCCTATGAATCACTTAACCATGCTATCTTGTGAATATTGTATAAACTGTACATAAATCATTCTTTTGTTTATAATTTCCTTCACGTTTACCATAGTAAGTAGAAGATTACTGTTGTTATTGGACTTTCAACCCCAGTGGAACGATATCTAAAATTCAAAAACTACAAACGATTGGTGCGCTTGCCAATTCACAAAGCCCGGTTACAACCGACGGGCGAACAAGTTTTCTGGCGCCGTTGCCGGGGATTGAATTGTTTCAGTAAAACAGTAAAATTTTAATTACCGTGGTAAATATTTTTTACTTTAGATAATTTTTTTTATTTCATTATCATTATTACACTAACTTTCTTTGTCTAGTTTGTGTATGCAAACGCGATCTACCGCAGGTAAAATTTATTTTGATTCTGAGATAGAAAGGTTTGTAAAGAAAATCAAGTCTTTGAAATCTAAAACACAAACTAATTCTTCTTCTACTTCAAAAATTTTTGAAAATTCAAATATGGCTGCTGAAAGGAGAACATTGGGACAGTTTGCTGCTATAAATGGTCCACCCCGAGTTTCGGGAATGTTTCAAGGACCAGTTTTACCAGTGGAAATTAAACCTGCCACTTTAAACATTATTCAAAACAACCAATTTGCTGGTTTAAATCATGAAGAACCGTATGAACATTTAACTGTTTTTTATGAATTATGTAGCACAATTGGTTTTGAACCCAATCAAGAAGAGTCTGTTTACATGAGACTCTTTCCTTTTTCATTGATTGGGAAAGCAAAAGAATGGTTTAAATCTTGTCCACCGGGTAGTTTTGCAAACTGGTCCGATGTTGAAAGAAAATTTTTGGAAAGATTTTATTCTCCTTCAAAATATTTTGAAGCAATGACAGCCATACACTCTTTTTCCCAAAATAATGATGAATCATTAGGAGAAACATGGGAACGATTCAAGGCACTCTTGAGAAAATGCCCAAACCACAACCTGAATGATGCCGAGAAGGTAAGAATCGTTTACCATGGTTTATTGCCTCAGTTCAAGATGATGTTAGATGCTTGTGCAGGTGGTTCTTTAATGAACAAGACTGTGGAAGAAGCCATAGAAATATTGGAATCAATGGCTATTAGTGACCGACAAGCAAAGCATGAAAGAGGTAATATGCAAAGGAAGCCAGGAATGCTCGAATTGGGAGTAAATGATGCAGTGTTGGCTCAGCAAAAATTACTGACCCAACAAATTGAAGTTATGAGCAAGCAATTGGAAAAACTTCAAATTGCTCAAGTAGCATCACCACCCCCTGCTCAACTTAAAGCATGTACGTACTGCATGGGAGAACAACCATGTGGTTACTGTGGAAATGAGCAAGAGCAAGCCAATTTCATGAACCATCAAAGAGCACCCTTAGGTAATTATCCTTTTAATCATGGAAATTCTTTTCCTAACAATTACCTGCAGGGTTGGCAAAATCAGAATATTGGCTGGAGACAGGATGCTGGACCTTCCAACAGACCTCCTAACAATCAATTCAAGCAACAACAAACTGACAATGCAAGGTTGACAAGAATAGAGGAAGCTATTCAACAGTTATTGTAGTTTGTAGAGACAAATGAAGCTGCCCGAAAAGCATCAGATATACAAATGGGTCAGCTCGCAAAAGAAATAGCCGAATTAAAGAGCTCTGGGTTTTCTGCAAACACTCAAAACCCAAGGGAACAATGTAATGCTGTTTCTATTGATGTTGTAAAAATTGATTGTAAAGAAAAGAGTGAGAAAAAGAAAGAAGAAGAAAAAGAAAGTGAAAAAATAGAAAAAAATGAAAAAGAAAAAAATGTGCAAAGAGATACAGAGCAAGAAACAAACTGTATAACCCCGAAAAAATGTAAAGATCCGGGGAGTTTCACCATTCCTGTAACAATCGGAAATATCAACATCAGGAATGTGTTATTAGATTTAGGGGCTAACATTAACATGATACCCCTAGATTTAATAAAACGCATTGGTGAATATGAGCTAAAAGAAGCAAATACAGAATTACAGTTTGCGGATCGCTCTGTCAAAAAGCCTGTTGGGATTGTGGAAGATGTGTTAGTAAAGGTTGACAAGTACCACTTCAAAGTTGACTTTATGGTACTGGATATGAAGGAGGATACTGAGATCCCCCTGATCCTAGGAAGACCTTTCATGAAGACTGCAAAAATCAAAATAGATGTTGATCAAAGTATGGTTGCAGTCAAAGTTTATGGAGAAGAAGTAAGCTTCAGTGCTCATGAACACCTCAGGATAAGTAATGAGGCAAAAGTTTACCCTTCAACCAAACCAGGTATATCTCTTCCCAATCAATTAAATTGTTTTGAATTAACCGATGCTTTGAAAGATGAAAAACAGGTAATTAGGCATCGGAAAAGAAGAAGAAGAAGGAAGAAAAAGACAGGTGATTCCTCAAAGAATATTGGGAAACCACCTGATTAATCAAAGGTAATGTCTGGCTGGAGACATGAAACCTAGCGCTCAATGGGAGGCAACCCATTCTTTTCTTTTTGTTTTTAAGGTTGTTTTTCATAAAAAAAAAAACCACAAAACAATTTTTAACTTGTTTAAAAGAAAAGGGGTTTTAAACTGAAAAGGTTTTGAAAATTCAAATTTTGGAAAACAGAAGCCCACGCGTAGCGCCCACTTGACGCGTAGCGTGGACTCTGAATTTTGGTTCTGATGCGTAGCGTCCCACCCACGCGTAGCGTCATAGCCCACGTTCAGTTTTAAAAACTGAACCAGAGAGGCCTATCTTAGGGTTTTAAACCTAAAACTTCCTCTCTGCCTCACTTAGTTTTCAAAAACTTAAAAAAAAAAATCTCCTTTTCTCTCTTCCAAACCTCTTCAATCCCATTGCTCAAGGAATCACAAGTAAGTATGCTAATCCCTTCTCTTTAGTTTTGTTTTTGATTTTTAATTTGTAGAAATAAATGTGGTTAGGATTAGGATTAGAAGACCATTGGGATTGATTGCTGTTAGGAGTTAGGGATTGAATGGAAGTAGTGTAGGTTGAAAAGGGGTTGCTGCTGTGCAACCCCTGTTTTTTCTTTTTTCTGCGCATCCCACGCGTAGCGTCCCACTGACGCGTAGCGTGAGGATGAACTGTAAGCCCACGCGTAGCGTGGGTAGAACAGGCTGATGCGTAGCGTCACACCACGCGTAGCGTCAGCCTCTGTTTTTAAATCTTGCTGTTTGTTTGCTGTTTGCTGTTTTCTTTTGAAATTAATAAATTTTCTTAGTTTATATTTATACTTTCTTGCAACTTTGTATGAATTTTGAATAAATTTTGTTTTTTTTTGTATATTATTTGAATATATGTATGTTAATTTCTTTAAATATTAAAAATTCAAAAATATGTCGTTGAATTGCATTTTTATTTGTGAAAAATTTTAGAAAACCCAAAAATATTTTACAAATAATTGTTTGCTTGTGTGTGATTTATTTAGTGTGTGTTTAATTTTAAAATTTTTACTTTTTCAGATGGCACCTAAGAAATCCATTCCCACAGCCGGTCCTTCTAAAAGACAGAGGAAATCCACAGACACTGACACCACTTCTGAGGATCCGGATTCTCAGAGACAGGAGGTATTGGGACTGAGGGATCCTACTAGATTTCGCACTGATGCGAAGTGGGCGAGATTTCATCAGATCAAGGGCCAGAGACTGATCTGGGA
Source organism: Clitoria ternatea (assembly GCA_037962975.1). Classification (NCBI taxonomy): domain Eukaryota; kingdom Viridiplantae; phylum Streptophyta; class Magnoliopsida; order Fabales; family Fabaceae; genus Clitoria; species Clitoria ternatea. Next base: position 271,344,523 of record CM075670.1, on the reverse strand, counting down.
GAGGGTCCTTGATCTGAGTGCAGGAGACTATCCTGAGCTGCAGGATAGAGTGCATCAGAGGAGATAGGGACCTCTATTCTCCCTACCTACTGAGGGGGACCCCATCTTAGTGATGGAGTTTTACGCGAATGCTTACAGGACCCGCCAGGACGCACCAAATCTTGGGCAGCAGCGGACGAGTTGGGTTAGAGGCCGGCATATCTCTTATGACCGGGACACCATCAGTACCCTACTGGGTAACCCTTGGGAGCCTACTCCCGAGGATGACACTTGTTTCTGGAAGGAAAACAGAAACAAGATTCTTGCTGAGGGAGAGTTAGGATACTCCCTCGACGAGGTTGCTCATTTTCTGAGCAAGGATGGAATCTTTTTCAACCTGAGTAGGGTTGGAAGGAGTCCATCTAACCTCCTCAAAACCCAGCTTACCCCCATAGCCCAGGCGTGGTCCCACCTCATGCTCCATAATATCACTCCTGTCACCCATCTTTCTTCCCTTCCAATGGAGCGTTGTTGCCTCCTTTATTCCATCCTCCAGGGCCACACCATTGATATCGCCGAGCTTATCTCCGAGCAGATTCACTTTTATGCCCTTGGGTATAAAGTGAATCGCCCCATACCCTTTCCTCTCATCATATCTGCCTTACTGAGGAGGCAGGGAGTCATTGTACCTTCACCCGAGTTTACTAGTTCTTCAGGGAGAGTCCCTAAAGTTCTAGTAAACAGAGATTATTTTGTGCAGCAGTGCGAGCTTCCACCACTAGAGCAGGAGGCTCAGCCCCGACCTCGGAGGAGGAGACCACCAGTACAGCCTCCATCTGCTGATGCTGTTACACAGGGCTTTGCCCGGATGACACTTGAGCATCAGCATATGATGCAGATGATGGCTGCCACTCACAGAGCTTATATTCATCTTCACGATGAATTTTATCAGTACAGGTTACAGGGAGAGGGAGCACCTTATGTTACCCCAGCCGAGTTTTCAGCACATGTAGCTTGTCCTGGAGATTTACCCACCTACCCTGAGACTGGTGGATCTTCTAGTGCACATCATGACTCTGATGGTGATGATAAGGAGGAGGAGGAGGATGATGATGATCAGATGGAGGATTGAGGATGCCATCTTCATTTATTTTGAGTACATTTATTTTTAGTTATATTGGGATTTACATTTACATTTATATTTACATTTTATATTATGGCATTTTATCATTGTGTGGTGTGTTTATTTGTTTTTGCTCATATTTTTTTTTTCGAAAAATAATTCTTCTTTTTAAAATAAATAAATCAAATTTTCGTTAGTAAGTTAGTTTATACACTTAGAGTTTTTACACAATAAAACCAATTTTGTTAAAATCAATTTTTGATTCTTTATAACTTAGGAATTTTGATAAATTTAATTACAATAAGTTTATTAACCATCAAGCAAAATTTCAAATAACCCGGTGAGTTGAGAGATCCTTTTTACACACTTGAGGGTTTTAATCGACATATTTTCAATTCGAATTGATTTTGCTTTAATCTGTGATTTGTGTTGTTGTACAGAGAATTCAGAAAAATGATCAAGGCACATTTATTGGTGAAACGAAACTTTGGGCCAAACAGCTTACCTTGGTAAAAAGTCTTTTATCCTTTGCAAGCCCATTTGAGCCTAAAATAAAATTCTTTGGTACCCTTAAAGCCTAAATTTGTTTTTACCATTCCCTATACTTGATTGATTAAAAGAGCAGTTGAAATAAATGAAAAATATTTTGAGTGTTCTCACAAAAATGGGGAGTAAAAATAAGCAACTTGATTCTTTTCAAAAAGAAAATAGGGAAAAGAAAAGTCAAAATAGTGAAAAGAATCAAGTTGGGGGTATTTATTTTTCATCAATAAAAATAAATGAGAGTTTGGATCAAGAGAAAGCCTAAGGATTATAAAATGCTCTTTTATGATTTCAGGTTTTTGAATTCCAAGAAAAACCATTGATCCTTGTAAACCAAGCCTCATTACAACCCGTGAAAAGACCTTGTGATTTTCGAATTAACTCTGTATAAATAACCATTGATTAGATGACAAACAAAGTTAAATTCGTTTGATTTTATGATTGATTGAGTGAAACAGGTTACCAATTGCATAGAGATAAACACTTGTGAGGTAAGCCTGAAATTCTGCTTGATTGTTAATAGAATATTGTAAGTAATTTTATCATTAAACCTTTGTTATATTTGATATCAGTTTTTGATTATTACAAAATAGTTGAAATTGTGTAATTATTTTTTGTGATAAATTTTCGGACTAACTTAAAAATTTGATTTCAAATTTTTATTTTCTTATTTTTTCTCTCTTGCTCGAGGACGAGCAATGTCTCAAGTTGGGGGTATTTGTTAGTCCTCAAATTTTCAATAAAATCTAAAATAAAAATTTCATAAAAATTATAAAAATTAGTTTAATTTGTTAGAAAATTAGGATTTAAATTCAATAAATGAATGTTGTTGGAAATAATCTGCCCTTGATCAATTTTCTCTAGTTTTGCAGTGAAAAAGTTAAGAAATCAAGAGAAAATTACACTGGAGATCTGACGCGTAGCCTCACCCCACGCGTAGCATCAAGAGCTACTTTTGATGCTGACGCTACGCATCACAGCCACGCGTAGCGTCAGTGCTGCGTTGTCTCCACTCCTACTTTTGGCCAACCACCCCACTTGGACCCAATAATGAGCACTCCACTCAGCCCAAGGGCCACCCCAATCAGCATAACTGGCCAAAACTCGTGGAAACATGTCCAAGTGGCCAGGCATGATCAAGATTAATTATTGAAAGTGGTCATTATCAAGTGTTTAATGGAGGCTGAGTCAGGGATGTGACGCGTAGCGTCACAGGGACGCGTAGCGTCAGCACCCTTGCTCAGCCCTATAAATAAGGCCATCCAACACCATTCATAGCATCCCATTCCATACACTTCTCTTCTCTTCTCTCTTGTGCTCGACTTTGAGTACTTTCTTTTGTGAGTTGTAGTTCTAGAATAGTTTTCTAGATACTTAAGTGTGTTTCGGTGTATTGTGATCGTTGTATCGTGAAGTTTCCATCGTCTTCTTCGTAATGTCAAACTCTGTAAGTGTTGTTTTTACTTTTACCATGTGTAACTAATCTGTTTATGTTGGAATTGGTGAACTAATCTATTGAGTATAATGTTGTGAATTCGACCTCTGCATGTTTATGATTCAAGTCCATGTTAGTATTTCAACCTTTTATTAATATGAACGTCAAACGGGAGAATGATTTTCATGTGTATCGAAACTGGTTTTATTAGTGTAAATGTCAAACGGGAGAATGATTATTTATGCCGTATTGAAACTTGTTTTGACGAAAGTAAAAAGTTGGAATACCCTTGGTATCTCAATTCTATAGGGGTTGTTAACCATTGTTGCCATAAGGCCAGGTCTTAATGCAAGTTTTTACTGAGAAAGCTCACGAGGGATCAGACTTTACGGTGAATTCTTAGAATTTATATCACGAGGGATCGGTTATAATGATTTTAAGCTGCAATGACATGAAACTTGATGATTAAATATGCATGTCTTGAGTTCCTCATTGTCATTCTAGATTAGGGATCCAATTTCCAACATAATTTGTTTATCTGTGTTTATCTCAAGTATCTTACCTATTCTAGATTGCAACTCAACTTTTTAGATAGATTTTATTTTCTTTTTATCCTATGAATCACTTAACCATGCTATCTTGTGAATATTGTATAAACTGTACATAAATCATTCTTTTGTTTATAATTTCCTTCACGTTTACCATAGTAAGTAGAAGATTACTGTTGTTATTGGACTTTCAATCCCAGTGGAACGATATCTAAAATTCGAAAACTACAAACGATTGGTGCGCTTGCCAATTCACAAAGCCCGGTTACAACCGACGGGCGAACAATGAGGCGAACAGGGGAGACACTGGATGAATCTCGCTCAAGCGGACATGGCCGCGCTTGAGCGAGCGAGAGAGGAATTGGTTCTGTGAGTTATTGGCTTAAGCGAATGATGAGGCAAGCTGGGTCTCGCTCAAGCAAGCCAGCCTTGAAATAGGTACTGGACGTTTCTCGCTCGAGCGAATGGCCATGTGTGGAAATATTTCGCTCAAGCGAATGAGCGTGGAAACGCTACTGGAGGAGTTTCGCCTATGCAAAAAGGCTCGCCCAAGCGAGCATTGCAGATCTCGCTCAAGCGAAGATGAATCTCGCTTGAGAGAGTTTCCCCCAAAGTTGGATTTTATTCCATTTTCTTGTCTTGGGCATATGTTAGACCCCTTTTCCTTATATGGTGAGGTGATTAAAGGCATGTATGGGGTACTTAATGATGGAACGGCATGGTGATGATTGACATTGATTGATACAATCGAAATAAAATTACTTATGATATATTCGCCACGCATAATGGAATAATGGAAAGGTGATGACAAGAGTTTGATAAGGAGTTATGAGATATACCCTTGGGTGACTATAAACCCTTTGATAGAACGATTAAATGATGAGGTGTTTGTTAAAAACCGATGAATCGGAGATGATAATGATAATATGTAATAACGAATAATGTTATGGATCATTTCCTTTAGTAAAGGATGATCGTTATTATTGATGATTTTGTTGTATACCATTGTGAGTGGTATAAGTGTGGTCTTGTATGTGTGTTTATATTATAATGATGAAATGTGTAAGTGCCACACCGATATATATATATATATATATATATAGATGAAACAATTGCAATGAATAATATTACAAGAATCCACAAATTGAGTATATGGTGATAATGATGAAAATTTAATGAATAATGATTATAATGTAATGCCATTATGGATGATTTCGAGTATTGACTTGCCTGTTTGATGTGAAATATATATACAAGAGATATGTTGAGCGGTAATGCCAAGTATATGAATAATGTGCCTTGAGGGGCCTTGTACACGAATGTGTAATGATTACTGAAAATGCCAAAGTAAAATAAACTTAATGGAGAGGGTAAGATATCCTTGTGAGGTTAAGATTGGCACATGCATTATTGCATTGTTGCATTCATGTCATAACATGGCATTAATGTGATTTGTTATGGAATGAATCACCTTATGGGGTGCCACGAAGGGTGTATCCCTAACTGATGATGATATTTGATATTTGTTATTGGAATGAATCACCTTGCGGGGTGCCACGAAAGGTGTATCCCTGAGTGATGATGATATTTGATATTTGTTGTTGAAATGAATCACCTTGCGGGTGCCACGAAGGGTGTATCCGGGAGTGATGACAATGTTATGATAATGTTATGACGAAGGTAAATAAAGATAGTGGAAGTGCCTTGGCCGACATCATTTATGAATTATAATGTATTGAACGAATTGTATAATGTACATTGATGATGGTGATAGTTGGGGTATGACCCCAGGTGTATATGTATATATATTTATGTCTTAGGCAATGCATGTGTATGTTGTAAGTGAATAGATGGGTTTTGATCTAATAGGTTTATGTCGGGTATTTACATGCTTTGCCGAGCCTTTTCTCATATCGTCATATATGGGAATAGGCGTATGCCCGGTATACACATTCTTCTTCCGCTGTAAACTCCATTAATTTTGTATACCGTATGGGCAGATTAGTTATCGATCCAGTTCAGTCTATTAAATTTCACCCTTAGGTTTTCTATGATTCGGGCTTCTGTGTGACGTCGGACTTATTTTAAAACACGAAAAATTTATTCGCATTTTTATTAATTATTACATTGATCAAATCGAGATTCGAGTCCGAAAAACCAGGGTGTTACACTGCTCATTGAAAGCAATTACACGAGAGAGAAAGTAGGGAAATAAACTGAAATTTATTTACAGTAGTATAATAGGAATTTGAGTGGGATTGGATATTTAAGTAATATATATTTGATTTAATACCCAACTTAAGCTGAATTTGTAATTATAAAATTTAATCCCAATTATGAGGAATTGTTAATTAGGAAATTCAGATTTAAGAATTGATAAAATTCAGATTTAATTAAATTAGTGTAGTCATTCAGTTTATTTTAACTAAACACATACTCTTTAATTTAATTGGTATTATTTCTAAATATTGTTTTTCTAATGTTTCTTATAATTTAATTTATTATCTTTAATTATCTAATCCCCAATTTAAAATTTTAGGATGTTACACATACATTTATTTTAAAATACTTGTCATACAATAAATTTTAAAGCAATTACATATACTAAATAAAATAACCATGTTATGAAATTATTATTACATCATTTTAATTTAAATAGATACTTCAAAATATTATAACTAAGCATAATTGTATTTTATCATACATAACCTTCGATATTTGATTTAATTGTTTTTGAAAAAATCTAAAATCTCGAGAGTTAAATAATAGAAAAAATAATTCTTGAATTTTATAATAGAAATTGTTAGTATTTAAGATAAAAATAAAGAAAATAAGGATAACATGTTTCGTGGTATGTAAAGAATATATCATCTTAATTGTAAGTTTATTGTAATAACTGAAACAAGTAAAGTAGATCATTATATTTTAGTAAATAATTTAAACTAAAATAATATATTTTTGGTGGAGAGATAATGAAATATCGGTAGAGTTCAAATTAGAGAAAATAAGCCGCTAGAAACAGGTGCTAAATTACCACAACGTAAACTTTTTGTAAAATAAGTTTATGAGCTTAAAAAAGTTGAGCAGAATACTTAGTTAAAAAAGTCAATAATAAGATGATTATTTCTATTGGTGCAAAATACTTAGTTAAAACAACCCCATATATATATATATATATATATATATATATATATATATATATATGAGATTATGTAAAATAAGAAATTGACAAAAAAAGTGGAATTGTGAAAAAAAGGAAAAAGAAAGTGATGTGAGAATCATGAAAATAAAAATTCATACAAATATGTCTATAAATGATATTTATAGCTACTGGATATACAAAATCAAAATTACCAAACCCAATGCAATTATAATTTCAATTTAGCAGCCACAACACCCAAAAACGATTACCCGGGGTTTTTGCCACTTTAGGTCCTTTTAAAATTAATTATAAATATGGGGCGGTTTTGAAACTATATATTTTAATGTCCGGGGTAGTTTGTGTCAAATCAGGATTTGCATTACGTATTTGCATGTGGCGTAACAAACATTATGTATTTTCCCTAAACGTCATATGTGGATGGCTCCCACTTGGCAGATGATGGTGTGTTACGTATTATGACCATACGTAATGCATGCTATATTATGTGAGTCAAAGATACGTAATGTATTATGTATTTCATTAATACGTAATGCTATTACGTATTCCCATAAACCATTATGGTTACGAGTTGGACCAATGAGACAATGCCACGTGGCATTTCGTGACATGAAATTATGAAATGTTCAGTATATATACTTCCTCCTTCAGCTTATTCCACCAGTATAGTTCGCGAGTATTGCAATCAGAAGTAACATTTAGCTTCCGAACACACATTTATCTTCAGAGATGACATCCCAAATCTTGATGGTTCTTTACACAAATTGTGGCGACCCGCGTCAAAATTCTCATTTTTCCAAAATAATTTTTCATATTTTAATAAAAATTCTCTCGGTTTTAATAAAATAATATTTACTTGGCCATTATATCGAATTGCATTCATCAACATCTCACTCGGTAATTATATCATTTCACTCGAAAAGCATAACATCTTACTCGGCAAATACATCAATTTGTCACAACTTACTCTCAGACAAATTGGACACCTAATATCCGGATACTAAAGGATTGGCCTTCAGCTGGGGGTCCTACCTGACACCCCGTGAACCCTGCCTGGTTCACCGAGTCCTGCCTGACTCTCCACCTCGACCACTGGGTCCTACCTGACCACTGGGTAGCTCAACTGGGCACAAAAGCCATGGGAGCCGAAAATGAGGGGCTGGATATACTGTCGGTCATCCCATACCACACAATCACATCATATTTCACATATATAAGTGGCCAATAACATATTATCATATATTCATCACTCGGGCGACCTGCCTGTCAAGCCCAGCATCACATTGCCACTTTTCACTCGGGTGACCTGCCTGTCTAACCCGGTATCACATTACCACAAAACACCGATTATTACAACATCATTTCATTTTCAATCGGATTTACACATACACATGATCAGAAACTGATCAGTGTCCACATACATGCATATACATTCACCAATTATTCACACCTGATACTAAACCGATCGGTGTGCTCATAATTACATACATACAC